>CM076153.1:13605000-14205000 GCA_038025085.1 Tetragonia tetragonoides | reverse complement strand
TACAAAGCTACATACCAAGTAAATCAGGGGACTAAGTATTTATAAGAGTTTCTTAAAGTGAAACCCATAGTATGGACTATGTTTCAATTAATTCATGTGTCACATCTTATTTTTGATAAATTTTGGACAAATTTTTATTTGGACTCTTTCCGACAACCCTAACTTTTGGTACAAAGAGGGATATGTGGAAATTTTGTAATAAGAGATTAGGTATTCAATAAGTTGCACACTCAACTAATTCAACAAAATCAAAGGTATCCAAATTGAGATTAGCACATTTCTCAAGTACTCTTTTTGAGATTTTTCTTAACTTAATTTGTTAGTATTATATACTTATATATTTTTCTTTAGATATGAACTTTATTGTAGCCTTCTTTTTTTTTTTGAATGTGGCAAGAAAGTTGGACTCCTTGGTCCATTAGGAGAAGTGGAAAGACCCATATGCCCAGAAGTCCACAGCACAGAATCACTTTGAGAACTTGAGAAGCTTTGATGTTTTGTCTTTTTGATTGATGCATGCAGAAAGGCCATGTAGGCATTCAGCCCTTAACCTTAAGATTGGGGGACGATACTTCTAATCAATGAAGCATTGCTTAATTTTTAAATCAAATTGAGGGGATAAGACGAATTCGCAATCTTGAGGTTGGAAATGTAGAGGCTCTGCTACTTGACAAAATATATCAAAATCGATCGAATAATAATCAAACTAAAATCCTCCTCCAACAAAAGTAACATCTAACAATACCCCTAAAAAATGTTACTCCCTCCGTTTCTCTTTAAACTTCCTACTTGCTTTTTCACGGTCTTCAAGGTGGTACTTTGACCATTGATATCTATAAAAATATACAAATAAAAATTATAAAAATTTGATATTTGAAAAATACATTTCCAAAAGAATCTAATGCATATACTTTCAAATCATAACTAATAGAGATTTTTTATATATTCACGGTCAAAGTTTACAAAGTTTGATCTCAAAAAAGCAAGTAGGAAGTTTAAAGAGAAACGGAGGGAGTAATTAATTTATGGCATTTTCTGTCCAAAGGAAAAAAACGTGTTCATTTGGACAAAATAGATGAAAATTGTATTTGCTCGTGGTCTTGCATGTTTGTTTGACAATCTACAAATTAGTGACTTGGACGTTGGACCTATGTTCAGTGTTCACTTCTCGGTGTTGAAATATCAACAAAAGCAAGTCAAAGACTTGATTGTTGGTTAATCTTTGTACATGGTTAACCCATAATCCAAATTAGAATTACTGGCTGCTTCTTAACCTGCTGCGTTTAGATTGGCGAAAGATTAGAAAGAAAAGTGGTGGTATTGCATATCAACGGAGTATGTAATTGGAAAAGCTCTTGCTTGTGCCTAATCTGTCTCATGATACTGACATGGGGTTAGGTAAGATCGTGAATTTGCTCGTATGCAATCAAAAAAATTGCGAAAAATAGATCAATTGATTATCCATCTTGTAATACCCCGTAATTTTTATTTATTTTAAAATAATAATTACTTAAAAAGAAAATGCAATTTCGTATTTAAAAGATTTAATTGGGCTCATAAATATTTAAAAGATTTAATTGCGCTCATAAATATTTTGAGTGCCTAATAATATTGGGTTTGAGTTTTGGACCTAATTAAATTAATTGGGCCAAAATAAAAACAAAGGAAATTGGGCTTAATTAATTCGGATTGGCCAAAAATAATTAAGACCCAAATTGGGCCATTATTTTCGGCCAAAGAGCCGAAAATATGGGGGAATAAATCAGTTCTTATTTTTTAAAATTTGGTTTCCTAAATATTTGGTAAGTAGAGGGAATTAAGGAGAGTTTTTAGGAAAGAAGCAGTTTAGTAAAGAAGGAGTAGATTTGAGGGTTCCTAAATATACTCAACTTCCTCACATAACTGATTCTTTACCAAACAAAAAAAAAAAAAAAAAAAAAGAAAAGAAGCGTCTCTCTCTCTCTCTCTCCACTCACATGGCCGAAATTCCTAGAGCAAAAAGAAGGAGAAAGTTCATCACTTTTCACAATCCATCTTGCTCAATTTTAATCTCTTGAATTTTCAAGTAAGTATGTTAAATTGATTTCCTTTGATTATTAAAAGCTTTTTGATTCAATTCAAGTATGTTTTCATGAACCCTAGTTTTTGTATGATAAACCCTAATTTAGTTTTATCTAGGGTTTGTTAGATTCTATTTAATTTTGCATGATAGGATCATGATTAGGATTTGGTTTGTGATTTTTATTGAATTGAATCAAGTTTGAATGAAAAAGGTTGGATCTTTGTAATTTAATTAAATCTGAAAATAATGGTAGATTTAATTAGATCAGAGTTTTGTGAATTGGATTTAAAAAAAAAAAAAGAAAAAAAGAAGAAAGAGAACCGTGTGGGCACGGCTGTGCCGTGCGCAGCCACTGTGCGGCTGTCGCGGCCGCCTGCCGTGGCTGCCGCCGGCGGCCAGCCACCAGCGGGTCTGCTGGTGGTGGGGCCCACTGGTGGTGGTGTTGGTTTGGATGTTGACTTGCTTTGACTAGTTGACTTGTTTAGGGTTTTGGAAAGTTTCCTATTTTGTTTATGCAAATTCATTTATGGAAACTTTGAGCATGCATGAGTAACTGAAATTTCCAGCAACTTAATTAATTAAATTAAGGGTATTAAATCATCTTTAAAATTTAATAAAGTGGTTTAGAAGTCAAGGTATTGACTATTGTTACATTGTGGATTTGTTAGGACCCGTTGACCGCGCTTAAACGTAAGGAGCTTACGTTTATTGATTGTGTGATTGCCTATTGCTAAAGGTAATTCATGTCTTGATGGATTATGAAATTTCGTTTGTCATAATTCATGTCTCTATGAATTATGTAATCTCTTTGTCATAATTCATATTGCCTGGGGATTTGTGTTCATTTGTCTAGTATCGAATTAGCTGTGTGAATTCATATTTGGACTTGTGAATATTTGAGAAGGAATAATTGATATTTATTTCTTTGTGATGATTCGTATAGAATTATATGATAGTGAATGCATGTATAATGTTGGAAATTCACTTGTGTAGAAATGTCTACTTGATTAATATTCATGTGAGGAGATACATGTTTTATTATTGGTTATTGAACGAAAAATTATGTTAATAATTGTTCAAATGGATATAGCTCGGAATTGCTATTTTTGTATCATGTTAGTAAGCATGTGGATTCATGTTAGAAGCATGTTACTTCAATAAGTTAATATGAACTTTGACTATTGATTAGGTGGTTTTGAATTAAGGCCGAGATGTCCATTTCATGTAATATGCCATCGGAAATGGTAACCATATTGTGTTACTTGAGTGCCAAGATTATGTGTATTGCTTGTTATGTGATCACCATATTAAATTGAATTGAGAGTTAATACTTCTTTGTGTGAGAGATCCACCAAAGGATGCGAATGGGAATTTGTCACTTGTAGCGTTGAGTGGTTCCATTGGTTATGGCCTCAATGTTTTGGAAATCTTGTATCCATACTGAGTAATTGGGCGAGTGGTTCTCCGGAACAGTTCTTCTTGTAAACCTAAGGGTTTAGAGAGGGTATGCATACTTAGGAACATCTAGAAGTACTTCGGGAGTCATCTATACTCCGGGACGATTGATCCCTCTTTTGCCACTGTGCACGGGACTAAGATCCTATTGAATCGACTTCGGTTGGTTTGACAATTTATGCCATTCTCTTCTCTCTAATGAACTTGGCTAAAGGATTATAATAAATAATGAGATTTATTATTTGGTGCTTATTGTATCTTTAAGTTTAAAGCATGTTGTCTTACTTTTCTTAAAGCATGATTATTGCTATCATTTGATTAAGCATGTGGACTTAATTTTGGAGATTGAGATGGATTATGTGGTTATGAATTACTCAGAATCGCTGATTAGTTGTTTTTTCTTTTTACTTGTGTTTGTTGTTCATTTCTCTTCAATGGTGGGCCTATGATGAACCTATATGGAATTTGTCTATATGGGGGAGTAGATTGACAGGATTTTAGCTCCAGGAGTAGAGCTAGAGAGGAGGCGTACCAAGAAGATAGTATATCTTCTAAAAACATTTATTTATGGTTTAGTTTGGAACATTGTTATTATTGGGATTTTCATAATATTGTAATGAGATTAATTCTCTTGCATGGGAATTAATAAGTTTAATACTTTTAGTTCATTTGAATTATCTTTTTTTAAGTTAGTTGAAAGATAGTTAATATTTAATTATCTAGTATGTTGGGTTGAGGTTTCTAGCACTTGTTTTTCTTTCTAGCCTTGTATTTGATTTGAACATTAAGTACGGCGGTAACGCTTCGGATTTTCATAGTTTTTCCGCTGCAACTCGTGATTTTAAATTATTTTAAATTGGACGGAAATTCGGGGTGTTACACATCTAAAATGAATTGGCTCGTCCGATGTGTGTAGTTTGTATGCTATTACATACGTCTTTGTACAGTATGTTTTGTGTGAACTTAGTTAACCGTGGACAAGTAAAATTTGAGAGGTGGCTCCTAGTGCAGTGGGGGTGGCTCCACTATTAGAGAGGTGGCTCCAGGTGAAGTATGTGGTGGCTCCACTATTAGAGGGGTGGCGCCAAATATAAATTTGAGGGGTGACTCCACTATTAGAGGGGTGGCTCCAGGTAAAGTAGGGGGTGACTCCAAGTAAAGTAGAGAGTGGCTCTAGGTGAAGTATGGGGTGGCTCCACTATTAAAGGGGTGAATCCAAGTAAAGTATTGGGCCATCATGAATTAAGTCCACACAAGTTTTTTTTAATCTTTGTAACAAATAAAGAATAAAAAATAAATCATTAGGATGGCGCCGCTTCATATTTTGCAGCCCGTCTTGTGTGGACTTAGTTCACCGTAGACCAAGTAATAATCAATGATATAGTGCAAATACTTTAGGGACATGAAAAGTATTTTTAAAAAGATTTGCTCTTTGGGTCCACCGCAGACTAAGTCCATACAAGTTTTTGTACATATTTAGATGTCCGATTGCCCTTCCGGGCTCCAGTAAGAAAATTTTGGTATAAGAAAAAAACCCGGCAAGCCCATAACCAAGAGCCCAGCCCATCATCCCTGCAATTATTACTCGGCCAGCATATCAGCGTCCGTCTTGACATTTAGAGGACATGGCCCATTTCAAGATATCAACATGGCAGGAATCAGGATGCAGCAAGCTTGCCGTATTCCAAGTCTTGTAGTCACAATGTGCTACTCCTACTCAAATTTCCAGAGTTTCATTTTTTTATAAGAATAGTTTCATTTTCATTGCGATATAATTTTACTGGGTCCACATAACTATTTAAACCCCAAAGCGTAGGCAGTAATTTGTGTTAGATCTTGGCATATGAAAAATAGGAAAATTGAATTATAAATAAAAGGAATTGTATGAAATAGAGAAAGGGGTAGACCGGTAGAGAGGATAGGAGATTAGGAGAGACAAAATCGGTAATGTTTCTTGCAAACTTGTGAGGCTAAGTTATGTGAGCTAAATCTGTATGTGATACTAATACTCGTAAATCAAATTTAAAGTAAACAATTAGTCCGAGCAACGTTAAGTAAACATGTTTCCAGAGTAAAGTATGTATGAACATTATTATTCTAAATACAAAGGTGGATGTAGCTACGTTGATCCGATGGGGTTAATATATATGACATATTAAAGTATTTAATGAGCATTTCGGTACAAAAAGATTCACTTTCATTATTGTTGATAAAAAGGGTAGAAAATGTTTATTAGCTAATGTTATTAGTGTTGGATAAATTAAAACCAAAACTATTTAGTGTAAAGTAGAGTAAGTCATTTTCTAAAATAAAGTTATCATATGCAATATAAAAACGTTACATTATTGAAAGCTAAAGCTAAAAATTAGTGTCTACAAGAGACTTGAACTAGTAGATCATCATAGAACTCTCCCATGGGCCATCACTTCTCTTTAATTTTGTCCTATAATACTGTTTATACTATAAATGGCTTCTCATATGTCAAATTGAGCCATCTCTTATTTCCCTCACGCTATTTTGGGACAATTATTTTATGTGAATCATTTGTACTAAAATGTTAACAAGTTGATTTTGTTTTCTAAAGCACTTTATTGTACAAATGAGGCATCATGTAAGTGAATAAGTCACAAACTGACTACGTTACATTGCATCAACAAAAGTTAATTGTCATTTCTTTTTCTTTTGGTTTATATGAACTCATTTTGCACTTTGGTGCACTAATTATTTCTTCTAGATCTTACATCATTTTTGCATATTTGAACCGCCATTCGATTTGTATATTATTCTATGTCCTCTTTTTGGTTCATTGAGAACTTATTCATCATCTATGTCACAATTCCGGTTGCTTGCGTTGTGCGTCATCCGCTTTATAAATAAAAATGGGGTTTATTAGGGGAAGATCAGTGAAACTGCATTGTTGTTGTAAGCTCAATTGGCTGATTTCAATTTTTGTGAATAAATGCGGGATGGGTCATGAGATGAGATTAAGAGAACTTGGGTTGTCTTTGACAAATTTTGGCAACTTTTGTATGGTTGATGGAGTCAACTTTTGTGGTGAAGGTTATTGGTTAGTCGAATTGGATTATTGTGAGGCCAACATTTTATTTTGTTTTGTAATAGAAGTAAGGACAAAGTGAAGGTTAGGACGTCATTTTCTCAAGGGTTTTTCTTAACTAATCTCGTAAAGGATTTAGGGTGCGTCTGTTAGAGTTGTGAACTAAACTGAATTGAATTCAACATCACTAAATTGGATATTACTGAATTGAATTGGACACAACTTAACTGAATTGAACACAACTTGATATGTGAGACAAAAAGTATGATTTTGAATACAACACCCCTAAACTGAACTGAACATCATTAAACTGAATTTGAAATCATTGAATTGACACCTAAACTGAACTGAACTAACCGTATCAGATCTAACAAATGCACCCTTAATCCAACTCAGTCAAAAGGAATGTAGTCCGTTATAGCTCATTTGTAATTGTAATAACATCCCAAAATTGTTATCTAGTCCGTAACTATATTTTACCACAGAAATATGGTCTACAATAATTATTTTTTTTTTGACAAGTGGAAATAACAGTGCAAACAATCACAAACTGATCCTTCCCTTATTAGCAACGCTTGCAAGGGAGTGAGCAGTGGTTGGAATCCAAGAGATGAAACACAGAAAACATTGTTGGAATCAATGTTCAGGGACCCGGATGCCCTTTTAGGGACATTGGGGTCTTCTTGAGTCATAATAGATCCTCCAAAAAAGTTTGGGAAAAAATCACAATCGGACCCCAGGAAGCTGGAAAATGAAGACTATAATCTACAATTTTAGGACTTCTGGAAGGCCACTGAACAAAAGTGTATATCTTTTTGGGGCACTGAGGTTTTTTTTGGTCATAATACCCCCCTCCCTAAGAAGTTTGGGAAAAAATCACAACCGGACTCCGCGAAACTGAAAAACGAAAGCGTTCCACAGTGTTTGGGCTTCCAAAAGTCTCAGGAACAAAGGTGCATATTTCCACACCATATTGCACAGGACACCCTAAAGGATATGGGAAGCCACGAGGATGGGTTATTGTGTTCCCATTAGGCTTCGATATCCATTTCATTGGACACCCACTATAAAGGTTGCAACACAAACAACATGGTTGAAATTGGATTTTGGGGACTTGGATAACATTTACGAGGTAACGGGAGTATTCTTAGGTCACAATATAGCCCTGGAAAAGTTTGGGCGAAAATCACAATTGTGTCCGGGTAAGCTGAAAAATGAAGGCTATTATATAATCTACGGTTTTTGGGGCTCCTGGAAGGCCTAGAAACAAAAGTGAATATTTTTACACCATATCGTACGAGGCACCTGTGGGTGACAGGGGAGGCCTTCGCAGTCGGTTGTGGGGTCCTGTTAGGTCTCTAAGGGCAACAACATCAAAAACAGGGGCGAAATCGAAATTTTGGGACCCAGATGACCTTTCCGAGATACTAAGGGTTCTCTTGAGACACAATAGATACCTTAGAGAAGTTTGGGCAAATATCACAAACAGATTCCGAGAAACTGAAAAATTAAGGCTAATCCACAATTTTTGATGGGCTCGCAGAATGCCCCGCAGAAAAAGTTGGTAAACTAGACGACCGTTTTACTAGACAGTCACTCTTACGGTTGGAAAATAGAAAACATGGCTGAAATCTGAGTTCAGGGACTCGAATGACCTTTTCGGGGGCACCGACGGTCTCTTGAGTCAATATAGAGCTCCCTATAAGTTTGGGCAAAAATCACAACCGAACACCGAGAAGATGAAAATGAAGGCTATAATTTATGATTTTTGGACTCCCGAAAGGCCTCAGAACAAAAATGGATATTTTCGCACCAAAATGGTGCATCGACATGGGAGACTTTCAGGGTCCGTTGTGGGGTTCCTGTTAGGATTGGACGATCATTTTACTGGACACCGACTCTTTAGGCCACACTTTTTTAAAGCATAGGTGAATCAGAATTCGGGAACGCGGATGACCTTCTCGTGGCATTGGAGGTTTTCAGTACAGTCTAATTCAGTGGCTTACTTTTTCTCTCACATAGTATTCAATTCAATTCAGCTCAGTGGCAAATAACGTACCTTAATGCTTTCAACTCTCACAAAATAAATGGTATCATTCAAATTCACCCTCTAAAAGTTGTAAATCGTGAGAGGTAAGAGTTGTGATAATGTGAGAATAGGTTAGTTCCCCGTGAGGATTACCTCTGTATCATTAAGAATATATACTGTACACAAAGATAGGGCCCTTAACCCTGATACAAATAACTGGGCCTAAGCCTAAGTATACAAGCCTAAATAATTACAAATGAATTATTCTAATTACATTATCTATCACACCCCCGCAGTCGGAGCGGGAGGATGATGAACGCTCAGGCTGGAGCGATAAGCATTGAAAAGAGACGAAGGGAGGCCCTTCGTAAAGATGTCGGCATACTGAGAGCTGGAGGGAACATGAAGGACGTGAATGTGACCGAGTGCGACCTTCTCGCGAACAAAATGTATGTCGATCTCTATATGCTTGGTGCGTTGGTGTTGCATCGGGTTAGTGGAAAGATACACATCACTTACATTGTCACAGTAGACCAAGGTTGCTCGAGAGAGCGGACAATGAAGCTCGACCAGGAGGTTGCGAAGCCAACACGTCTCAGCAACGGCGTTGGCAACGCCACGATACTCAGCCTCAGCGCTGGAGCGAGAGACCGTACCCTGACGTTTGGATGACCAGGAGACCAAGTTATCCCCCAAGAAAACACAATACCCGGAGGTGCACGGACGATAGTCAAGACAACCCGCCCAGTCAGCATCAGAGTATGCAGTGAGACCAGTAGCTGGAGAGGAGGACAATTGAAGTCCGAAGTCCACAGTACCCTGTGTGTGCCGCAGAATGCGCTTGAGGGCCTGAAAGTGAGGCTCCCGCGGATCATGCATAAAAAGACAAATCTTTCGAACACCATAAGAAATATCGAGCCGAGTGAAAGTGAGGTACTGTAGGGCACCCGCCAGGCTGCGGTATAAAGACGGGTCAGCAACCGGGGGTCCATCTGTGGGACCGAGTTTGGACTTTGTGTCCACAGGGGTAGTGCATGGTTTGCAGTCAGACATGGAGGCACGATCAATAATCTCACGAGCATACTTCTTTTGAGAGAGAAATAGGCCCTGAGGAGTGCGAGTTGTCGTGATACCAAGGAAGTAGTGGAGCGGGCCAAGGTCAGTCATGGCAAACTCGGAGCTGAGAGAAGAGATGAGCCGCTGAAGGAGAGCCGGAGAGGAGGCAGTGAGAACAATATCATCAACATATAAGAGGAGATAGGCCATGTCGGAACCCTGTCTGTAGATGAACAAAGATGTGTCAGATTTGCTGTGGCAAAATCCAACACGGGTCATGAAGGTAGCAAACTGCTGATACCAGGATTTGGGCGCCTGCTTGAGGCCATAGAGGGATTTGCGGAGCTTGCAGACATAATCAGGATGAATAGGATCAACAAAACCAGGTGGCTGATGCATATATACTGTCTCGTTAAGAGTGTTATGAAGGAAGGCATTCTTAACATCTAGCTGATGAATGGGCCAAGCTCGGAAGAGAGCCAAGCTGAGGACCGTGCGGATGGTGGCAGGTTTTACCATCGGACTGAAGGTCTCATAACAGTCAATACCCGGGCGCTGAGATTTTCCATTTGCAACCATGTGCGCTTTGTAGCGCTCAAGGGTGTCATCAGAGTTCAACTTGTGCTTGTAGAGCCACATAGAATGAACCACATTGACCCCTGGGGGTCGGGGTGTCAGGTCCCAAGTATCATTTTTAATTAGAGCTTCATATTCAGACTGCATAGCAGCCCACCAGTGAGGGTCCTTAAGAGCCTGGACATGCGAGCGAGGGAGATGAGAGGGAGATGTGGTGACATTGAGGTCGAAGATCTTACGGGGCTTGAAGACACCAAGTTTCCCGCGAGTAGTCATGGTGTGTTTAGTGGGGTGGAGAAGGGGGGAGGTAGGAGGAGGAGGGACGAGGTGACGGGCGTGGGAGGGGAGGCCGTCGAGGGGGAAGTCGTAGGGGGGGGGAGGTGGCGGCCGGTGGGGATGTGGTGGTGGGGCCGGTGTGGGGGGGTTGACACGGGAGAGGGAGGAGCCAACGGCCGAGGTGGCGGGATGCCTTGGGTAGCAGCCCGGGGGGCGTCGAGGAAGTGGTAGGAGAAAGGAGACGGGGAGTCAGTGTCATGGAGAAAGTCATAGGAAGTGGAGGGAGAGGGAGAGAAAGAGGAGAAGGGGAAGGACAACTCATCAAACACCACATGACGGGAAATGATGATTTTTTGACTAGCGAGGTCAAGACATATATACCCCCGATGATTAGCCGGATACAGGAGAAACACACAAGGAGTGGAGCGGCGGGCTAATTTGTGAGGGGTCGAAGAGGAGAGGTTTGGATAGCATAGGCATCCAAAAACGCGGAGGTGGGTATAGGATGGTGTTTTGTGGAAGAGTCGAGTGAAGGGTGTTTGATTGGAGATGGCGATAGAGGGAAGGAGGTTAAGAATATGGGCAGCCATATGAAGGGCTTCCACCCAGTAGGTCTCGGGAATGTGAGCTTGAAAGAGGAGGGTGCGAACAATGTTGTTAATGGTCCTAATCATTCGTTCGGATTTCCCATTTTGTTATGAGGTACGAGGACAAGAGAACCGAACAACCATCCCATGAGAGGCAAATAAGTAATGGAGAGGAGTATTATCAAATTCACCCCCGTGGTCACATTGAAAGACTTTAATTTCACACTCAAATTGGGTACGCACATAAGCACGAAAATGGAGAAATTTAGAGAAAGCATCGCTCTTACGGCGTAAAGGATAAACCCAAAGAAATTGAGAGTAGTGGTTTAAGAAAATAACATAGTAGCGGATACCGCTAATACTGGGAAGGGGGGAAGTCCAAACATCCGAGTGCACAATGTCAAAAGGAGAGTTGACCACAGACACAAACTTATAGAAAGGCAGCCTAACATGCTTGCCTAACTGACACGGGTGGCAAAGAGAGGAGACTTTGTCCTTATTACACTCAATAAATCCATTTGAAACTAAAGACTATAAAATAGATGTCCCGGGGTGCCCCAGACGTTGATGCCAAGTGGTGGTGCTACTGGTGAGGAAGGCAGAAGGTGATGATAATGTGGAGGTGGTGTAACACCCCCGAGTTCGCAACGATTTTCAGGGAACTATCGACGTCATTATCCATGACTTGACACCACTGAACCGTCATGGACCCAAGGGTAGTTACTGCAACATTTATCGCTAAGGAGTAAATGCTAAGCAGAAAGGAAAACTAGGTATCAAAGGAAGCATCTAAACAAATTAAACATAAATATCAGAGTTGTTTATCCAGCGGTCTTAAGTCCATCATAGTTTTATTACAACTTTGCCTTCAAGGGCACAAACCAAAAAATCCCAAATATCCAAAGTAACCAATAAATCAATAGTTCTAAACAGACAACCCACATTCAACCATCTAGCGAACCGTCCTCACTCAGCTACACCTGCACTTTGGTTTCTGTGACAGAAACAAGGTACAGAAGAAAAAGAGAAGAAACAAAAGAAAACAAAAATCAGATAAACTGAATAAACGTCGTCCATACCCAGTAAAAACACTTTCGCAAACCTTACCTGGGTTTTAGAAGAATCATTGAAATTTATTTGCATGCACAAGTAGTCATACAATCAAGCACACGCATACTCAATATTCAATTACATGCAATTCTTGCTTTAGTGATCATTCAAACACAAATAGATAAACCATCTTGATTAGAGAAATAAGAGAGCGAATAGAACATCGATTACCCATACTGTTCAAAGATAGATATAGACATGCCATGGACTTACTCTAGTGTATACTCACACTACCTCTAACAAAATAATCGATATGTAGAGAATTAAACAATGGGGAATGATCCATCCCGAACACACTACGAGGTGTCCATGAAAGTAACTTGGGAATCACGCATCCCTAGACTACATCAATTAGATAAGTCTCGATAGCTCGATTACTCTTAGGGATCCATTAGGAGTCTTATTCTCATTTAATTCAATTCAGATACTTGCATTGATTTACCTAGTGGTACAACGAGGTCACGACATACTACTTTATTTCATGCTCATGATAATGAATAATAATAACGATAATGACATAAAGGCATATTAACAATAATCATGCTTCATATATGTCTAACGAAATTTCGGCAGCACTTCGGCAGTAAATCACGATATCCAAAAATTACACTTTCATAATTAACATCCAACAAATATAATAGGTTCTCATTAGCACTCAATAATAACCCATTCCAAATAGCACATATTATTATATCATAATAATATTAGAAATTCAACATTGCCATACATGCTCAATAATTAGCATATGAACTAATTAATTAACGAAACTTCATAAACTTGTCGTACTCGATATAATTCATATTTATAGTGAAGAATATATTTCAAATTCTCATAATTAACAACGATATAATTTAATCATGCTTCGCATATTAAATTCACAATAATAATCAATTAGCACATAACACATCAAAATAGTTTTGATGGGGCTTTGGAAAGAGGTAGGCACAATTACTTACCTAACAAACGCTCACTACGCAGTAGGTGACTTTGCTAATCACAACCCGATCACGCTTGTCCGTTTGGTCGTAATTAAAAATAATTACCGAGACATAATTAGTCAATACAAAAATCCAAACAGTACTAAAACTGTAAACTAATATTCTTATTAAATTTCTTGATTTATTCCAATCAATCTAGGCTTTTGAAAATCCGAATTCGGACTCCAAACGAGTACAGAAAAATAAAAACCATTATTGAAAAATACTGAAAATACGAAATTAATTAAAACGAAAATATTAAACGAAACCCTAATCGGTTTTTCGAGTCTAGGCCGTGATACACCAAGCATGGGGACCCACGACCTAACCCATCACCAAGACCACCACCCACCGACCACCATGGTCGGCGGTGGCTCGCCGGAGCACAGGCGACGGAGGAGAGAGAGAGTGAGAGAGATCGCGCGAGAGAGAGAGAGATCGCGAGGGAGAGAAAGAGCGACTGAGAGGGGGAGGAGCGACAGGCAGGGCCCAGTTGCGTCGGCCACTTGCCAGCGACCACCCAGGCATGGCCTGGTGGCGCGACAGCCGCGACACAGCAAAACAGGGGAGGGGGAAAAACAGAGTACGAGGAGAGAGAAAGGAAAAGAGAGAGAGAGAAGGAAAGAGAGGGGGAAGGGCGGCTCACCGGCTGGAGGAAGAGGCGGCGGTGCTGGCCTGGTGGCCGGCGACAGCAGGGGGAGAGAGAGAGATATGTGCGGTGTTGAGAGAGAGAGAAAAGAGAGAGAGAATAGCGTGAGAGAGAGAGAGAAGAGAATTGGGTTTTTGGCTCAGTTTTGTAAACTGATCAACTGACCCATCTCTTAGCTTATATAGGTGCCTAGTCAAGGAAAGTCAAAACCTACTAGACCTAGGTTTATTTTCTGATTTAATTGCTAATTGAAAACAATTAAAACCAATTTAATGCTAATTAAAACAATATGAATAAATCCCGAATTAAATCCCGAAAACAATTAAAACAATATGAATAAGCTTTATTCATATACAAAACCACTTTAATTAAATCCCTCAATTTGATAATTATAAATCCCGAATTTCCCATAATAATAATTAATATTATTATGGCTTGATTTGCGTAAATCGAATCGTTAAATAAATATACGATTTAAATCTCCGAAGCTATTTATAAATGAATTATAAACCGATATTATAATTTTAGAAAATATTAGGGTATCACATTCTACCTTCCTTAAAAGAAGTTTTGTCCCGAAACTTGAAACATGAAGTAATCACTTCTCAACGACGAAACGAGTTTACCCATACAAAGGTATAAAACGATTTTAGGACAATGACAATGCAATGTGTGTACTACGGTTGTGATCTAAGTCGATTAGCAATGCAGCATGCAGTGCTAGAACATGCAACTTGTGCAAAGCGGTAAACAAAACACGAAATTACTAGGTGTGACCTTCTACCCTCCTTAAAAAGGGTTTCGTCCCGAAACTCAAATGGAATTAGTACCTTCAATAAAGAGTTCTGGGTACTTCTCGCGCATCATGGATTCAGCTTCCCATGTTGCCTCTTCTTGACCATGACGGGACCAAATAACTTTCACAATCGGAATAGTCTTTGTACGAGTCGAGCGCTCTTTGCGGTCGGTGATCTTGATTGGACGTTCCTCATACGTCAAACTCTCGTCAAGTTCGATCGTTTCTGGTTGAACGACATGAGTTGGATCATGTACGTATCGCTTCAGTTGAGAGACGTGAAAGACATTGTGAACTTTTTCAAGTTCCACAGGTAAAGCTAGACGATAAGCAACTTCACCAATCCTCTCTAGGATTTCGTAAGGTCCAATGTAACGAGGACTCAGTTTCCCCTTATGACTAAAACGCATAACGCCCTTGGTAGGAGATACTCGCAAAAGTACCTTACTTCCTACCTCAAATTCTTCAGGTCTACGACCTCTATCTGCATATGATTTCTGGCGATTTTGTGCACTTCGCATCTTCGTCTAAATCACCTTCACAATGTCGACAGTCTGTTGGATCATCTCAGGACCCAAAACTGCAGTCTCGCTAATGTCGTTCCAACATACAGGCGATCTACACTTCCTACCATACAAGGCTTCATATGGTGCTCGATCGATGCTCGAATGATAGCTGTTGTTGTAAGAAAATTTGATCAACAGAATGTGTTTATCCCACGAACCTTGATTTTCGAGGGCACACGCTCGAAGCGTATCCTCTAGAGTCTGGATTGTTCTTTCCGTCTAGCCATCTGTTGCAGGATGAAAAGCGGTACTAAACTTCAATTTGCTTCCGAAGGCTTCTTGTAATTTCTGCCAGAAGTTAGAGAGAAATCTCGAGTCTCTATCAGAAACAATATCTTCAGGTACACCATGAAGTCTTATGACTTTGACGTACGCGTCAGCCAACTTCTCCATTTCTCACGTGTCATGCATAGGGATGAATCGTGCGACCTTCGTCAAACGATCTACAACCACCCAAATGGCGTTGTTCTTCTTTGTGTCAAAGGTAAACCCATGACAAAATCCATAGAAATCGAATTTCATTTCCACGTTGGAACTTCCAGTGATTGTATCATTCCACCTGGTCTTTTGTGCTCGATCTTGACTTTCTGACATGACAAACACTTCGCTACGAACTCAGCGACATCTTGTTTCATGCCTTTCCACCAGAACACTTGGCGAAGATCTTTGTAAAGCTTATCTCCACTAGGATGTACAGAATACGGCGTATTATGAGCTTCACCCAGAATCTGACTTTTGATATCTGGGTCATTGGGTAAGCAAACACGTTCTCTAAATCTCATAATTCCATCTTGGCCCAAAGTGAAGTCCTCGGACCTACCCTCGTCCTCGGACAAACACGTTCTCTAAATCTCACCACTCTGTTTATCTTTCATCTCTTCAAGCAGTGTTGGTCGAACAGTCATATGTGCTAAGGTACATTGAACGTTACCTTGAAACACAATAAGGGGTTGGGTAGGGCAGGAGATAAGAGGGCGGGGCCGTGGGGTAGGATGATGGCGGTGGTGGTGTGGCGTAGAAGGAGGCCGGGTTGTGGTGAGGCTGTGAATAAAGAATCATGGGGCCGGAGGGATGGTCATGGTGAGTGGGTAGGACAGTGGGTTGCTTATCCAAGCGTTGTTCCTCGAGGAGGAGCATGGATCGGGCTTGGTTAGGGTAGGGAATGGTTTGTGATGTTGTATGATGTTACGGATGTTCTCAAATTTAGGGGACAAGCCATTAATTGTGTGCATAACAAGTTGGCGTTCGGGCACTGGGTTCTCAATATTAGCAAGCAAATCAAATAGGGTTTTAATACGATGACAGTAATCATGGACAGACAAATTACTCATACTAATGCTACGCAGTTCATTTTCAATTTGCATTGCCCTAGCCTCCTTATTATCACGAAATAATTGCTCAAGAGTGACCCACAAAATTCTGACAGTGACTTTAGATTTCAAAATCATTTGAAGCAAAGGTCTAGTAATAGTTCCATAAATCCACAATTTAATACTACCATCCATACGTTTCCATTCTAAATCATTCTCACCCGAGGCAAAAGAGGTTCCATCAATATACCCAAGAATACCAAAAGTCAAACAATGGGTTTCAAATAATTTCCTCCATGCATCATAATTCAATTCATTCAAGTCAAGAGTGAGGGGGATGTAAGTTTTAATATTGTTTATAGCATAAGGGGGGGACGGGAACAGGAGGTTGTGGTGGTGGTGGAGGGGGGGGGGAGCATCGTTGGCCATAGGAAGAGAAAGGGGAAAGGACGAGAATTACCGTGAGAAAGAAGGAGACTCGGCTAGGCCGAGAGGGAGGCAGCGGAAGTCGGGGGGAACACGAGGGCCCAGTGGTTAAGAGCAGCGCCAGGTCGCGATGGCGCGGTCGGCGGCAGAGGGCGGCGGACGGCTGGCTTCACGGCGGTGCACGGCTGATTTTGAGTAGGGTTAGGGTTTTGAGCACAAAGGCTCTGATACCATGTGATAATGTGAGAATAGGTTAGTTTTCCGTGAGGATTACCTCTGTATCATTAAGAATATATATTGTACACAAAGATAGAGCCCTTAACTCTAATACAAATAACTGGGCCTAAGCCTAAGTATACAAACCTAAATAATTACAAATGAATTATTCTAATTACATTATCTATCAAGAGTATGGCCTAGGACCATCTAACAATTTATCGTACATAGGTTATGACATAGTTAGGCACTAATGCTCACATCTCTCACAATGGGAATACCGTACTTACATTTTCTATTATAGAGGGAACTCGCTATTTCATCACCAATGAATCTAATCATCTATGTATGGTAGTTCTAAATTGGTATACGATCATCAAACTAATTATAATATTAAGAGATAACCAATCAAAAATATCAGTAACCTCTCAAAGTCTCAATGCATGCAAAGCTCAAAAG
Source organism: Tetragonia tetragonoides (assembly GCA_038025085.1). Classification (NCBI taxonomy): domain Eukaryota; kingdom Viridiplantae; phylum Streptophyta; class Magnoliopsida; order Caryophyllales; family Aizoaceae; genus Tetragonia; species Tetragonia tetragonoides. Next base: position 14,187,395 of record CM076153.1, on the reverse strand, counting down.
GCCTTCAAGTAAATAGTTAAATATGGAGAGCATGACCACTTGGCCACCAAAAGAACATGAGAAAGGAGCTCTACTTACTTAAAGACCAAGGTATAGCTATTAGTATAGTAACTTATCAATATACTCTTTAATAATTCACTTTGGTTCTCTTTCATTCGTTGAAACTTAATTAACAAGCTAGCTAGTAGCTAGGAGTTAACCTAGCCTAGCTTGTCTTAGGTTTATGTAGATGCATAACAAATATTTAATTAATTTAAGGTATAAATGTAGATGCCTAGATGGTGATAGCTACTAACAATTATCCTCCACCTCCTCGAACAAATTATAATAATTTATTTTTGTGTGTTTATGTGGTGAGATTAGTTAGAGCGCACTAGTAATAATTGCCATACTTAGTAGTATCTATTGGCAAAAACTCAAATTTGTCTCGATTGCACACAAGAACAAATTAATTACTCTACTAATATTCTTAACAATGTCATAGTTAGATTACCAAAAGGTCAGTGACTAGTTTTAATATGTTCTTAAAATAAAATACAATAAAATAAAATAAAAGTTGCACCTCCACAAAGGTCTAATCATGGTTTGAACTCAATTAATTAAATGTCTAGTAAAGTAGGAAATTGTTTACTGCGAATGAACTCAATTAAAAAAAATGACTTTCGTGCAGAAAAGTGCACACTGCGTGATTCCAATGATTTTTTCGGTTTGGTTTTTTCTTTTTGTTTTCATGAGAGAGATTAGTGGAGGAAATTAGTTCATGATTAACATAATATTTATAGTTATGTGGCACCCATGAAAAGATTTGCTTTGCGCTGATTTTTTCTCCTTTGGCCTTTAATTTAATTGTCCACATGAAACATGTCTTTGTCAAATACATGCATCATTTGATTGCAAAATGATACTCTGATGGAAACTATGGAAACTAAAGTTTTCCATTTGGTTCTTCTAGTAATAAGGGAAAAACAAATTTGGTGTACTAATGAAGATTGAAGACCTTGCAAGAAGCCTCGATCGAGGCATATGGCGCAGCGTTAAAGGACAAATTTATAAAAATAGTACTGAAGAGTGTCATAGTCTCGGGTTTAATTCCTGGCTGAAGTATTGAACTTATTGTACGGAGTAAGTTTTTTCCATATGACTTGAAATCCTTCATATAACATCCTAAGATGGTCTTTTATGAGTGAATCTAACTTACATACTTAATAATTAAAACTGAAGGAGAAGAAATTGAAGAAAAAGGAACTGAGTAATGCACTTCAATTCCACAATGAAGTAGAGAGGAAAGGAAAGAGGTGAGGAGGAATCAAATACTCTATATTTTGCTTTAAAACCTCCACTGCATGTGTTGAATATTTCATAAAAGAAGTTAAGTGATTCTATTTTGTCTCTTTCTTTCTCTAATTATTTTTTATCATACCTACATCTTTTATTATTGTTGTACTACCAAAAAAACAAAGGAAACGCCCATACAATATTATGTGTTAGCACTTTTGTTAGTACTATTCCAAAATTAGCTTTACTTCAGTTCTTTGTTAACGTCCCCACTTAACTTCATGATCATTAGACTGATCATTTAAATATCATTTTCACTAAAATAATAACACTTGCTCTTTATAACCGTGTCCTTTCAGGCTTGCACTAAGCCAATTTGGATCCTCTATTGTTACAGCACTCTACTGTTTCTTTTTCTCTCTATCTCTCTCCTCTAACTGTTTAAATTTCAAAAACTCACCCCCTCCATCCAATGGTCAAAAGCCCACCCCCTCTAATCTAATGATAGAAATTTTAAGAAAAGTACTCTACTGTTATTTTAACAACAGTAGAGAATCCCGACTGGCACTAAGCTGTTGGTGAAAACACCCCTTATTATGGTGTAAGAACGTAAATACACTTGAAAACCACAATGAAGTATGAACACAAGGAGGCACTAAACTGGGTTTTGGGGTTTCGACAAGATTTAAACCTATTCTACCCAAAAAAAAAAAAAAAAGACAAGATTTAAACCTCTGGTGCTACGGGTAGAAATGTATCGATTTCAGATCGGATTTATCAGGATCTGAATTATCTCAACACCAATAATAAGATATTTCGGAGTTTTATAGACGAAGTCGGACTTTCTTTTGTCAGATTTGAATTGAACTTTTTCCATCAAATCAAATCAGATATCCATCAAATTTAGATTAAATTGCATGTTGATATTGTTTATAGTTACGATTATTGTTTATCATTTAGGTTGATAAAAATAAGAGTTTAATGATATTTTTAAGTGTATATGTTTGATTTAATCTTATTATGTGAACTTAATTGTCTTATCTAATTTTTAGCCCAAAAACTCATATGAGGCGACGAGAGTCGCTTCAAACAAACATGACGTCATACTGAGCTATAGAGATGGCCTCATGTTGAAGCGACCTCATTAAAGACATTTTGAATTTTTAGCTATTAATTGATGATTTGGCAATATTAATCGGACTCGGATTATAAGTGGGTCAATCAAAGTTAGGATCCATATCCATTGGATTTGGATTTTCTTAAATGAGATTTGGATCGGTTTTATCGAATCGAGTCGGATTCAAATTGGGTTCGAACTATACGTTGTCATCCCTAACTAAGGGACTGTACAGATTGAGAAAAAAGTTTCTAAATTTGTTCCTTCATAATTACTGTTGTGATAATAATGTACGGAGATGAATTTGATACTTGACACCAGATTTTTAACGTGAAAAACCACTTTGTGTCTTAACCAATTATAAAGATGACAACTATCTGATCCACCTTAGGAATAATTTCAAGATTATTTTTCTACGTCTACGTACCAATACTCATATTGAGACAGTAAGAATATTGTTTTTTGTTAACCTAATTGAATATAAGAACTATTTTCAATGGGGAATTCTGTAGTTTGAAATACCTTAATCAAGAAATCAATATTTTTCTTCTTAAAATTTACGGATGTTTTCTCTCTAGCCATTTTTATGAAAAGAAGGCACATGTCACATTAGGGGCATTTTTTTTCAACTGATTTGAGTGGCTCCCAGTTGTCCCTAATTCTTCTCAATTATACCCTTTTATTCCCAATTACTTGTTAGACTTTTCAGTTATCTTAATTGCCCCTAATTTGACCCAGTTGTCTCCAAATTTATATCTTTGAGTGTTTTAATAACAACAACAACAACAACAACAACAACAATAATAATAATAATAGTAGTAATAATAATAGTAATAATAGTAATATTAATAATAATAATAATAATAAAAATAAAAATAAAAATAAAAATAAAAATAAAAAAAAAAATAAAATAATAATAATAATAATAATAATAATAATAATAATAATAATAATAATAATAATAATAATAATAATAATAATAATAATAATAATGAAGAAGAAGAAGAAGAAGAAGAAGAAGAAGAAGAAGAATTTAATTATAATGATGATATAATTATCATTATTTATCATTATTTTTATTGTTATATTATTATTATTATTATTATTATTATTATTATTATTATTGTTGTTGTTGTTGTTGTTGTTGTTATTATTATTATTATTATTTTTTTTTTTAATAAATAATTTTTTTATTATTATTTAAATTTTTTTATTTTTATTATTGTTCTTAAAAATACAAATTTTCAGTTTTCACCAATTGCTCCCAGTTGCCAACAGTTGTCACCAATTACCACTTAGACTTTGCAGTTTCTATCAATTACCAATTTTCAGTTGAAAAAAACGTGTCCTATGTTATTCAGATTAGTTTTTGAAAAATAAGCCGACTTTCCGGACACTAGATGACATTTTGTAACTTGTTAATCTTTAGTTAGAGATGTTTACCTCAATTAGCAACCTTAGAGACTCTGTCACTCAAAATATCTCAGTGGTATTGTGCTTCAAGTAGCTAAACTTGGCTTTAATCTCTAAGGCACAAAGCTCGAGTAAAGAAAATTTCCAATATGCATTTTCTATTGGAAGCCAAATTTCGTTTATTTTAAAAATTCAATATTGAGTATTCATATACTAATTATATGTTAAGATATATTATAGTGTAATTTGGAGCCTAACTACGACATTCGAAAGACAAAAACATATTTTTTAAGTTGACGACGTATCATCTAATCAGGTTAAGGAAACAATAGGAAAGTCTTCTGTGTATTCACAGCTGAAAAAATAATCTATTTTCTTTTTAATGCAAAGCTGATGAAATATTTTTAAAAAACAAGCAATTTTAACTCACAAATTCATGGTTACATCTGTAGGATGTAGATACAATGATCTAATCATAAAAGCGGAAGACAACTAGAAACAGGAATCTTAACGGGTCATTAAATACACATAAATATACCTCTCGATGCGTGCCTCGTTGATCGATTAAATATCGATAGGTGCGAATTAGGATTCCAAGTGTAATCCCTCTACCGTAGTCCACGCAGCAATCGATTGGATCAATCCAAACACGTTCGTTAGCTAGAACGAGCACAAGGAACCGTTCCTTGGGCTATGGAGGTGCTTGGTTGTTTAGAGAGAAAATATGAGAGAAGGAGGTTGTCAGTTAAAACCTGTAACCTAGTTACATCCTCCTTCTCTTCTATTTAAACTGTAGAGTTCACATGTAGTGGGCTAACCCTAGGTAGGCCCACTTACCGTTCTCTCTTACTAATTAACTAATGCGACTCCTAGGTCCATTAACTAATTATTGATCCATCGATTACTTAAGTGTGTGACCCGTTAGGCCCATCGCATTTAGTAGTCGGTCAACTCATATTGGTCCAATTATCGTAAGCGAACTCTAGCTAAACGTTACGAGTTTACGACCTACTAAATCGATGGGTTAACTATCTCTGTTATTTAATCCCGAATTTTGCACCTTGACTGACAGGACATAAATCCTTTAATGTCCCACTTGTCCTTAAGACAAGTGTGCAAATCCATTCCCTTGTCACTTATTGTCTTGATGTGAACGTAAGATAAGAAGCCTATTCATCCTTACAATGTTCATATCTTTTCTTGATCCCGAATTGGATTGTTAAGACAAATGATTATCCAATAATCCATTTGAGCACGGCCATGCATTTCACAATCCCGATTCTACAAGAGGCCCATAAGACAACGATCCCCGTAGGGAGGACAATTCCCGTCTTGTGCATTCATGAATTTCAAAATGATTTTCAATAATCCGGATGTATCCGTTATTACCTCTTGTTACGCAGGCGTTAGGAGTAATCACAGATCATCAATCCTCATGTCGTTATTCATAACCACTCAGGTTTGAGAAATGGTTCAAGATAGTTTTATGAGAGTCTAATATGACTACTCGTTCTTAAAGAACTCTCATGGTGGGTCTGTCCGATCATGAATTCTCAATTCACATCTATGCAAATGGTCCTTGACATCCCATGACATCTATGAACCTTGTATATGCTAATATCACCATCCTTGACCTATTGTCTAATAATGTAATATTTGCGATGTACATGTTTAGACTTTTGGTGTGACCTTGGCTCCTTGGCTTGGGCGATGACTCCATTATTATCACTATAAAGAGCCAACGGTTCAGCCGCCGTAGGCACAACCCCAAGCTCAGCCATGAACTTACGTATCCAAACAGCCTCCTTCGCAGCTTCCAAAGCTGCGATGTACTCTGCTTTCGTTGTAGAATCTGCCACAGTGCTTTAGCACTCTTCCAGGTCACTGCTCCTCCATTGAGACAGAAGACAAATCCTGATAGGATTGAGAACCATCTCTGTCGGTCTGGAAGGAGGCATAAGTGTAACCTTTCACAATCAACTTTTCGAAAACACTTCCAAGGCCAAGTCTTTACAGACTCCAGCAATGAAATGTCGTTTCCAATGATCATTATGTCATCAACATACTAGACCACGAAGACAATTTTGCTCCCACTGAACTTCTTGTATACACAAGGTTCTTCTGTGTTTCTGATAAAACCCAACCGATTTATGGCTTCATCAAAACGCAGATTCCACCTCCGGGATGCTTGCTTCAACCCATAAATGGATCTTTTTAACTTGCAAACCTTCCTATCGTTCTTAGGATCGACAAAATCCTCATGTAGTGCCATATACACATCCTCTTCGAGAACCCCATTCAAGAAAGCGGTTTTGACATCCATTTGCCAGATCTCATAGTCATAATGAGCTGCAATTGCTAGGAGTATCCTAATGGATTTAAGCATGACAACTGGTGAGAAAGTTTCATCAAAGTCAATTCCTTGAATTTGCCTGTAACCTTTTGCCACCAGTCTAGTTTTGAAAACTAGAAAGTTTTCATCCTTGTCCGTCTTGATCTTAAAGATCCATTTGCACCCGATGGGCCTAGCTCCATCCGGCAAATCGACCAAGTCCCTGATTTGATTCTCGGACATGGAATCCATTTCGGATTTCATGGCTTCTTGCCATTTGCTGGAGTTTTGACTCGTCATTGCTTCCTTGTAAGTGGTGGGTTCTTCACTTTTAACAAGGAAAATGTCACGGCTTTCCGTCAAATAGATTGAAATATATCTATTTGTTGGAAGCCTGACTCTATCAGACCTTCAAAGGGTGGATTCAGGTTTAACCTCTCGAGTTGCCTCTAGAGTTGAATCTGGAGATGTTTCCAAAACATCTTGGATGGATTCTAAATTCCTATCCACATCCGTTGGAGCTGTTTCCAAAATATTATGGATGGATTCCAAATCCCTATCCATCTCCAATTGTTGCTCATCTTGAATTTCTTCGAGATGGACTTTACTCCCACTTGTCTCTTTGGAAAGGAATTCCTTCTCCAAAAAGACACCATTCCGAGCAACAAATACCTTGTTCTCAGTTTGATTGTAGAAATAATAACCCTTCGTTTCTTTTGGTTAACCCACAAAGAAAACTTTGTCTGATTTGGGTGCAAGCTTATCGCCGAGCAACCTCTTTACATAAGCTTCACACCCCCAAACCTTGAGAAAAGACAACTTGGGAACCATTCCCGTCCACAGTTCATGTGGTGTCTTCTCAACGGCTTTCGACGGAGTCTTGTTCAGCGTGAAAGCTGCCGTCTCGAGAGCATATCCCCACAAAGAAATAGGAAGTTTGGCATGACCCATCATTGATCTAACCATATCCAATAAGGTTCGATTCCTCCATTCAGACACACCGTTCCACTGTGGTGTTCCGGGCGGAGTTAGTTGTGAAACTATTCCACAACCCTTTAGATGTTCATTGAACTCTAGGCTCATATATTCGCCTCCTCGATCCGATCGAAGAGCTTTTATCTTCTTGCCCAAATGATTTTATACTTCATTCTGAAACTCTTTGAATTTATCAAAATATTCAGATTTATGTTTCATTAAGTAACTAAACCCACCTCTTGCAGTCGAACTCATTGGTTCACACACATCCGAGTGTATGAAACTCAATAGCTCATTTGCTCGCTCTTCCTTTTCCAGAAAGGGTGACTTTGTCATTTTGCCAAGTAAACATGACCCGCAAGTATCAAATGACTCCAAGTCAAATGATTCCAGAATCCCTTCTCTAAGAAGTTTCTGAATGCGTTTCATATTTATATTGCCTAATCGACAATGTCATAGATATGTGGGGTTAGAATCATTAGTTCTCATCTTTTTGTTATTGATGGTGAGTATATGTTTGTCAAAATTTAGCAAATAAAGCCAATTATGTAAACGGGCGCTAAATAAAATACATCATCTTTTGAAACTGTATAAGAACCATTCTTAATACGCATATCAAAACCTTCCATATCCAATACAGAAGGAGAAATGATGTTTTTTTTTTATACTAGGAACATAATAACAATTATTAAGTTCTAGTTCAAGGCCCGAGGGCAACGACAAAACATAAGTTCCTACAGTTAAAGCAGCCACCTGGCCCCATTTGCGACTCGTATGTTCACCTCATCTCTAGCTATCTTCCGAGATTGTTTTAGTCCCTCCACATTTGAACAAATGTGAGTACCACAACCGGTATCCAATATCCAATTAGAAGTAGTTGTAGCTAGATTGATTTCAATAACGAAAACATTTGAAGTCATGGAAACCATTCCATACTTCAGGTCTTCCTTTAGCTTTGGGTAGTTCCTCTTCCAATGCCCCTTTTGTTGGCAATGGAAACACTGATTATCCGCAGCTAAGGACGACTTCTTAGCGGCTAACTGTTGCTTAGACTTAGGCTTGGTCACACCACCCTTGCCTTTCAACAAGTTGCCCCTTGAAGTGGTCCCTTTCTTTTCCCTCCCGATATTAAGTACTTGCTTTTCGGGAAGTCTTGGAATAGGCGTTCCGAGACGCATTCCTTCTTATCATGCCTGAGAATTATTCTCAGGTTGCGATGATTGTTCAGGTAATTGTTTGGTCCAGCCAAACGTTCACTGTCTAGTATCGATTTTAGGTTAAAAAGTTGACTTGCTTTCACTGGTCATTGCTACTAAACAGAAATAATATGCAAAAATTTAGTACATTTATCAATAAATAACTTAATCAATTTCCAAAATAGAAAAGTTATTTAATATTTTATTCATCCTCTTAAGGTATCCCTATGAATAAAACAATTCCAAGATCCTCATTTTACCCTAATGTGACCAAGCTTTGGCTTGTCAACCACACTAGTCAAAATAGGTAAGCAATCCTTGCTAATTATGTCCAACATAACTCTCGGTTGATAGACATATCTAATATGGCTATCCCTTTGCCCCGATATGTAAGGACTCCTTACTCATATCTTTGAAGGAACCAAATGGTCTTGTAAATCTCTTCTTAGACTTACCTGCATTAACTCAAGCTTAAAATAATGTCACGCTTTGGCGATGCCCATTATGAATGATCGAAAGTGTAATGGGTGAACCTTATTTGGGAGGGCAAAAACTCAATATTTCTTTGGGACGAGATTTAATAAACTGTTTTAATATATGTGAACTAATAGTTATATTAAAACAATATAAAAATCAGGCATGCGATAATTAAAGCAATAAATCTAATTTAAGTAATAATTAAAGCAATAAATAAATGATCCTAGTATGGCCCCTATAAGGAAAAAAATAAATATCTAATCTTCATAAATCTCCTACTTGAATTGTGGTCTCTTCCAAGGCTCCGTTCTTCAAGCTTTACAATTTGTAACTATAGTTTAAACTTAAAGCTAATGCAATAAATAAATTACATAAACATCAATGTTTTATATACCATATTTAGGTTACAAAAATACAAACTGTGCGCAGACCGTATTTTGGGCCATAATAGATCATATATTCATTCACTCATAAGATGAGTGACCCATAAAATATAAAATATATCCAAAAGCCATATAATAAACAAGTAGTTCAATTATCTAATAATTGAAATTATATGCTACTGAGTTAAAGATATAATAAGGCATAAAACTATAAGCTTGCTGGTAATCAAAGACGCAACATGCTTAAAATCACGCTTAAACCAAGCTAATAAACATGCTATCAAATTGGCCATATAATCTTCCTATACAGAACCACAATTTAGGATCCAATATAATTGCATAACATGATTCAATCACGACAAGATGAAAAACTCTGTGCGTGCTTAGCAAATTATGAGATCCAATCTCATAAGGTATCAGTACAAAGACAAAACATGAAATTTGCTCCAGAAAGAATAAAATAATCATTCTCTTAATAAGATCATGCCTATTGCCTAACTGATATTTTGCTCAGCACTTGAAAAGCCAACAAAAGAAGCCACATCACATGATGGAAAACACAAGCATATAATTTTGATTGACTTTGAAGATCTAATCATACGCACAAGCCAAAATCACAATATTATAATATGCTCATAAGACGACCTCCAAGATCTCCACAAAAACCATCATCGAAAAAAATAAGCTACAGCACGCACGAATAAGAAAACTGATCTAATCGGCAATTCTCGTGCACCAAAATTATTTTAGTGATCTAATTAATCCATTAATTAGGCTCTGATACCACTATAGGATCTAGTTGCAATGATCTAATCATAAAAGCGGAAGACAAATAGAAACAGGAATCTTAACGGGTCATTAAATACACATAAATATACCTCTCGATGCGTGCCTCGTTGATCGATTAAATATCGATAGGTGCGAATTAGGATTTCAAGTGTAATCCCTCTACAGTAGTCCACGCAGCAATCGATTGGATCAATCCAAACACGTTCGTTAGCTACAACGAGCACAAGGAACCGTTCCTTGGGCTATGGAGGTGCTTGGTTGTTTAGAGAGAAAATATGAGAGAAGGAGGCTGTTAGTTAAAACCTGTAACCTAGTTACATCCTCCTTCTCTTCTATTTAAACTGTAGAGTTCACATGTAGTGGGCTAACCCTAGGTAGGCCCACTTACCGTTCTCTCTTACTAATTAACTAATGCGACTCTTAGGTCCATTAACTAATTATTGATCCATCGATTACTTAAGTGTGTGACCCGTTAGGCCCATCGCATTTAGTAGTCGGTCAACTCATATTGGTCCAATTATCGTAAGCGGTCTCTAGCTAAACGTTACGAGTTTACGACCTACTAAATCGATAGGTTAACTATCTCTGTTATTTAATCCCGAATTTTGCACATTGATTGACAGGACATAAATCCTTCAATCTCCCACTTGTCCTTAAGACAAGTGTGCAAATCCATTCCCTTGTCACTTATTGTCTTGATGTGAACATAAGATAAGAAGCCTATTCATCCTTACAATGTTCATATCTTTTCTTGATCCCGAATTGGATTGTTAAGACAAATGATTATCCAATAATCCATTTGAGCACGGCCATGCATTTCACAATCCCGATTCTACAAGATGCCCATAAGACAACGATCCTCGTAGGGAGGACAATTCCCGTCTTGTGCATTCATGAATTTCAAAATGATTTTCAATAATCTGGATGTATCCGTTATTACCTCTTGTTACGTAGGCGTTAGGAGTAATCACAGATCATCAATCCTCATGTCGTTATTCATAACCACTCAGGTTTGAGAAATGGTTCAAGATAGTTTTATGAGAGTCTAATATGACTACTCGTTCTTAAAGAACTCTCATGGTGGGTCTGTCCGATCATGAATTCCCAATTCACATCTATGCAAATGGTCCTTGACATCCCATGTCTCCAGCCCATGAAACAGGCACTGAGATCATCTTGCAATCTAATCATCACTGGTTATTAGAATCTAATTCTAACACCTAGATTAGGGACAAATAACCACAAAATCCAGTTCACTCAATAGGGTTTCATTATCCAAGACATCGTCTTGATAACCTATTTGGATATTTGTGTTATATTATTTTGGATTAATATTCAAAATCATACAGAAAATTGAATAGGACCAAAACTCATTGTGATAAATGTACAGGACCATGTTTTAATCATGAACACCATTTCATAATCTAAAACAATGAAGCTAATCATCTGTATGAACCTTGCATATGCTAATATCACCATCCTTGACCCATTGTCTAATAATGTAATATTTGCGATGTACATGTTTAGACTTTTGGTGTGACCTTGGCTCCTTGGCTTGGGCGATGACTCCATTATTATCACTATAAAGAGCCAACGACCTACTTATTTAATCCCGAATTTTGCATCTTGACTGACAGGACATAAATCCTTCAACATCTGAGTGTAGTCAATTAGCTACTCTTTGACCCAATAAATTGGGTTGTAAAGTAAATATTGTAGTAGTGGACTCCTTACAACAAGAAAACCTAACATATCTCTTTTAGACTTGTGATCATCTATGTTGGATGTACTTGAGTATAGCAAAGAACCATTAATTTTAGCTCCCAACTATTAATCCTAGGTTCATGGAAATGATTTCTTAAAAACTCTAAATGATGCTTGATTATTTCCATGTTTCATCCAATGTCAACATCAGAGTCATATTGTGCAATGAAACATGAAAGTTTGAGTTGGGCCACTTCTACCATTTGGTAAGTAGGGAAAAGGGACATCATCACCCTATGATTCTTATCTTTTTTGTAAAGTTTAGAAGAGTATCATCAAATAGATTGCATTACCGCCCAATATATTGGGTGTGCTTAATCATGGGATGCCCAAGAATATAGATATACAATGGGCCTATAGGCTATTAGTAAAGAATTAGTCTCACTAGTATTTAGAGAGATCTTGGTCTAGAAATTATAATTTAGTCTGTATTTTTTTTTATACGAGTAATCCGCAGCACTAATCTTAAAGTGTGCATTGAATAAACCCGAGTGTATGCAATAGCTGGCAAATCATCATAAACACCAGGCAAGCGAGCCAACAAGATAATACAAAAACTTGTGTGAACTTAGTCCATGGAGGACCAATGATTTAAATGTCACCCCATACTTTACATGGAGTCACCCTCTAATAGTGGAGCCACCCCCTTGGTGCCACCCCTCTAATAGTGGAGTCACCCCAGACTTCACCTGGAGTCACCCCTCAATAGTGAAGTCATCCCCTACTTCACCTGGAGCCACCCCTCAAATATACTTGATCCATGGTGGACTAAGTCCACACAAGACTAGCTAGCTGACAAGATAATCATGCAGACAAGTTCGATATAGAACGTTTAGTGGTAATAATTGAACTCATTATCTTTGCCATAAAACCTAACCCCACACGGCCAGACTACCCCTTTCACGGTTAAACTTGGTACAACTAGATGTCATGTTTAATTTCGATAGCAACCTCAATGAAGCTATTTGTAAATTTAGAGAGAATCAATTATCTTCCATAGCTCATTAGTGTAGTAGATTCGTGTGGGCTTTTGGTTATATATGATAACCCACTGAAATTTGAGATAACAAAAGTCTAAATTCGATGGGTGCGTTGCATCATTCCAGGCAAAGTGGTGTGCCCAAGCCTTCCAATATTGCAATCATAGTTAGTTATATATTAACTCAAAATAGTAATTGTTCATTAACTAAAGCTAACATAGATACAACATCGATCGGTACAATAAAATACTAATTAAATGGGTGGGGTAGGGGTGAAGAAAAGGGGAATACATGCACGCTTATTTATATGCATAGCATATAAATGATACCCAATGAAAAAATGGGAATTGAAACACGCTCCCGTTGATTCGGATAACACACATATTTCTTTTGAAAGAGTGTATAGTTATTGATAACAAAATAGTACCATGTTATTAATATGATGATACTAATGTTTGTATTACCTCTTGTGAGGGGTTTATCATATGTTTACTTTGTTGGACCTTGCGAGCCCGACATGGTGAGATCTTAGGGTAACATGGGATGACAATGAGTTGTGTGAATTAACTTGCTCACGGAGGGTTAAGTGCACGATCATCCGAAGAACGAAAAAGGCTACTGGTGCAATGGCACGACCGTGCTATGAAGGAAAAAAGTGGCACGACAGTGTATAGTGTACAGGAGGCCAATCTCGTGCTATTTTAGGTGAGCGATTTAAGAATCCCTAATTTATTATTGATTCTAATGAATTGTTAGTTGTTTTAGGAAGATCATAATAGAGTTTAATTTCGTTATCGTTGAATTGCTTGTAATGCAAGACATTAGTTTTCTCGTAATAGGATTAGTAAGATGAGGTTTTTCCTTATCTCATTAGGTTACTAGGGTTATTCTTTGCCTATACATTTATGGCTAGGCCAATAATAGATAGACATAAAGTATGAGAGACTTATTCAGTGCTCCTGAGAGATAACTAGAAACACAAAGGGTTCCTCGTGTGCGGGTTTTTGTATTCACAATCTTCGATGGTCCGTATCATTTTTTGGGTGAGAGTTTTATTGATCGTTGATTAAACATAATTCTTCGAAGATTGTTTCCTTTATTAAGATTCTCTCATTAAAAACTTGTGTTCGACATTATTATAGTCTTGTATTTCTCATCCAATTTCCCCAACATACTTAAACAATAGAAATTTCGAATCATATTGCAAACAAATTAGGAACTATGCTCGGTAAAACATCGGGGATTATCCTCCGATGTCCAGTAAGAGGCCCTTCAAGCCTACCAAGTATCCGATAACCTATCCCAAGGGTTTTCCATGTTCCCTAAGGGTTTCCCGTGCGATGTCCTGCAAAACTATCCACCTTCGTTCCGAGGCTTCACGGAAGCTCAAAAAACGTGGATTAAAGCCTTCGTTTTCGGCTTCCCGGGACTCGGGTGTCATTTTTACCCAAACTTCTCCCGGGGGTCTATCATGACCGTAGAGGATCCTCGGGGACCCGAGAGGGTCATTCGGATCCACGAACTTCGATATCACCAATGCCTTTAGTGTTTCTACTCTTACACCAATGTCCCGTAAAACGCCCTTCCAAGCCTATCAGGGACTCTGAAAAGCGACCCTAGGGGCCTCCCATGTCCCCTAGGAGTGTTCCGTGCGATGTGGTGAGAAAATATCCACCTTCGCTTTGGGGCCTCCTGGAAGCCCAAAAAACGCGGATAGCCTTCGTTTTTGGCTTCCTGGGGCCCAGGTATCATTTTTTCCCAAAATTTTCGGGGGGCTCTATCAAGACTACCCTATAGGACCCTCGGTGCTCCGAGAATTTCATCCGAATCCCCAAACTTTGATATCACCTACGCCTTTGGTGTTCCATCTCGATCTTACTCCGACCAGTGTCCCGTAAAACGCTCTTCAAAGCCTATCGGGGACCGCATAAGCGACCATGAGAGCTTCCCACGTCCCATAGAGGTGTTCCGTGCGATATGGTATGGAAATATCCACCTTCGTTTCTGGACCTCCCATAAGGCCAAAAAACATGGATTATATGCTATAGCCTTCGTTTTCAGCTTCCGGGGACCCGAGCGTCATTTTTGTCCAAACTTCTCTTGGGGGATCTATCATAACCTAGAGGACCTCGGTGCCGCGGGAGGGTCATCTGGATCCCTGAACTTCAATATCACACATGCCTTAAGTGTTCCAGCCCCTACATTAGTGTCCCATAAAAACACCCTTACAAGCCTATCAGGGGCCTAATAATGGACCTCTAGGATCTCTTATACTCCCTAAGGGTGTTCCGTGGGTATGGTGCGAAAACATCCACCTTCGTTCTGCTGCCTCCCGAATAAAGCCCAAAAAACTTGAATTATAGCTTTTGATTTTCGGCTTCCCGGTGACTGGTTTCCGTTTTTGCCCAAACTTCTCTGAGGGGTTTATCGTCACCGCAGAGGACCTCCGGTGCCTCAAGACAGTCATACGGTTCTCCAAACTCCGAATTTACCCATGGGACATGAGCTCTAGGATATGGAACATGGCGATTGCTTGGCATTGGGACAATAAATTTTTGATGTACCTAGTTCTTTTCGATCCATTGTCTACGATGATAATCTTTGGTAAAAGAAGTTAATAACAGAGTATTCTCAAGTTTATTAATAAAAGGATAATGATTGTTTCCTAAGAAATCGGTCAAATATAGATCAAAGTTTATAGTATGACTATAATAAGTAGAACTATGATGCAACAAACAATGCCATTTAAGGGTAGATACCTCTAGCTTTTATAGAGGCACCACAAGCCAATGAATGACCTTTTTTTGTCAAAGGCTAATACTCGGTCAGTGAATTAATGACTATCACCATGACTTGAGGAAATCCCTCCCCCCCTCCCCCAACATTTTAATATTTATCCTAAACAAATTAACAATCAGGATGCGAATGAACCTTTCTAAATTCCACCTTTGTGTTGCGTGCTTTAGTTTTATTTACCAGTTATTAATCACATATATTAGCACCAAAAAAGAAAAAAGAAAATTATTGCAACAAAGTTAGAAGCAAGGAAATCCATCAGAAAATATTAAATTTAAAAAAAAAATAAAAAGAGTTGAAACATCCGGTACAGGCATGCACACTAGCTTCAAATAATTTCGTATTATTGACAGCTACACTTCTCAATTCCAGCTCTCCAATCAGCAACGCAAAATCTATATATATATATATATATATATATATATATATATATATATATATATATATATATATATATATATATATATATATATATATATATATATATATATATATATATATATATATATATATATATATATATATATATATATATATATATATATATATATATATAAAAGTGGATATGCACAATTGCTTGATCGACACATGTGCATCCACATAAGCAAGGCATTCCACATTGATTGACACATCATCATAAACAAAATGCATGAATCTACACTAATGCATTGTTAAATACATTACTTTAAATTTATAATGGTACATGCATATAATAATCAAAAAATATATATTTTGCTATTAATGTCATCTTTTTTTCTTTTTTCTTTTGTACGGATGCATGCATGTTTTAACACTATTCAAGCCAAAGTGTACATCGTTACTATTTCAATTTTTGCATTATTTGTTCTACGGGTATTATATCATTGTAGAAATGATATGTGTATTAGCTTCCAAGGACGGGTATACATAATTGCTAACTAATTAAACATAATTTCATTGCTTTCATTTCCTAGGTTTTTTTTTTTGACTGGATATTGGAGTAAAGTGCAGCAAAACGTAGATGTTTGGCCAAACCATGATTAACTATATGAGATATTTAAGAATTTAGTATTCTACCCTACAATTGATGCAATGATGTAGGTTTGTACCATGCATATTAAGAAAAAGGTTTATAAAAAAGGATTTTGTATCCAACCGTGCATCGCACGGGAATGTGACTAGTTAAGGAGATTATTGGATGGATACCCGACAAGAAGCTTGGCATTATGGGAACAAGTGGCAGTAATTAAGTAATATAAGTGATTTAGGTAATGTATTTGTGATTTAGGAATTGTATTGGTAGTATTAGTGATTTAAGGAATGTATTTACTTAAAAATAAGACATTTAAAATGATAATCAAAGTGGGACTGAGTAAATATTTATTGCAAGAAAAATTTTCACCAAAAAATACTGGTGTTTCACTAATTACGAAAAGACAACATTACGATAAGCAGATTATGTAAAATCGATATTATGCCCCTTTTCTAGTGGGAGGATTGCCTCATTTACATTTGCACTTGGGAAGATTTAGAAAGAAAAAAAATCACCAACGTATACTGAAGTATGATGATATTACACCAATGTATACTTACATTTTACTAATTAGAGTGTGGTTCCAGTTTACAACCCTTAGTGAAAATATTCCACTAACTGGAGCATACATGTAAAAATACTATTCCGGTGACCAGGGCATGTCGTTATCAATTGAAGTTATCCACTTAACAAATTTATCACAATCACATGAAAACGATATTTTAAGTTGCCGTAATTTCTAGTGGGTTACAAGATTTAAACTTCAACCCTCATTCCATACTTGGGACAATTGATATTTTTAAATTGCACATGCTTGAAAGATAATGGAAGGTAGGGATGGTAATGGATCGGATTTGGATCGGATTATGCTAAATCCGAATCCGCTCCGAATACTAAACGGATTTTAAAATCACATCCGAATCCGAATAACCTCCAATTATGGAGGATCCGAATCCGAAACTATTCGGAGTCGGTAACCTCCGAATCCGAAACTATTCGGAGTCGGTAACCTCCGAATCCGATCCAAATCCGATCCGTTTACTCGACTTACTTCCAATTTTTTTATTCAAATGTGAAAATATATAAGATAATACTAAATAACTAATTGCTAATTCAAAAAAAATAAATATGACATATATATTAAGGATTTAAGATACAAACAAAGGTGAACATATAAACTTAATAAAATATATTAAGGATGTAGTGCTCTTTTTTTAAAAAAAAAAATATTAAAAATAATCTCATATTCGGATCGGATTCCGAGGTGGATCGGATTCTCGGATTTCACACAACATCCGAATCCGCTCCGAATCCGATTCGGATTCGGAGTTTACTAATCGGATTCGGACTCGGATTTTTTTTGATTCGGATTTGGTTCGCATTTTTTTGGCCTAAACGGATCGGATTTGGATCGGGTTCGGACTTGATTGCCATCCCTAATGGAAGGTGTGCTTCTAAATTGGACCTTAAGGATGCCATGACGCGGTTGACTTGTTACTTTGTGGTTATTGTTGCTTTGCTAATCTATAATCTAGTTTTGTATGACTGTTGGTTGGCTTTTGTTTGATATTAGGTGTATGCCATGTGCGATGCACTGACTTGTAGTTTATAATTACAAAATACGTTTTGAATACTATCAATATATAAAATAGGTTAATGATTTATCAATACGGTATATGATAACTAATATGGAGTTACCTGTACGAAACCAAAGTTGGGATCTGTGTAGTGTAAAGTCTCTTATGTGACATGTAATAACAATTGTTTGGATTTAAATGGATAAGTTAATTTTATATCGTTTCATACTTTAAAATATTAATAAAAAAAATAGTTAAATGATAGATTCACAATTACCATATTGATATACTCTATCAGCCGATATATTTATTTATTTGTGTGATTATGTCATCCATAATTTAATAATCATTATACTACAATTGGTTCTTATCTCTCTTTGGTTTATACTTTTTTTTAATGTAAAATTTCTTATGTGTCATGTAATGTGTTATGGCAGCGGTTGTTTTAATCCATATAGATAAATTAATTTCCTATTTTTTATACTTAAAAAGAATTTACCAAAGAAAATAGTGTTTAAACCTACCTTATTCATATTATTTTACCAATTTACCATATTGCTCCATCTCCATGAATCATGTATTTTTGTTGGACTATGGAATCACTTTGAAGATTGAGATGCATAATACGTAAATTTTTATCTGTTAGTTTTAAGAATTTTATGCATTTATTACTTGTGACTATTTCCCTTATTGAATTCGTTGTATCTATTTTTAGTTTTTAGTATAGTTTAGTTAAAGTTTAATTATATTCATGTATCCTAATTTAAATAGATAACATGGTTCATGTATCCTCATTAATTGATTAATTATATTGAATTTAAAAACATTTTAATAAAGCATTTAAAAGTCAAAATAATATTGTATTTAATTCTTTGGCCCAAATGACGTGGCATCCAATTTGGCGCTTATGTGGATGCCACGTGTCGATGCAGCAGTGTGTATGATCTATATATATATATATATATATATATATATATATATATATATATATATATATATATATATATATATATATATATATATATATATATATATATATATATATATATATATATATATATGACTGTTGGTTGGCTTTTGTTTGATATTTCCAAATATTTGACCTATTTTTAACTGTTAGTGTTAGACATAATTAGTTTTATTTATTTATAATTCATTTTCAGTTTGTTAGCAAAAAAGTTTGTTAGAGTACAGTAGAAGTTTGTTAGAAAATTCTGTTAGAGTTTGTTGCTTGGCTCTGTTTTTTTGTCTAGCTTAGCTTAGTTGCTAGTTGCTGTATATAAGCTTCATTGCTATTCATTTTCTGCAATCAATGAAAACAGTTCACTGAGGATTTATCTCAGTTTCTTTCAATCTCTTTCTCTCTCTTAAACACATTTTCTGTCTTGTTCTTGAGCTTAGTTGATCAACATCAACATGGTATCAGAGCTCTTCGCTAAGCTCAAATCGAATACCTAGATCACCTCTGATCAGTTCATTTCATCCTCGATTGTTTCGATTTGCTTCATCGACAATCAAGCTTTTATAATCACAATCAATTTCATTTCGTTTTTCGATTAATTGATTTGTTTTTCATCAATCAATCACAGCTCAATTCGATCTAGGTATTCATCATTTTTCTGCGATCAATTCACGCCAAAATAATTGATCAAATCGCTTATTTGCAATGTCAACTCAAGATTCTGGTTCGCAAAACTCTGGTTCGAATTCTCTTGATCATTCAGATCCTCTATTTCTTCATCCTGCTGATCATCCTGGCTTATTATTGGTTTCGAAACCTTTTGACGGTTCGAGTTTTGGTTCATGGAAGAAATCAATGTCAATAGCCTTGTCAGCGAAGAATAAGTTGATTTTCATCACTTTGAATTCTCAACCTACTGCAATTGATCCTAAATACAATCAATGGAGGAGGTGCAACGATATGGTCACATCATGGATTTTGAATGTCTTATCTCAAGACATAGCTGAAAGTGTTCTTTATTCGGATTCAGCTCATGATATCTGGAAAGAACTCGAAGATCGTTATGGTCAAGCCAGTGGTGCCAAGCTATTTCAATTGGAGAAAGACATTCGTTTATCAGGACAAGGCACAAATGATGTTGCTGGTTATTTTACCAAATTGAAGAAAAATTGGGATGAATTAAACACTTTATCTTCTCTGCCTATCTGTTCTTGTGGTGCTGCACAAGCTTTGCAAAAGTTTAATGAAGATCAACGTCTTGTTCAGTTTCTCATGGGACTCAATAGTGATTACAATCACATTAGAGGTAATATTCTGATGATGAAACCTCTACCTTCTATAAGTCAGGCTTATGCTTTATTGTCTCAAGAAGAGAAGCAAAGAGAAATTCATGCTTCTTCACAATTTGTCAATGAATCTGCGTCGATGTATGCATCAAATCACAACCAGGATTTTCAGCAAAATGTTCAATATAATCAAAATCAGAAACAAAAATTTGATGGTAAAAGAATTATATGTAATCATTGTAAGAAGCCAGGGCACATTGCAAGCAGATGCTACAGAATTGTAGGTTTTCCTAAGGATTTCAAGTTTACTAAAAATAAGAGAATTGCTGGCAATGCAATGTATGAGCAAGACGATGATGCCTCTCAATCTGGAGAGGAATTCTTGCACAATGCCTCACAGAATTGGAATTCCTGCAATACTGGTAATGCAAATCAAAATGCTCCTCAAGGCTCTCAGTCTTGGAATTCTGGCAATAATCACCAGAACATTTCTCAAGCTCAGTTCACTCAACTCATGGCCATGATGAGCAACTTACAAGCCAACAGCAAGTCTACTGATCAAATTGGAGCACAAAACAATCATTCTTATTCTGGAGGTCTTAATATCATTCCTGGAGGACCTACTGGTCAGGCTTTTACAGCTGCTAACTGCTCAGGTATAAATGCTTGCTCTCCTCATGTACTTGCTGGTAATTGTATTTGTTGTAGTTGTTGGTCAGCTGCTGATTATACTTGGATCATTGACACTGGTGCCAGTGATCATATGTGCCACAATGAAAATCTCTTCATCCAAACACAAACCCTTCCAAAAGCATATCATGTTACATTACCAAATGGTCATGTTGTTAATGTGCATAAAATTGGTTCTGTGCGCATTCATCCTGATATCATCCTACATAATGTGCTCCATGTTCCACAATTCAAGTATAATTTGCTTTCAATAGGCAAATTGTGCAAACAGGCTTTCTCTTATGCCATTTTCACTAATTCTAAATGTTATTTTCAGGGCCCTTCAATGAAGAGGCCTCTGGAACTTGGTGATGTTCACTCAGGGCTGTACTTGCTGCAACATATTCCTGTTTCTCAAGCTCAAACACAATCCAAATATTATGCATCTCATGCAACTAAATGTCATAGAGATTCTGTTCAGTTAGACAAAGCTTGTAATCTAGCTGATTTTTCTTCTACAAATAAATGTGTTTCTAGCTCTTCTCAACTGATTAATATGCAAAAATCAGTTGAAGCTTCTATGTCTTCTTCTTTTGTACAAGAAGCTTTGTGTAATTCTGTTAGAAATAATGAAAATGGTCATATTTAACACCAAAGATTGGGTCACTTGCCTCTATACAAGCTCAAACAGTTTTCTTTTTTTCCTGATAATTCCATTGACACTATTAAATGATGTGATGTTTGTCCAAAAGCAAGACAACATAGGTTACCATTTCCTCTCAGTCAAACAAAATCATCCAACCTTTTTGACCTTGTTCATGTTGATGTTTGGGGACCTTATCATACAGCTACTCATGGAGGTTACCATTACTTTCTTACCATAGTTGAGGATTTTAGTAGAGCAACTTGGACTCACCTTCTCAAAACCAAGAGTAATTCTTTCCCTCTTCTCCAGACCTTCACTGAAATGATTTCCACTCAGTTTAATGCTAAAATTAAAACCTTTAGGACTGACAATGCTCTTGAGCTAGGTTCCAGTAGAGAAGCCACTGCATACTTTCAGTCTAAGGGCATACTTCATCAAACCAGTGTTAGAGATACTCCTCAGCAGAATGGAGTAGTTGAGAGAAAGCACCAACACCTCCTGGAAACAGCTAGGGCTCTCTTTATTCAATCAAAGCTACCTATCATTTTTTGGGGTGACTGCATCCTCACAGCCACCTATCTCATTAATAGGTTTCCAATGAAAATCCTTCACAACAAAACACCTTTTGAGCTTTTGTTTGGTCATTCACCTTCCTATTCTCATCTCAAGTCTTTTGGATGTTTATGTTATGCTTCCACTCTTAGACAAGGTCGTGACAAATTTCAACCAAGAGCTTCCCCTTGTATTTTCTTAGGCTATCCTCTAGGAAAGAAAGCTTACAAATTATACAATCTTGATACTCACAAAATTCAAATGTCTAGAGATGTTATCTTTCAAGAAACATCTTTTCCCTCTCTCAAACACACCAATTCTTTTCTTCCTTTTTCTACTCAAACACCATTTGATTTTCATTATTTCTCCTCTCCATCCAGTCAAACAGTCCCTCTCATTTCTTCTCCTAATCACACATTATCTCCATCTCCATCTTCCTCTCCATCTCCATCTTCCTCTCCATCTCATCCCCTTCCCACTCCTTATTCTTCCACTCAGGCTCCTCTTGTCAGAAGATCTGTTAGAACAATTCAACAGCCTGTCTACTTAGATGATTATGTTTGCAGTCATGCAGCCCTGGAATCCTCTCATTTTGATATTGCTTGCATTCATGATTGTCCTCACACTTTAACCTCATCATTTTCTATTCCAAATCATGTTTGTTTTTCCACCATTTCATCACCTAATCAGCAGTTGCTTACCTCTACTAATGAACTACATGAGCCTGCTAATTATGAAGAGGCAGCTGCCATACCTGCTTGGCAGGATGCTATGCAATAAGAGTTCTCTGCTCTTGAGGCTAATGACACATGGGAAGAGGCTATGTTACCTAAGGGTAAGAAACCTATTAGTAGCAAGTGGGTTTACAAAATTAAGAGGCATGCTGATGGTACAATTGAAAGATTCAAAGGCAGATTAGTCATCAAAGGTTGTACTCAAAAGGCTGGCATTGATTACACTGAAACATTTTCTCCAGTTGTAAAAATGACAACCATAAGGAGTCTTATTGCTACTGCAGTGAAGATGCAATGGCCTATGCATCAATTAGATGTCAATAATGCATTTTTACATGGGGATTTGGATGAAGACATATACATGAAACCTCCCCCTGGCTTGACTTTATCTGATCCCACCAAGGTACTAAAATTAAAGAAATCATTGTATGGCCTTAAGCAAGCTTCTAGACAGTGGCATGCTAAACTTTCTACAGCATTGAGATCCAGGGGCTATATTCAGTCAAAAAATGATTATTCTCTCTTCTACAAGGCTATGGGCAAGAGTATTATCTTTGTAGCAGTTTATGTGGATGACATTCTGTTAACTGGAAATCATTTGGAAGAAATGCATGATTTGAAAGCTTTCTTGCATTCCACATTCAGGATCAAGGATTTGGGTACTCTAAATTATTTTCTTGGCATATAAATCCTACAGGAATCTCATGGTGTAATCATGACCCAGAGGAAATTTGCAGCTGAATTATTAAAAGAGTTTGATCATCTAAATGTTGCTCCTGCACATTGCCCTTTGGATACTAATCTGAAATTGAGACCTGACTCTGGCAAGCCTATTACAGATCCTAGTTTATACAGAAAACTGGTTGGAAAGTTGAATTACTTGACAAATACAAGGCCTGACCTTGCTTATGTAGTTCAGTTCTTAAGTCAATTCATGCAGGATCCAAGGGAGCCTCACTGGCAAGCAGCTCTGCATACTCTAAGATATTTGAGCAAGGATTACACTAAAGGCATTTATCTCAATGCATCTACTGATTTGACCCTTGAAGCTTATTGTGACTCAGATTGGGCTTCTTGTCCCAACACAAGAAGGTCTGTAAGTGGATATTTTATCCTTTTAGGTGGTAGTCCTATTTCATGGAAGAGCAAGAAGCAAGCAACTGTTTCTTTAAGCTCAGCAGAAGCTGAATACAGGTCCATCGCAGGGTTACAGCAGAACTTGCATGGCTTACCAGATTATTACATGAGTTTACAGTGCCTGCTATTGTTCTTGTGCCCCTGAAGTGTGATAGCCAGGCTGCTATCTACATTGCCAGGAACCCATTCTATCATGAGCGCACTAAACACATTGATCTTGATTGCCATTTTGCGAGAGAAAAGTTGCAGGATGGTCTGATCAGTTTATCTTATGTGCCTACACAACACCAATTGGCTGATATTTTCACCAAGAGCCTCTCAGGGCCTCTTCATCACAATCTGCTCTCCAAGTTGGGGATGTTATCACCCTCCAACTTGCGGGGGGGTGTTAGACATAATTAGTTTTATTTATTTATAATTCATTTTCAGTTTGTTAGCAAAAACGTTTGTTAGAGTACAGTAGAAGTTTGTTAGAAAATTCTGTTAGAGTTTGTTGCTTGGCTCTGTTTTTCTGTCTAGCTTAGCTTAGTTGCTAGTTGCTGTATATAAGCTTCATTGCTATTCATTTTCTGCAATCAATGAAAACAGTTCACTGAGGATTTATCTCAGTTTCTTTCAATCTCTTTCTCTCTCTTAAACACATTTTCTGTCTTGTTCTTGAGCTTAGTTGATCAACATCAACAGTTAGAAATAGTTGTTGTTACATATTTGGGGATTTAAGTCTGATTTTTTCCAAGTTCATCAAGATAATAATAAGAAAAAGAAGGGGTCTGGATGTCTGAATATTCTGCGATTTCACAGAGGATCACTCTCTGTTATTCCGTTTGTAAATAGGGATGTTTGGGGTTTGGAGAGTTTGGGAGGAGAAGAAGAGAGAAAAGAAGGGCGAGAGAAACTGCAGAAGCCATGCATGTCCAAAAAGAAGGGGGAATTAAAAAATTCCAAAAAATATTAACTAATAAAAGTTTCAGTTTTTTTTTGTTTCGTATAGAAACTCTTTTCACAAATATTTGCAATATGTCGAAGTTTCAAGAGGAATACATGTTGGTGTGATTATTACAACCATATGGATTCAAGCGGTATAATCCCAAGTGCTTGTCACTTTCATGTTAATTGATTTCAAGCAAAATATTTTTGTTCTGCTGGAAGATGGTGATATCAGATATGATCTTTATGAATCTAAACATGGTTCTCTTTTGTCCCACCCAACTTTGGCCAGCAAAGCTATAGAATTTACGTAACAAAAAAAAGTGGAGATCAAAGTTAAATGGACAACGTCAATTCTTATGCGGCTAGATATGCCGCTAAACTGATGCAGATTTCAAAAAAAAAATTACCTATAAAAACTGTTAATTAATGGGATAGCTATCTAGATATAATAATAAAAATAAATTTTAAAATCATGCTTTAAATTTATAAGACGGTGAGATAACAGAAACAACATACAACGTGGGATAGAATATTCTGACAAATATTTAATTATTAGATAAATTAGTGTACCTATGTACTAAAAAATCTCTTGAGGCGTGTTTTTCACATGAGTGTTTAGACTTCTGTTTCTCGATTGTATTTAAGCCTTCCTCTCCCATTTCAACAAAATTGCCTTGCCTAGCTATTACATGCCATTAACATTACGTACGAACAGAGTATAGATTAATAACAAAATCAACTTAACTTCATGAAAATACCCTTTCAACATTATTAGATAACTGATCTCTAATATACCGAACAACTTATCAAACTTCTTTTGAGCTTTGAAAACAGGGAAGAGAAATTTATCAATTATTAATTAGCCAAACGATAAGAACTAAAATAATAATATAAAATTCTTTTCGCAACTCACTAATTTCGCTTCTGATGCGCAGTCTCCATGCAGAATTTATGAAGCTTCACATCCAAAGCAAACCACCAAACATGATAGTACGCGGAAACAAACAGAATGCACGCGGCATGATCACGAGATCTCATATATTCATTTACGTACGCAGTTTAGAAAGCACAAATTTGGATAGTATGTCCTTAATTGATAACCACAAATTTGATGGGATGTTTCGACGTACACATTTCAAGTACAAATGTCATTTAATTAGGCTCCTAAATGGATCACAAACTCGTGTATTATCCATAAGATTAACACCTGGCTACTCTTACCAAATAATTAGGTATATTGAAAATGTCCCTATTAATATTTATTGTATAAGGGCTACATTTGTGATCATGGCCGGTTAATTAGTCATCCTCTTGATATGCTTTCAAAATAAAACAAAAGAAGAAAATACTCATTAGTGGCTCAGAAGATTTCAGTTTCTCTCTAAACTAGATAGTTAGGATTTTGATAAGTGACTAACTCAATGACCCAATAACTTGGAAGTCATATGCTTTGTGATGACAGAGTATGTACTTGTTTATTCGTTCGTTCATTTAGCATCCAATATGGATCAATCATTTGTATAGGACTGGAGAGATCGGAATTTATATGCATTCTTAGGGTCCATTCTTCAAGACCGAACTTATTTGAAATGAATTGAACTGAATTGGGTTTAATACCACTGAATTGGATACCATTTAACTGAACTAGACATCACTGAATTGAATTGAACACAACTTGAAATGTGAGACAAAAATGTATGTTTCCGAACTCAGCACCCCTGAACTGAACTAAACATCGCTCAACTGAATTGACACCTGAACTAAACTGAACTGGCCGTGTAAGCTATAAAAAACGCACCCTTAGTCATGATAAGTTTAGAACAACAAACTCGTTCCAAAGGATTACAAATGAAAGTCGCATAACTTTTATTTTGGGGAAGGCAAGGAATAAATTAAAACAACCTCATTCCAAAATATCACAAATAATAGTCGAATAATTTATAGGGGCAGGCTAGGAAGAGATATCAAAGGAAGTACATAGTTATTATGAATGTTGTACGAGCAGCATTTGAGTATTCTAGTTAATTGTTTTGTTAATTAGAGGAATTGTTATTGTTAATAATGATTTAGTTTATTCAAAGGTTATTTTCGATCTAGATGACAAATGTCTTTTCTATGAATGAAAATTCCACTATATGACATTGACATTGTGAATGTCTTAGCTTCATTTAGTTTCTGATAAGGCATAAGGCAAATACCTTATATATATATATATATATATATATATATATATATATATATATATATATATATATATATATATATATATATATATATATATATATATATATATATATATATATATATATATATATATATATATATATGGGGAATGGGAGATTTGAATCTAGGATGATCATACGAATGAACTCTATCCCTTAGTCTTAAAAATTCTAGACCAAGATATTTTTGATATGACATAGCGAAAGGTCGTGGTTAGGGACCCAAGAATCCAAATAAAGCCCAAAGGTAAAATCATCCACAAAATTATCAAATCGGAAAACTCGCTCCAAAACCGAGAAGGAGTAAAGGATGTTAGAGTCCCAAGCCCCAAGCCCCAAACCTTAAACTACTTACTAACCAATCGGTACAATAAGTTTTGAATAAGACCGTTCCATAGTAGAATAGGGTGACTTTTATGAAGAAGGATGGTAACTTTTTGTACACATGCCACCTTTGTAACACATAATTTCAAAGGTTTGAAAGTCCTATTTATAGGAGATGGAGTAGTTATTGTTGATATATCATGAAACACATTCCTCGACCTCTATATTTCGAGACTCAGTGTTTAACGCAATGTTGGTGTCTATTTATAGAACTTTTAAGACTCAATGATATTATTTTCGGGTATATTCAGGTTCACATGCTTTTCTAACAAAAGGCAAACGGCCTATATTCAAAAATTGTAGCAAAATCATCAGTGCAATCATAATTTCATCATCGTGTTCATTGTTAACTCTAAACCACCCTCCATTAATCATTGGTAATAATCTTTGACACATGCAACCACTTATTACAATTCTATGGATAAAACCAGAAAGTTGGAAGACACTTATGTTGCTGCCAAGATTAGAACTCTAGTTAATTAGTTTAATGTGTAAAGTTAAGATTCTTAGAGGTCGTATTAGATTTTATGGTCACTTAATTAAGAATCCGGGGGGCTTAGATAATTAATTGAGGAAGCTATTGCTTTTTCCAATTCCAAGTTCTTCAAAAAGCTAAATCGCACTAGTAGTAGGAAAGGGATTAATTAAACTTTGGCACAAAACTTATAAAAAGCCATGATTAGTTTAGATTAGAGGATATCATCCATCCTCGTTCGGCACCGTCCGACCGCTAATTTGCAAGCATAGGCGCTTAAGTAGGATTTATTTGTAATTTTAATGATTCTCGAAATTCAATGTCGGTTCTGAAAAGTTTTTAAAAGGGTAATGTTATTGCCGGACCATAAAACACTATTATCAGGACGTTTATTTAATATGAAAACACAAAAGAGTGTAACCTTTCAATTTTGAACCTGTCAATTATTTTTATGATCGGACAATAACATCACTACTTTCAAAGTTCATATAAATAAATAATAACTCAAGAGGACTTTCCCCGCCTAAATAAATTAGAATTGGTTCTTTACCTTTTTTTTTTTTTGAGGGAAAAGCTTAGCAGGTTTTATATTGATAACTTGTCCATCAATATATACGGGGATACGGACTCGGGATAACAATGGATCCAAACCTTCTCAGCTTCGACTAAACAGACTCTAGCAAGGTGATGGGCAATTGAATTACCATCCGTTCTAACATGACTCCAACCTATTGAATTAAAACACGAGACCGCATTGCCAATATCATCTAAAACAAGACTGACTTCATCTAATGAAAAGGAACTAGTAACAAAGCGAGAAATAAGCTGAAGGCTATCCGACTCCACGAGGATGTTGCTGTATGCGAACTTCAGTGCTGTTTTGAGTCCAAACAACGCGGCTTTGCATTCTGCGATCAGGGGAGACCAAAGGGCTTCAATCTGTCTCACTGCAGCAAAAACCACCTCACCGGCATGGTCTCGAGCGACAGCACCCAGCCCAATCCACCCCTCTTCGCTAACATCGACATTCACTTTAACCGAGACACGCAGGGGAGCCACCCACACAGAACCACCTCCAACGCTACGAGAAACTCTACCAATGTCACGCTTCTGGGTGAAAGTGTTGTGATTATCAAGCTGGCGGTAAGCACGATCAATAATGATCTGCGAAGGGAGCTTCTGAGATTGAAATACCCACAGGTTGCGGTTGAACCACACTCCCCAAGCAATGAGGCAAGTTGTTTGCCACTGCAACTCGTCAAGATTTTCACGCCACAAAAAAAGCAGCTCCGCAAAGTTACTCGCCTCCCCTCGATCACTAGCAGATGGGCAATGACACTCCTCCCAAATGGGCTTAACAAGAGGACAGTCAAAAATAGCGTGAAAAGGAGTTTCGCTACCTTGATTGCATCTTGGGCAGAGATCATCCTCGATAACGTGGCGAGCTTTAAGCACAGACTTGGTAGGCAAAATATTTGAAGAGGCTTTCCAAAGAAAATGTCTCACTTTTGGAGGAATGTTTGCCTCCCAAATTTGAGGCCAGTGTGGCTCGACCAAGTCGAAATTGACGTATTTGCCAAGAAGATAAGCAGACCTCACAGTGTACTCCCCATCCCTAGAGAATGCCCATCTCAAGATGTCCTTCGAATGGTGCTCGCCGATAGGGATAGCAAGAATGAGGCGTTTGTCATGTTCATTGAAGACTCGCCCGATCACATCCGACCTCCAACAACAGGCATCAAAGTCAATTAGATCAGAGACAGTGTTAACCTCTGTAAATGAAGGTTTAGGTGTAAGAGCAAAGCGACTAATATCTCCTGCCAACCAGGGATCCTCCCAAATACTAATAGTACTCCCATTACCAACTCGCCAAAGAAGTCCGTCTTTGAGCAGACCGTTAGCACTCAATATGCTACGCCAGGCATAGCTAGGACGTGGTCCCAAAGAAGATTCAAGCACCCCACAATTTGGAAAGTATTTAGCTTTCAACACACGCCCACATAGGGAACCTTCATGTTGAAGAAGTCGCCAAACCTGCTTGGCCAATAAAGCGTCAAAGACATTCAAATCACGAAAACCCATACCTCCTACGCATTTCGGGTTGCTCAAAAACTCCCAACTTTTTCAATGAAGCTTCCTCTCATTACCCCGTTGGCCCCACCAAAAACGAGCACAAAGAGAGTGAATTTTTTGCACAATAGACAATGGGAGCTTAAAAATACCCATAACATAGGTCGGGATAGCTTGAATAACAGACTTTATCAACACTTCCTTTCCCGCACGAGACAATAATTTCTCTTTCCAACCCTGCAACTTTTTCCAAACACGATCTTTAATCGAAGCAAAAACAGCACTCTTTGATTTCCCCACAATAGTAGGTAGACCCAGGTACTTCTCGTGTTTATCCACAATTTTCATTTTCAGAATAGCTCCCAGTTCCTCCCTTACTCTAGCGTTGACCCCCTTGTTAAAAGAAACCTCCGACTTGTCAAAATTGATTTTCTGACCGGACGCCATCTCGTATTTGCTCAGTATATCGGCAATTTCTCGGCGTTCCTCTCGGTTGGCTCTAGTAAAAAGAAGACTTCATCAGCAAAAAACAAGTGAGATGTAATGGGACCACCCTGGCTAGCTCTTGGTACCATGGATGCGGCCCTCACAGACCGCTTTATGAATTAACCCCGAAAAAGCTTCAGCCATCAGTATAAAAAAATATGGAGAAATGGGGTTACCCTGGCGTAGACCCCGGCTAGGTACAATAGTATCCTGGGGTTTTCCATTGACAATGAAAGAGTAAGATACGCTAGTCACGCAAAACATGACTAGCGAAACCCATTGTCTATGAAATCTCAAGCGTAACAATAAATCCTCAAGAAAACTCCATTCAACTCGGTCATAGGCCTTGCTCATATCAAGTTTCATTGCAACCGTACCTTTTTTCCTAACACGTGTCTTCATGCTATGGAAGAGCTCCAAGGCAATGAGAACGTTATCGGTGATGAGCCGTTTGGGAACAAAGGCACTTTGATTCTCCGAAACAATAACCGGTAAAATAAGCTTTAACCTATTTGCAATAGCCTTAGACAAAATTTTGTAGATGATGTTGCACAAGCTTATGGGTCTAAATTCAGAAATAAGAGTGGGAGACTTCACTTTCGGAATAAGAGCCACAAGGGTATTGTTAACGGAGGCTGGATTCACTTGGCCACAAACAATAGCATTCAAAAAATCAACCACATCACGTCCCACTATATGCCAAAATTTCTGAAAAAAGATTGCATGCATACCGTCGAGACCCGGAGCTTTTGATTCTTTACCTCTATGCGGGTATTTAGGGGATATTTATAGATATAAAAAAAAAATAGAAGCTAGCAAGTAAATTTTTTAGAGTGAGGGCAGATATGTTCTTTTCAACTGTTTTTCAGTTGCCTCAAATTGTCTCGAATTACTCCCAAATAGGGTTGAAACTTATTCGGATTAAATTCAAAATCTAATCCAATCCAATTTAAATTAGGCAATTCCGATTTGACTTTTTGGATTTCAGATTGAATTCGGAATTGAAAAAAATATTTTTTGGATTTTCGGATTGGATTCGGACACACCCTTTCGGAGTTCAATATTCCAATCCAATCCAAATTAGATATAAATTAATAAATGAAAATACATATAATCCAAAAATGATACTAGCCCAAAATAAAAAGTATAAACTACAAATTAAACCTAAGGGATTGCATGCAACAATAAAAATGCATACATAAATTAAGAGAGAATAACCCCTTCAGACAACTAACTCAAGTCGCGCCTTAGCAGCCACTCATCCACTTGGTATCTCTTTACACATTTGTCTTCTCCATATACACTAAGCGGAGATTACCGAACACCTTTGAAATACAAAATTTGTATTTTTTTTAAATGAATGTTATAGACCTGTACTTGGCTTCAACATTTGTATTATTATCTTATCGATTAACTACTTTTTATCAATGGACATTGTTGTAGAAAAGGTAAGGAATTAAGAAAAAAATTTATTATTTGGATCAGATTGGATTACGGAATATAATTCAAGATTGGATTCCGACTCAAAAATCAAAGTCCAAAATTAGTTTGGATTGGATTTGTATTCAAAATTTCGAGTCCAGATTTGTTTGGATTGGATTTGGACTAGGCCATAATCCAATCAATGTCCAAACGTTCACCCCTAGCCCCCAATTGTCCCCAATTATGAGTTATACTTTTCAGTTGTCCCCAGTTGCCCCCGTTGTTTCCAATTGCCCTCAGTTTGACCCAATTCTCCCCAATTTTATAATTTTGAGTGTTTTTAATAATAATAATAATAATAATAATAATAATAATAATAATAATAATAATAATAATAATAATAATAATAATATTATTATTGTTGTTGTTGTTGTTGTTGTTGTTGTTGTTGTTGTAATTGTAATTGTTATTGTTATTATTATTATTATTATCGTCATTATAAATATATAAATTATTATTAAAATTATTAAAATTAAATAATTAAATTAATAATATTATTAGTAATATTATTCTAATTATAATTATAATTTATATAGTTTTAACAAAAAAATATAAAAATAATGTTACTATTTTTTTATTATAATTTTTATTTTAGCCATAATTCTAACTATTATTATTATTATTATTATTATTATTATTATTATTATTATTATTATTATTATTATTATTATTATTATTATTATTATTATTATTATTATTATTATTATTATTATTATTATTATTGTTACTACTACTACTATTAAGAAAACACTCCAAAATACAAAATTTTCTCCCCAGTTTGTCATTTTTTCAACCAGTTGTCCTTAGTTAACAGTTAGACTTTTCAATTGTCCCCCAATTATCCCATCTACCCTCATACCAATTTTCACTTGAATAGACACATGCCCTAACTCGCAATACAAATCATTGAGTATGTCCGCTTTTGCCATCTAAGGAGATGAAGAAGTGTAGAAACCAATTTTTTTAGATTTTAGTTAGATGTATGTAGTCTTTTTAAGATAGTGCCAAGTGTAAGAAGACCATAGATTTTGAATTAGGGAATTAACCCCAAAAACTACTAATTTTTAAGATTTTAAAATCGAGTTTCTAATGCTTTGAATGACTCTGGACTTAGTCGAAATAAATGTCCTGTTAAAAAATAGATAAAGAGGAGTCACCACCAAAATTTCATGGAAAACCATTTGGAAAACCTCTTTTATCAAGTTTTGTAACCTGACCCAAATCAAAACCTAGAAAGGTTCTAACTTGAGTTAAGCGCACCTTAATCCTGATTGGAAATAAATCAAGTCAGATGACTAAGTGGCTAAAAAAGTGAGATCAGACGTGTGAGTAAAAATTAGGAACGTATATTAGGTACCAGATTCTCCAATTTAAAGAAAAAACAATTTCTAGTAATTGATTTTGATAGTTTGTGAAACATGCACGGTTTTATCCAAATCCTATTGTCCAAAATACTAAACAAAGTGGATTATTCAATTATAATTATAATTATTATAATAATAATTATTATTATTATCATTATTATTATTATTATTTATTTTTTTATTATTATTATTATTTTATTTTATTTTATTTTATTATTTTTATTTTGATTTTTTATTTATTTATTTATTATTATTATTATTATTATTACTTCTTTTTTTATTATTATTAGATTACATAACAGTAAAAATATATTTATTTATCATGTTAATATTGAAATTATATTTGCCTTGAGCCCTATGTTAAACTTTGATGCTTAAAGTAAATGGCAAGAGAAAAATAAGTAGTTCATTTTTGTTTGCTTTTTTAGTGTAAAGTATGTAATTTTGTATTTCTTTTTCTCGGGTGTATATTTATAGGATATTGTACTCTAAGAGGTACTCAAACCCCACTTATTGATTTTCAATATTCTTTAAAAAAATTGAGTTTTTATTTTTTTGAACGACTATGAACTTAGTTAAGTTTAAGAGTAGCCGCCACTAAGATTTTGAGGAAATAACTTGGAAAATCAATTGTATTGATAATGACCAAGTCAAGAATATCGAAACTAAAGATTTCAACATGGCTTTTTTTCTCACATGCCAGGTGGTGTTAAGGTCACTCAGAGGTGTTTAGTTCTTTTTAATGATGTTTATTTCAGTTCAATAGTGTTGAGTTCACTTAAGCTACGTTCAATTCAGTTCACCTCTAAAGAACACACTCTTATTATGCCTCTTGCGGTGAATAATGAGCAATTAGGTTGATAATGAACAACTCCCTTGAGAATAATAGGTGCAAAGACTCTATAGAGGTTAGAGATCTATTAGGGTCAAGTAAGGTTGACGACGCCTGAAGAAATGAGTCAGGCGCCAGTTAACCGTAAGCCCGAGGGTGTAGTGGATACTCCAGAGTAAGGCTCGTTGAGTGTCACGCGCTAGCCTTTTAATCACTTGTTGTAATTTTTGTTTGAATTCTTGTTCACTTTAAGTCATTTGGGTCAAAATTAATCATTTCTGCAATGGGTCAGTCCACGAAAGGGTGAAATACTCCCATAAAATAGTTTATTCATTCCTAAAATTTTAACACTCAAAGTATTCAGAGGATAAGGGCATCGAACCACTCACATCAACCATTTTTTAGTTCTGCTTTTATTAATTTCAATTAACAACTTCAATCCTGAATAAATAACTTTTTAAAGAGTTTGTTTCACAAAAACTCGTATAAGACTGCTTCAAAGTGAGACGAATTTGTTTTCCTTATATCATAACTCATAAGAGGCCTTTTTTAAAGTACAAATATGTTTAATTACAAAATCCACATCCAATACGTCTTCTGAGTACCTCGCAATGACAAGTAGTGTGACGTTTCTATAGAGAGGGAGAGGAGTGGTAAAGGGCTAAAGAAATCCGAGTCTTAGTGCAGTACAACAATCTCGATAGATATAGAACCAAACTACCAATTAGTATATGTTTTTCACTATAAGTTGTGTACTAACACAAAAGTTATTGTGCAACGAAATATAAGAGAATTTAAACAGAAGTGGTGGCATTGTTTTTAGTTTAAATAACTTTTGATATTAGTGGTACATATCTCGTTCTACAACAACTTAACAAACAAGAACTTCCTTATTTTTTGTGAGTCTTCCGGAAATAGTCTTTTTTCTAGGCGACTAATTAGAGGTATGGTTGCGTACATCTGAACTTTCCTAATAAACTCCGCTCTAGACGGGATACTGACTAGAATACTAGACTGTTGTTATTGTTATTGTAAAGAAGAACTTCCTTCCTGTTTGAGTGTGGCTAAAAAATACCTCCTAATACACGACGTCATTAATTTCTATAAATATTCTCCCGATAAGACTTGAACCTATAACCTAGTATATAAGTTATATCTTAAATATGAGTGAGTCAACAAGCTCTTGAATAGATTCACACATTACTTTGTCTATAAAAAAACCTCCTAGTTACTATTTATGTATTTAAGGGTCAAAAAAGTCCCACTCAACTTAGAACACTACCTTTTTACCACACTTAACCACACACCATATGTTTTTACAAAAATATATTTAAATCCACCTCCCCATTCTTATATGCACCAAAGGAATATATATATATCAACATATCACCATCTCTCTCTCTCTCATTCTCACACTCACTCTCTCTTATTCTCTCTCTCTCTATCTTATAGTGTTGAATGCTGATTAAGCCCCGTACCCTTCGCCCCTTACCTCTCCTTCTACTTGAACAACAACATTCAATTCTAGAGAGAGCTTTTTTTTTTTTTTATAATTCATTCATTCAATTCAAAGCTCTCAAAGTCTTCTCACTATAAGCTAGCGGATAAGAAGCTCTCTTTGATCCTATTCCACAATTTAAGGGATTGATTTATTTAATATTCCTTTTACTTCCTAGACCAAAATCATATCCATTCATTTTTACTCATCTCTTTTAGATACCAAATTAAGAGAAAAAACAGGAAATCAAACTGTTTTTTTATCAGTGAATCTCGCTTATTTTGTTAGAGTGAATCACAACTACCTTATATCTTAACAAAAAAAAAAACATGTGTTTTTGTTTTTTACTTGATGGGTTTTATCCATTATTCTCTCATAATCTCTTCTAGTTCCATAGAATAAGATCCTTAATTTTCCTCTCTTTTTTTTATTTCCTTGTTGATTTATTTTTTTCTAAGATAGTATTAATAAATATGGAGTCCTACAATATGATGAGGGAGATAGAAGGCAAGCTAGCAAATGATCCACACTTTTTCAGTGAGAACAAGAAGATGTCAAACAACAACAACAATACAACGCGTTGTGTGCTAGTCTCGGGCCCGGTGATCGTCGGGGCAGGCCCGTCGGGCCTAGCGGTAGCGGCGTGCTTGAAGGAGAAAGGTGTACCAAGTTTGGTGGTGGAGAGATCTAACTGCATAGCCTCCTTATGGCAACTCAAGACATATGATCGTTTAAGGCTACATCTACCTAAGAAGTTTTGTGAACTTCCATTAATGCCCTTCCCTAAACACTTCCCTACATACCCTAACAAGAAGCAATTCATTGGGTACTTAGAAGACTATGCAAGGAAATTTGAGATCAATCCTACCTTCAATGAATCCGTGGAGCAAGCTGAGTTCGACCAAACCCTAGGGTTCTGGCGCGTAAAAACTAGCAGAGAGACTGTTTCCAATAGAAAGTCATGGGATAACAAAAAAGCCGAGACGACAACGACAACGACAACAACGGAGTATGTATGCCGATGGTTGATAGTAGCCACAGGGGAGAATGCCGAGGTTGTTGTACCGGATATGGAAGGGTTGGATGAATTTGGAGCACCAATAGTCCACACAAGTTTGTATAAAAGTGGAGAAGTGTTTAGAGGGAAAAAAGTGTTAGTTGTGGGATGTGGTAATTCTGGGATGGAAGTTTGCTTGGACCTTTGTCATCATGATTCTATGCCTTCAATTGTGGTCCGAGATACAGTGAGTACCATATTAAATTTTTTGCATCTAACTTTTTCTTCTTGGTTTATTTTTATTTTTTTTTATTTTTAATCTTTGTTATGATTATATGATTAGACCATATAAGAGAATACCACCTATGAAATCTATAGAAAGGACTAACTAAAAAGATTGAAGTTAGGGTGGGGATAGTAGTTTAAGTCTTAGTAGCCTTACTTATAGCTAATTTTAGGTCACCTAAGCAAAAAGCCTAGTTTTGGTTAGAGTTAGCCTTGTAACATACCCAACTTTTGGTTCTCCACCAAAAGACAATGAACTTCCATTTGGAACTTTGTGTGATTTTGGCCTAAATTTGAAAGGAAAATGGACATTGAATAGTAGATTTAATTTTTAATTTTCAATAATGGGTCCTTTTTCTTTTTTAGTATTTAGGTTTGTGATTCATGATGGCTTTTCAATCATAACAAGAGCACACCCCAATATGTTAAGAGATAATTGTTAAAATTTTGTGGCTTTTGTGTGTGCTTTTTTGTTCCTACTATAACAAAAAAAAAAAAGAAGCTTTATTAATAACTTTAGATTAAAAAAATTAGAGCACTTCTAAGTATAAGTAATCATGGGCCATGCAAAGATTAAGCTAAAGCTTAAAAAATTAGTTTAAAATCTTTTTGGGGCTTGTTATGGGTTTGGTCTAAGTAAGTTAGTGAGTGAGTGAGTTCAAGTTCCAAGTACTGTTCATATATATATATATACTTTGGCAAATTGGTATATTTCACTTTCTTGGGATACTAAAGCATGCGCAACATTGGCTTACAAACTTACTAAGGATCTTACTATTTGAAACTAATAATCATAATAAAGGACCCTCTCAATCTTCCCTTTTTTCCTTGAGATTTTTCTCTGTAAAGAGGCATTCATTGTCTGGAAACACCTTGCACAAGAGTACTGGCAAATTTTGGGCTCCTCCCCACTTAAGTTGATTGCCCACAATCAACTTATCTTTTTTAACTTTCTTTTTTCAGTGTTCTATCTTTTTAGGCCCTTTTCTCCACCCCTCCTTATACATTACATTATTTCCGCAATTACACATTACTCTTCAGATATGGAGCCGATATGACTCCATATCTGAAGCGTAATGCATAATTGCGCAATCTAAGTATAACTAACGAATAAGATCTTGATTGAGACTAGTAGTTGTAACTCGATCTATATTATTATTATTATTATTATTATTATTATTATTAACTTATCTAATGGAACTTTTTCTTTTTGGATGAAGGTTCATGTCTTACCTAGGGAAATGCTAGGAAGATCAACTTTTGGGTTGTCCATGTGGTTGCTCAAGTGGTTACCTATAACCTTAGTGGACAAACTTCTTCTGATAATAGCCTGGCTCATACTAGGTGACACTTCGAAGTTGGGTTTGACCCGACCTCAAATGGGTCCCCTTCAACTCAAGAACTTGTCAGGAAAAACACCGGTGCTTGATGTTGGTACACTTGACAAGATCAAAAGCGGGGACATCAAGGTATAGTTGTTATAGTACTTGGTGTCTAATTATTACCATTCATTATCAAATCACATCTTTATTATTACTTTCAACTTTTCTTTTGTTGCATAGTTTGTGTTTCTCATCCCACATTAGGAGCTCCAAAGTTGATAGATCCTAGTAAGATTTTTGCCCATAAAAAGGCATTGCTTGATTGGATTTTGGTGGGACATGATTCTCCTTCCATTAATAGCTATTACCAAATCATTATAATTAGTGTGATTTAGTATATATACCACTCTTTTCCTTTCTTTTCCACTTTTTGTTTTGATTAGTTGCTTTAGCCTCTAGTGGTAAGAGTTACACAAGGCCAAATCGTTGTGTACCAATTTTCAACCAAACACATCATACCACATAGATGGTTAGAAAACATTTATGTCAAAATATGAACATGCATGTGGGTGTGTTTTTTCCACAGTCCAGTTTCATTTATCTTTAGTGGAAAATTAAGAACATATTCGTAAATTCGCATTTTGACACATGTCAAAATATGAACATGTAAACTTACTTAGTGATTGATTCAGTTCAGTGAAGTTAGTTGAGTTAAATAAAGTGAAGTGGAGTTCAGTTTCAGTTTTTTTTAGTGGAAAAGAACATATTCGTAAACAACTCGCATTTGTCACCAAAGTTCATATATATTAATGAATATGATGTGAAACAGAACAAAATGCTAAACTTTGGTTTTTATAATTTGTTGATGTAGGTAGTCCCAAGCATTAAGCGATTAATGCACCATGCCGTTGAATTTATTGATGGAAGTGTAGAGAATTTTGATGGCATCATCTTAGCAACTGGATACAAAAGCAACGTGCCATATTGGCTAGAGGTAACTATTCTACACTATAATCTTTTTTTTTCTTTATTTCATCCAATTCCTTCTTTTTCAGTTTCTGATTCCTAAGGATATCTTATTCTAAAAAGGTTCTAAAAGTAAAGTATGGTGTTCCATTTTTATTTTATTTAATTTAATTAATTTTTTTAATTTATTTTAATATTTTTTTATTCTCTCATTTATAGGAAAGGGAGATGTTCTCAGAGAAAGATGGTCTACCAAAGAGGCCATTTCCCAATGGATGGAAAGGCAAATGTGGGTTATATGCCGTGGGGTTCACAAAGCGTGGGTTGTTAGGTGCTTCAATAGATGCAAAGAGAATTGCTGAAGATATTGCACAATTTTGGAATTCTGAGTCTAAACATCTAACAGCCTTTGATCGCTCATATTCTTCAACAACATGAAATTAAACCTTAGTTTAATTTTGTTGAGTTTATTTATTATTATTAGGGTTAGATGATGATGATAAAATTAGAGAAATTTTGACGGTGCATATATTGGCATTGGCATAGTTTTTGGTACCATTTTGATGGTTCTCACCTCCCCCAAAAAAAAAAAAGAGAGAAAAAGACAGGGCATGATTGGAAATGCAAAGATCTAAAATTGAGAGGAAAAGTGAAAAGGGAGTGGAGTTTTATTGATTTTAGTGGAAGTAGGGGACCTCAAAAACCAAAATTTGTACATTTTGTACATTTGCTATTTTTTTCACTAATTAGGCAAGAGTTGTTAGGGGAGTTGGTTTATAGAGTGTTTGGTATTTGTTCTTTTTTGCAAAATGGTATGAGATTTTTTGGTTTTTGGTTTCCTTGAATTTCTTTGACAATTATGATATGAATATTCCAAAAGGCTTGGATGAAAGATTTTGACACTTGGTGTTTCCTAGAGAGTGTACTCGATATTTTTCTTGTTCAATTTATCATCTTTGCTTGTGGAAGATCCATGTCTAATGCCGATTTATTTCGTCGTCTACATGTTACATTCGTTATGTTGCATTTGTTTCGTACGTTCTGTTTTGCGTTATATCTCATTTTATCTTACATTTATTCCATTTTGTATTTTGTTTCGCGTTATATTCGATTCCACTCTACGATGTTCTAATTCTCACCGTTTTGCACCATTACATTGTGAAAAACATGGCTTAACTTTTTTAGGAACCCTTGATCTGTAGTTCATGTGTCATCTTTAGTGATATTTAATCAATTTGTCATTTAACTCTGCTGCATACTCCAATCAATCACACTTGTCTACCACATAAATGAAGAATAGAGCAGTTAATCAACGAATATACGTAAGTTGCTTAACTTTTTTAGGAACCCTTGATCTGTAGTTCATGTGTCATCTTTAGTGATATTTAATCAATTTGTCATTTAACTCTGCTGCATACTCCAATCAATCACACTTGTCTACCACATAAATGAAGAATAGAGCACTTAATCAACGAATATACGTAAGTTTAATCAATTGGTGATCTATAGAATTATTGATTTAGTTAAGCTTAATAACTTTGTACTCTAAGTCTAAGGCTCCGTTTGATTCAATTGAATTTCACGTAACTGAATTTAACTTAACTTAACTGAACTGAACTGAACTTATTGGCCCTGAACTGAACTGAACTGAACTTAATGCTCCTAAACTGAACTGAACTTATTATTATTATTATTATTATTATTATTATTATTATTATTATTATTATTATTATTATTATTATTATTATTATTATTATTATTATTATTATTATTATTATTATTATTATTATTATTATTATTATTTTTATTATTTATTATTACTACTACTACTTTACTTTATTTTTATTATTATATTTATTTTTATATTTATTATTTAATTCACTATTTTCAAAGGTAATGTCACATATCTACAATATAAATGCTACTTTTCCACACTTTTTTGTGGTAATTTTATTTTATCATCGCTGTTATATCTCAAAAATGGTAGGGAAAAAATTTGGATTGAGTATCTCTATCAACGAACCAAAGAATAGCAAAGTGAATTGAAAGTAATTCTACTACTTTACTAGAGTAAACCAATCAAGAAGGATAACTATGTTCATTTATTTCATTTTTCCTTTTCTAGTATTAATTATTTATTGATCCTTTCCCTTATCAAGTAACAAACCAATTGCCCCTTAATTTTGTTTCTTACTATTTTATTGTTGTGTTTAATTTAAAACACAATATCTAATTTTTAAGGTATTACCACGCTTTAAATAATAATAATAATAATAATAATAATAATAATAATAATAATAATAATAATAATAATAATAATAATAATAATAATAATAATAATAATAATAATAA
Source organism: Tetragonia tetragonoides (assembly GCA_038025085.1). Taxonomy (NCBI): domain Eukaryota; kingdom Viridiplantae; phylum Streptophyta; class Magnoliopsida; order Caryophyllales; family Aizoaceae; genus Tetragonia; species Tetragonia tetragonoides. The sequence continues at coordinate 14,145,659 of CM076153.1, read as the reverse complement.
TAACTGAACTGAACTTATTGGCACTGAACTGAACTGAACTGAACTAATTGGCCCTGAACTGAACTAAACTTATTGGACCTGAACTGAACTTAACTTAACTTAACTAAACTGAATTTAAGTGAAATTAAGTTGAATCAAACAGAGCCTAACTCTAATGTTGCAATTTATTAGCATTATTAGAACTGAACTAAACTAAACTGACCGAGTAAGCTCTAAAGAACGCACCGTAATACTAGGATGAATAGCCCCCGCTATACCTCAAAAGTAACATTTAAGAAAAGAACACAAAAGGTGCTGGGGATCTCATAGATATTTACCAAAAAAACAGAGTTTACATATATTCACCAAAAAAACAGAGTTTGTGATGGAAAAATCGGTCCGGCCTAATTTATCTCATATTGGGTTAGTAGTTTAGCTCATTCGAAATTGACCAAGCTAAAATCGTTAAATGTCCCCTACGCCAAATTAATTAGACCAAGGTTCAACAGTTGTCACCTCTCATATTTCCATCATTCACTAGAAAATAGGGGAATTGTAACACTTAAACTTAGTATATACATGTAATTAAAAAGGTGACAGGACAATCATCGAAAGCCTGTAAGTTATAAAGTTGTAGCAATTACCAGCACTCTTGCTGAATTGCTCTACAGCCATATATTGAGAAGTTGATATGCCGAATTGCCAATCCGATCCGAAGTAGTAGTCACTCACTATCGGTCCTGGAAAATCAGTCCAGTTGTTTGCCACTGAAAAAATACTCTAACTGCGCCCCTTGAGGAACCCCAATTCCCAAGTGTGCGTAAATTTCATTACTATGTTATGTACCTAAATTCTTCATTATTAGCATGCATACGTAATTAATTTTAGACGATGTAAGGTTGAGTTAATGGTTCTTTTATTCCCGGTTCACTTCATATAGGTGTACAAAATGTAGTCACGATTCTCTACTGTCACATATTCACAATAGAAAAAAGTATGTTTATATATCAAAATACTTTATTATATACCTTGATAGGACTACGTTCTTTTACGCTTATTAGGAATTACCAAATTAGTTGAAATCAGTTGCATCCATTTATTACCAATTCGAATCGAATCAGTGAAAAAGAACACACAATGAAAAGGATTGTTTTTAAAAATTAAATAATAGAATTGTTCTCTACCGTTGCCCTATCACTTGATTAAATTTCTTCGTTAGGCATATGTTCAACAAGGCCCTTCTGACACTTTATATTGGGGGCCTTCTTGTTCCTTGCAGCACACCAAGTCTTTCTACAATTGTTTCAACAACTGACCTTCTCCTAAGATAATAATGGTCCGGGATCATTATTGGCTATGTAAGGTCTGAGCCTGAAAAAGAGGTAGATAGAGCCATAGAGGCACACAATATAAGCCAAAGCGGCTTTCAACTCAAAACTTAGCTTATTGGTGTTAGGTAGAATAACTCACTAGACTTATGTGCTATAACTACTCTCCTCCAGTCAATTAATTTAATATTTAAACTCATATATTGGTCTTTTTTCTCCTTAACAAACCTAAAGAAATGAGAATATACGGTGGAACTAAAAATGAATAAATAAACAAAACAAAACAAATTAAATTAAATTAAATTTGCAGCCATTCAAAAATCAGAGCAATTTTCCTCTCCAATTGTATTGCAGATAAAGATTATGATGTACCATTATTACACTACATTTGATTCCCGAAGCATTTTTATTGAGGATTGTTAAGTTTTTATCTTTTCTAATCCCTTTTTCGCTGTCATTGATCACTTTTCAATCATCCTAAACCACCAATGTTAAAGTTTTTCGTAAATCCCATGATCTCTCAGTTTCATCTCAGTCACTATCTAAAATCATCAATCATCCTAACAAGACAAAATATTAATTGTCAACTCATTACCTATAATAAAAAAAATATCTGATAATATTAGTAATAAGTTGTCTTTTGTTCTCTACATACTTAATCCTATTTTCATCTTAAATCAAGCTCAACCAGTGATTTTTGCTTCAAATATTTGGACTTAAATTCTCTCTTTGTTTTTTCTAGGAAAAATTTCATCGAGATATATATACATACTAATACAGCGAAACTACACCAAAATATACTGACATTTCGGGAATTACAATGAGCTATACTTTGGCGATATTTTATGCTAATTCCAGCCATTTTTTGTGCCACTGGCTGATTTTTCCATTTATCCCAAGGACTGGCCGGTTTGCTAAAACTATAGTGTAAGGATGTAATCTTTTCCACTTGTTTTATAATATGTTCGGTCCAATTTAGTTCACTTCATGGCTGTTTAATAGAGTTCAATTCAATCAAGGGGAAAGATAACACAACACAAATGCTTTGCATGTCTTCAAATATTCCTACGAGTCTACCAATGCAAGGTCGAGAGTTCGAATCTCGCCTTGAACATGGAGCAGCCTTAAATCCTTTTGGCCAGATTTCTCATCCTTTGAGGTGCTTACAAGTCAGCACGGGGAGTTAGTCACCGTAATTGACGGTGGATATCCTTGGTGTAAACCAAAAAAATACTCCCACCAGTCTATGACCATAGGGCTATAGTACTATAGCCTTCTGGGTATGGCAAGGAATCACAAATGTTACAAAGAGTATGACAATAAATGCCCAATAGAAAGGTTGGTTTGGGATATTTAAGATTACGGAAGGTGGGGATTATTCCGACCGAATAAACACGAGTTCGTTGATGAGCACAACTCATACAAAAACATATATTCCTTTGAGAATCTTAGGCTACATACTGTACAACAAACAAACTTGTCTAATTAATAATAATCTTATTGAAAGATTGAGAAATACTCTAACTGGGAATGGCTGGGATTACCCACATTGAAGGCTCTGTCTCTTTCTTACCTTCTGGGCTCCTATTAAAGGCAAAGCTGCAAGAGAAGGATTGCAATATAATTGGATGGGTCCATCAGATCATCCTGGTTGGCCATTTCAGTTGACTTGGGGCCAATTCATTTTCTTTTTCTTTTTTTTTCCGCTTCATACACTCTCCCTATTTTCACAAAAACTCGTATGAGTCAGCCTTAAACTAAGGTTATTGATACAAGCATGATGAGGGTGACTTATATAAAATGGACACAAAAACTCATTTATAATAGTTTCACTGTGAGACGATTATTACAATTTCAATAAGAAAAAAGTTACTTTTAAACTTTTTTTTTTTTCAGACAAAAAGTTTTGCTTTCAAACAAAAAAGTTGTATTTTGAATAAAAAAAAAAATTACTTTTAACTACGAAACAGTCTTAAAATGATTAGATTTTAGGGTGAGAGGACTAATTAAGAACATCGGAAATTAAAGATGGGGGAATAATGATTTTGGCGGTCCCTTATGGCCAACATAAAATCTGACCTAAGTTCATCTTAGAGCTACTAGTAGTGTTTTGCAAGTAGTCATCCATACTGTCGTCATTCTATTTCTTATTGTTAATCTCCCTTTTTCATAGTTAAATAGGTTTTTTAATATTTAAAGTTTATTATTATTTCCTCTTTTTTTGGGAGAATTCAATTTTGGTGTTTTATGGAGTTTGACTGGAGTTTATGTTGTTTCTCATACGTAAAGTTTATAAGTTCAATTTTTTCATATCAAGTGGAATGCTTGTCAATAGCTACAACATCATTCATGCTTAGGTCTATTTGTAAGAATAATTTATGCACGCCCTATTTATTTTATAGCAAAATTCATGTTATATTCAAACAATCGATTAATGGTTGTCATTTGTTAGATAGCAATGGGGTCGATCAAGACTTAGATTTACCAACGATAAGGGGAGTTGAATTCTTGTTATTTTAGCTTGACATTTGTTAGAGATATTCATATGTATGTATGTATGTATTAAAGTTGAAGTTCGTACAAATTAAGATACCCCCAAATCAGAGGTATAGTGCCATGCCCTGCCTTTGGGTGAGGAGTTTTATAAACGTTCTATCCCTACGACTACATATTGTCCTTTTTGTATGCGTCTCAAAGGAGATGATGAGGTTATCGTTACAAGGAAATATTTGTTTAGAGACTCTGATTTCACTCGTCATGTTTGAAAGGCTTCTAGAATTGGGATTTGTGATCCCTTGGCTCAAAATCTTCTGTGGAATGATTTTCTAATTGGTTTAGGTACTTAAGCAAGATGAAAGATAGGGATTTTGACAATACTAGATACTTCTTAGCTGATCTTTGGAGTATTTGGTGCCATTGAAACTCTATTCTTTATGCAGGTGGTTTGGTTAACCCTTCATATTTAATGTGTAATTGGGTACATCAAATTCTGAATGAAATTTCGATTAGACTTGGTACAAAGTTGGTTCATGCACCTATGTTAATTCAGAATGATGAAACTATTATGCGACGCGAGGATGTCCTTGTTGGATGGAATTCCAATTGTTGAATGTCTTAAAGTTATTGTTAATGGGGCATGGGATTCCAATTCTCTTGTTGTTGTTATAGGTTTGGTTGTGTACAATTCAGATGGAAGGATTAGAGAATGTGGACATTTCTAACTTCTTGCTGAATCTGCGTTTGAAACTGAAATGGAGACTTTAGTTCAGGCAATTCAATTTTCTCATAACAGAAAATGATATGATATTGAGATTCAAACGAATTGTCTTTAAATGGTGCAACAACTTTTGGGTGAGGATGCAACTTGTGAAGCCTCTTCTTTTCTTTGCAGGTTTATCAGATCTATATTAATCATTTGTTGCCTTTCTTTCATTGAATTAAAGTAATGTATTATTTTAACTAGAAGTGCTCACAATCTAGTAGTTAAGACTAGAAAGATCATTACACTATTGTCATATTTATGATTTCAACAATTGTCTCAAAAAAAAAAAAAAAAAAAAAAAAAAAAAAAAAAAAAGCTTCTTTTTTTGATTTAGATGTTAAGTAGGTCAAATGAGATCAATTTTAATTTGGACACATCCTCCTTAACTTATACACCGTGCATGTTCGATCTGTCAAGCTGGAAAGAATAGATTTCCCTTCTTAGGGTAGGTTTCCTCTCCCTATTACACAAATGATATTTCATGTCCCATCAAGATAATTAAGTATTTAATTGACGTAATGGACAGGACACTAGCACACATTTACTGATAAATAATAAAATTAAGAGAGGGAATTAATGTGATCAAAAGAGAAGAAAAAACGAGAGAGAGGAATTAATGAGGAAAGCGAATGGAGTGATTTTAAACAACTTGGGATGATTTCAAACATATGTTAGAGTGTTGTACTTTGTATGAACAACTAGGAGTGGTCCTTGGCAAAGTGCTCTATGATCCACAAGCTCATGATAGGCATTCGTTTTCCCCTCTAATGTACGTACACATAGTGCATATGCCCACATAATATAGTGGACCATTCTTCAATATGTAGGCCTAAGCTTTTAATTTTTCACATGTGGTCCATTTTGCAATTGATCATCCTTAACGGTTTTGTTGGTCCATCTCTTCCTGATGGACCAAATTTCTCCATTTCAGGAATAAATTTGAGTTTGAACAATCTAAATTTGAGTTCCATCAAAATCTAGAGGAGTAAAGGGTAATATGCCATTTTCGTTAGGTAAAGGGGGTGGGGGGAAATTACAAGGGTAAAACTACGTAAAAGTTGTATTATCTTTGACTCTAAAAATTAAAGTTATTGTCCAAAATATTTGTCACCTAGCATGTATTGTGTGAGATCAAGTCACTGAAAAATAGTAAGATTATGATCCTCATCTCACCAAAAGTTACGTTAACACCGTGGTAAACAAGTTTTTGTGATTTGTCACCGGCCTGTATATATCTAATGTGGCACAAATCTAGCTAGCTAGCTTCTCTAAGTTCAATTGTGGAGAAGTGTATTTTTTTCAGAAAGGGAGAATTCACTATATATATTTATTAGACTGAATATCGTCTGAGTACACCCTGATTTCAAAACTTGAGTGGAAGATTGTCGTATTAAGTTTACTTGTGTGTTTATTATGGATGCGTTTGTTAGAGCTTATACGATCAGTTCAGTTAAGTTTAGTTCAGCTCAGATGTCAATTCAATGATTTCAAATTCAGTTAAATGATGTTCAGTTCAGTTCAGTTCAGTGGTGCTGTGTTTAGAAACATATTTTTTGTCTCATATAGTATCAAGTTGTGTTCAATTCAGTTCAGTTGTGTCCAGTTCAGTTCAGTAGTGTCCAATTTAGTGATGTCGAATTCAGTTCGGTTCTGATAAGTTCAACTCTAACAAACGCACCCTATATTTATAAATAGAATATTTTTGAGTTCAACTGTGTTTGCACTCGGGGAAAAAAAAGTCAATTGTGTCAAAAACTTATTTTAATATGAGATAACATTGATTCAGAACCAATGACAAATATGATTGATAGAATGGGGCATGCCTGTTGATTCTCTAAATAATCCTCTAAATTGACACTTAGATTGAACAGACCGTATAAACTCTAACTAACACACCATCACTCATCTTGAATTTTTACATGGTTTTAAAGTAAGGATTTTGGTAGACTTGGAGAAGGTATAGTTTCTTGAAACTCCCAAAGTTGACGGGTACAAGTCAACATCAAATCTAGATGTAGGTTAGGAAGAGTGATTTGTCCATTAGAATATATATGAGGTGATCTAATCAAACCGGTCCAAACTAATCATTGAATGTGTATTTATTTAGTATCCAGGTATGTCACAAATATGCTGACCCATAATCGAGTGAAGACAATATAAGAGAGCCAAAGCGTGTATTCCGCCGGGTAACCCTGCTAATTTATTTCATTTAACACCACAACCAAAAGTTTTTCTTTGCTAAGGTTGTGTTCGTCATTGCTGAATTGAACTAAATTGAATTAGATTGAATTGAGTTAGATTAAATTAAATTGAAATTGGATTGAAATGAATTAGATTAAATTGAACTGGGTTAAACTGCATCAAATTAAATTAAATTGAACTGTATTGAACTGAACTCTATTTAATTAAATATAATGTTAATTAAGTGAAAAAGAACTTTTTTTTTCCTTATTTTGGGGTCTCTATCTCAATAAAATCCTCGGTTTTCCTTTTTTAAGTGCGTGCTTGAATTAAGGATAATTAGAAGGGTAATAGATCAAATTACGGACTAAAATGAGAGGTGTGGAAAGTGATGGACAGGTGTTAAATTTTGTGAAGCGGGAAGTAATCCTATTTTCGCTTTAAATTATTACCCAAAATTCACACATGTCCTAAGTTTTTTACAAGATCCGCAAACCTTTATTATAATCTTTGGCATAAGAAACTCCCTCCGAAAACAAAAAATAATGGCACAAGCTCATACAAACAATAACGTATTGCGCGATCAAAAAAAAAAAAACAATAACGTATTGGAAACAAAAAATCATATATGCACAAAAGAAGTATACTCTAAAAATATGTGAGGAAAAGTTAAAGTAAAACTGGGGAATAAAGTTTGTTCTTTAGAGCTAAAATGAATCGAATTGACGAATAAAGCGGAATTAACTAAACTGAATTTAACCCAACACCATTGAACTAAACTAAACACCCTTAACATGTGAGATAAAATGTGCCTAGCTTCATGAACTGAACACCACGGAATTGAGCTTAACAACACTAAAATGAACTTAAAACCACTAAATTTAAAACCACGGATCCAACTGCATAATCAGGTCTCCTCACACCTTAGGGGGGGAGAGTAGTAAATAAACGCCACGTATAATTGACCTACAGGATTTCAATGGGTAAATTCACATGCATGGAGTAGTTGTTGGTTTTACTTTTCCTGGGCTCTAGGGTCAAGACTCCTCAAAATGAGGCAAAATGCTTTACTGCTTGCACATGAATGTGCATGAGAATGACAACTCAATGATTATCTTCGTGGGAGTATTTGTAGACAAGTTAATCACAATATGTATGTATGTCTTGCCTATGTCACTCCGTCACCAGTCCCCCTTGCTCGATCCATCGTTCTTTTTCATTCTACTCTTTTGGGACCGCCATTTTTAGAAGATTACTAGTACCTTTTCTTCCATCGCATGCACAAACAAATAAAACTCGCAAATAAAGAAGCTTACACTTTTACACATTGGCAAAGATACCCTTGGTCCTGCCAATAAGGTCTTGGCCTAGTGTCTAAAACTGATCGAGTGAGGTTATAGGTATAATAGTTTTCATGTATTTTTGTCTACTAAGGGTGTGTTCTTTTTCACTTATTGAACCTTATTCAACCAGTGAAAATAAGTGGCAAGACTTTAGTCAATCAGTGAAAATCAGTGGTTAGACCATATTGAATCAGTGAAAATCAGTAGAAGGACCTTAGTGAATCAGTGGCAGAACCTTAGTCAATCAGTGAAAATCAGTAGCAAAACGTTACTTAATAAGTGAGAATCAGCGATAATAAGTAGAAAAGAACGCACCCTAAATCTTACTGGCTCTCCTTCTTTTAACTTTTCTATACATCACTCATATAGTCATATAACAAAATTGATCATGTCTGATATAATTTGTACTCTCCATTTTATAGGCGTGGCACCAAGCCACCAACCCAATTAGGCAATTCCCTTTGAATTTACATGCTCAATCCATGTTGATGTTGCTTGGTATATGATGATAATAAGGTATGCAAGTACGTAAACTTGTCAAAATCTGATTCGATCAAGTGACTGACTCGTTAAAGGTCGAACTGTAACTCGACCCAATAAGACTCGACCTGCTAAGTTCTAATGACTCAATCTATTGATAACATAAGGATCTAAAGTTAACCGATCCAAAATTTTATAGGAAAGATAAATACGATAATCGATCCAAACCCAATCCAATATGGGGTAATATATTCTTCGATCCAACTTGATGATTACCGTAACCCAGATTTACCCGACAAATTCCTATCTGACTGACGCGTTCCCAGCCTACAGGAATCAACAATAATATTATATGATGAGCACGATGTCCTTTTAATTAATTTACAAGCTTACTGTATTACTTCTTCCGTCCAAGATAGATATTTACATCGTTTTAATTTATTTGTCCCACATAAATGTTTACATTTAACCTAAAGTAATTAGTGCTTATCATTCTCAATGACATTCTTACCCTTAAATCATTTTACCTAAAGTAATTAGTTTGCTTATCATTCTCAACGACATTCTTACCCTTGAATCATTTTACCCTCAACTACCCAATGTGGGGTGAAGAGAGTGAAAACAAAAGTGTTTTTCATTATTATCTACCAATGGCAAACTTGGAACAAATACTCAATTTGTCTTCTATTAAATCTTGTGTCAACACAATAACGTAATTAATCTGGTACGAAAGAACTAATGTAATTTCAGGAAATACAACATTGATTGCACTTTCACATAAGGTAGCTAGCCACAAGATTATCGCGACTTGGAATGATGTAGGACGTTCGTTTACCCCTCAAAAAAAAGTGTAGGACGTTGGTTTGATATTTTGATTGATAAATGATTGATAGATGCGTTGATACAATTGTGGCATGTGACGGACGAAGAGACAAATCGCCGGCTCAAGGTACGTACTTGGGCTTTCGGTAGCAGCCCTTCAATCCTCGAGAATAAAAGATAACCCGGATGCATGCGCCATAATTAACATTCGCCGCATCAGCATGTCCTGTGTAGACTTAGTCCACCATAGGCCAAGTAAATTTGAGGGGTGGCTTCAGGTAAAATAGGGGGTGATTCCACTATTAAAGGGATGACTCAAGGTGAAGTATTGGGGTGACTCAACTATTAGAGGGGTGACTACACTATTAGAGAAGTAGAAATTTGAGGGGTGGCTCCAGGTAAAGTAGGGGTTGATTCCACTATTGGAAAGGTGGCACCAAGTATAAATTTAAGGGGTGGCTCCACTATTAGAGGGGTGACTCCATGTGAAGTAGGGGATGGCTCCAGGTGAAGTAGGGGGTGCCTCCACTATTAGAGGGGTGGCTCCAGGTGAAGCAGGGGGTGTCTCCACTATTAGAGGGGTGATTCCAGGTGAAGTATTAGTCCACCATGGACTAAGTCGACACAAGTTTCTGTGGTCCATTATGACTCGTCATTTTTCTTTGGGTATTTGTTATTCTCTTTTTGTTTCTTTTGGTAGTAAGTATTGTGTGAAACCAACTTATAAAACAATAGGTTCACTATTTAGAAATATAGGAGCAACTTATTATAGAATTATTATGAATTGATGATCGTCTTAAACAAGTTTTTGTATCCCTTTGGAGATGCTTCCCTTTTCCTTTCGGCCTTAGGATTTTTTTTTTGAAATAAAAACAGGACATTTATATTTAATGTAAAAGTCATTCGACACTTATAAGAAGAAGATAATACATTGATAAGCAAAAGTATGAGATACTACTAGCTAGTAATTGACGTTATAGTCACGAAAATGAAAGAGGTCTGCAAAGATAATCCACTAAAGATCGCCTAGAGATTCAACATGGCTTATTGTATACTTGTCAATAACTCTCTGGTCCTCTCATAATACAACTATGAACATGAAAATCAAATTCTCCACCAATAGATCTGCTTTCGCCCTGTTTGATACCATCGAAAAGATCATAAAATAAACTTCATGATTGTTACCAACCAACCAAATTTAAACCTAATACAACTCTTATAATGAACAGACCCACCACAAACTCACCAAAAAAGTGAGATAAACCAAAAAGTCGCAAAAAAAAAGTGAGACACTATTATAAACACTAAAACAACAAATTTGCAAACAATAAGAATACAACTAAAAGGATGATCCTATAAAAAGATATCTACATGAGGATTTGGATGGAAATCACCAAATTTCCGAAGAAATTCAGTAATTTCTATTCAAAATTATCAAACAAAAGCAATGATGGTAATGGAGATGGAGAGAGGAAGGAACTGTTTGGAGAGAGAAAAAGAGAAATCGACCCTAAGAATTAAGGGATTTAGATTTCTAATAAAGCGACATAAAATAGTCTAGATTCTAGGAAAATACGAGTAAGAGAACATGGTTATAATAGTAAGTTACTAGGTTTTATTCCCGTGCTTTGTACGGGTTGTAATTTTTTTATTATGAATATATTTAATAATATAATGCTATTTTTTATGTGAAATTATTAATATTATTAGTAAAATACATTTTATTTTATTTTTGCAAAGAATTCTATCCATAGGACGCAACAAGCTAATTCTTGAAAATGATATTTTTATGCCACCTTCATTGGTAATGAGATTAGACTAAGGTTAGATAGATAATAAAAACTGTATATGTACACAAATTTTAATAAGTAATTCAATGAATGAAAATAATGAATAAACTCATTTTGCATTAACGGTATATGTGCTCTAAAAGTTGATAGCACATGCTCGTTTTATTTTGCACAACTAAAACTATATGACAAAGTTGAGCACATGTGGCGTCTACGTGTCATCTTCACACGAACATTTGCTACGTCCTACGTGTCATCACCACACGGAAAGAACCTAGCTTTTATAGGATATAGACATATATATATATATATATATATATATATATATATATATATATATATATATATATCTCATTTTGAAGCATTTTTCAGGTCCAATCCAACAGAGTCAACTTTATAATTTTTTAACTTACGTAACTAAAGTTATTTTATTTAGTAATTTAGAAATATGCTAATAAATATGTAATTAAGTCAATTAATGATGAGACATTAATGATGGATGATGTGTCATGCTACGTGGCAAGTTTGTACTCACGTGTCATGCCCACACAACGTGGCTCGCCTATGTGGAGTCCCACGTGTCGGCACCACACGAAGAAGGACCCGGTTATATGTATATACTAGGTTTTATCCCCGTGCTTCGCACGGGCTCGTAAAATAATTATTTATGAATATATATAATAATATAATGTTATATTTGATGTGAAATTATTAATTTTATTAGTAAAATATATTTTATCTTATTTTTGCAAAGATTTCTATCCATAGGACACAGCATGCTAATTCTTGAAAATGATATTTTCATGCGACCTTCATTTGTAATGAGATTGGACTAATTTTAGATAGATAATAAAAACAATATATGTACACTAATTTCAATAAGTAATTCAATTAATGAAAATAATGAATAAACTCATTCTGCATTAACGGTATATGTGCACTAAAAGTTGATAGCACATGCTAATTTTATTCCGCACAACTAAAATATGTGACAAAGTTGAGCACGTGTGGCGTGTGCGTGTCATCTTCACACGAACATTTCCTCTTATGTGGCGTCCTACGTGTCATGACCACACGGAAAGAACCCAACTTTTATAGGACATATACATACATATATATCTCGTTTTGAAGCATTTTTCAAATCCAATCCAACGGAATCAGATTTATAATTTTTTGACTTACATAAATAAAGTTATTTTATTTTGTAATTTAGAAATATGCTAATAAATATGTAATTAAGTCAACTAATGATGAGACATTAATGATGAATGATGTGTCATGCTGCATGGCAAGTTTATGCTTACGTGTCGCTTGCGTGTCATGCTTGCACGACGTGGCTCACCTATGTGGCATCCCACGTGTCGGCACCACACGAAGAAGGGCCCAGTTATCTATAAATAAATATAAATATAATGGTGATATAAAGGCCACATGACAAATATAACAAATACCTCGTAGAAGTGTCACATGGCAAGGAGAAACTGTATGTCTAGTGAATATGTTTTATAACTTCTACCGAACATTATAAAGTCAAATATAGGACATATGTATCTCATTTTGAAGTATTTTCTGAACCTGATCCAATGAAGTAAGAATTATCATTTATATAGTTGCGTAACAAAAGCTATTTGATTTTATAACTTGAACAATATGATAATAATTATGTCGTTTTGCATTTATTAAGTTAAATAAATGCTTAACACACTTGCATGAGCGGCTTACGTGACGGCTTACGTGTCATTACCATACGAATTTAGGGGCTTACGTGGCATCCCATGTGTCAATCTCGAATATGCCACGTGGCAAGTCTTAGGAGGGCTACACTGTGTTTTAATAGTAAGGTAAGATATATATAGATTTTTGGGTATAAGCGCTGGTGAGGTGACAAGTGTCAACCTCCCATTGGCTTATACCCAAGCAATTAATTAAAATATTTTTTCCATTTTTTTAAAGAAGTTTTATAACTTAGTATAATTATTAAACATAAAATAGAGTAATCAATATGGAGTGTTAATTATTTTGATTAATATATTATCATAAGTTATGCAATTAATAATGATATAAGTGCATTAATTTTATGATTTTAATTTTATATTTATTAGCATATTATTTGAAAATTATAAAATGATATAACTTGGGTACGCCGGCCACTCAGCAACTATAACTGTTACTTCATTGGATGGGAAATGAAAAATACTTTAAAATAAAATATGGAGAGTAACGTGACAAGTGTCACGTAATGATTGTCTTGTTATGGAGAGTAATGAGTTGTCATAAATAAGTATCGTATAATAATTGGCAATTGCTATAGTATGTTCATATTTCTTATGTTGTACCATCTAAAATAGGAATAATGTACAACTTTAACGCTTTCAATTGTTAACTAATTAAGTAATATTGTAAAGATGCTAAGATTTGACTATTAGTTGTTTATCATAAATTCTATTTGTATTGAAAAAAATAACTTAGGTAGAGATAATGAATATTTGTGGTGATAGATGCACGTAACTACATGTATCACATCTTGATAAATTAATTTTAAAATTTTGTTTTGAGATCGCGAGTCATTGCAATTTTTTTATTCTCATTCGAAAGAAGGTTAGACTTTCAACTTATAATTAGCGACACATACATTAATGGAAATTACACTCATCATTAGAGATGGTGGGTATAAGCACAAGTACCCAAAGTATCACATTTTGATATATATTTTTTTAGATGGTGATTCCTTGGGTTTTCTTTTTTATTTCCATTCGAAAAAGAATTAGACTTTCGACTTTCAAATGCTAATTAGCGAAACACATATTAAGAGACAAATCAGATCAAATCAAATCGGTTGAGGGAATAATCACCATTTTGACTCGTGACTAAATTTTTTAAGGATATGACCTAATAAATAAAGTGACAAGTAGGATCACATTCAGAATAGTTCTTTGTTAAGTTATATATTTGAGGTACAATGGCAGGTTATGTGCTTAGTAATTGATATTATTATTTTCTTATTTTGACAGATCAGTTATGGAAATACGTCAATTACTTAGGATACATGATTACAAATAACATTTTGATCCATTATCACCATTTTCATTCAAAAATATATTTGTATTAAAAAAAATATCTAAGCATATTAAAACTTAAAAGAATAGTAATAAAATGATAGTCCATACGTAGCACGGGTAACCTCCTAGTGATATAATACTTATGAGTTTGTCCTCACTAATGATGGAAAAACTTTCATTACTCAAATTTGATTGACTTATTATAATAATTGGTTGACACTATAAACTTGTCTTCCAATAAAAACTTTCACTTATCTAAATCCCCCTAAGTAAGTGACTTTTAGGTGTCTGTATGGGTAGGGTCAAATTAATTTGGCAGGTTTGAAATGCATTTCTGTGAAAATTTTTATTGGGCTTTCAGATACCATTTCAAATATTTTTTGTCGTTTATTACAACCGCTTCGGATCACATTTTGCCAGATCTAGTATCTTTGGGACTTCTAGTGGGGCAAGAGTACAAAACATGTCGAGAAAAACCCAACCTTGATCATAGACCAAAAGCCCAATGTGTATGCAAAGCCAAATGTGGAGATTAAAGATAAAATAGGCCCATACCAACAAGCTGGCCCAAGCCGTCAACAGAAAAAAGTGAAACACACAACACACAAAGCCCATAAACCAAAAGCCCAACCATCACTCTTCAAAGTGTTAAAACCCTAGCTCACTATTTAGAAGAGATATATAAGCGATAACGATAATTCTTCAAGAGATTTTTCTGGCAGTGCTTCAGTAGCTTTAGGGTTTTCAGCCGACGACGAAAAATGGTAATCTCTCTCTTCTCACTTTCTCTCTCCTCTTTCTCATTCTCTGTGATGCATCAATGGCGGATCAATGAAAGTGTTGCGAAATTAAATAATTGTGTGATTTTTAATGTAGGGTAAAGGTACAGGGAGTTTTGGTAAGAGGAGGAACAAGACCCACACACTTTGTATAAGGTGTGGTCGTAGGAGTTTCCATCTCCAGAAGAGTCGTTGCTCTGCTTGTGCTTTCCCTGCTGCTCGCAAGAGGACATGTTAGTCTTTCTCTCTCTCATTGGTTTTTGTATAATTTTGTTTAGATCTTGTTTGGTTGAATTTGAGGAAGTTCAGTTTGGTGCATTTTATATTGGATTATAAGTTATTGGATTGAGTTACAAAATAATGCTCATTTTATCGAATTATCTCCTTTGTGGATTAGAATTTGTGGATTAGATATGGACTTGAACTATCTGGGTAGGCTATTGAGTTTGGAGCTTGAATAAGGATTTATTGTTATTTTAGTAACTTTCAAGTAGTGAGAAAGTGGAGGAATGCAAAAAAAACAATGTAATTGGAAATGAAAATGAGCTATTAAAATCAGTAGTTTTTTTCTCGTTTAAATGTCATATTCTGTCCAAGCTTAGGGAAATGTTTTTGTCTTTTGAACGAAATGAAGTTGTTGGTTTTAGAATTACCCATTTTATTGAAACATAATAGGGTAAATTGTGATTGGAGAATATGTGGTGTTGAGTTTTTTTTATTGTTGGCTATGCTCAACTTGGATCACACACGACCTGTAAGTAGTTAGTATTACAAAGCTAGAGATTTTTAGCGAGATTGACTCAGAAACTGATCAGTTAGGGAACAAAAATGGTAAGTGTGAATATGGATTTAGGCTTAGTTGCCTTTGCTGCTCTGTATGTCTTTGGTTTAAAGAATCCTAGCACAATTTCATGGGTTAGAGTTGGCAGTTAGTTCCCTAGATAATGTTAGTAATGTCCACACTATATTATTTGTTTATGCCTTTATGGGAGGAAACTGAAATGGAGGTGGTGATTCCTGTTTGTTGGGATTCAGCTTGTGTATTTGGTATGTGAGTGGGATTAATGGGAAAATTGCGCCAAGGCAATTTGCTCTTACCTTTAGGTTCTTGTATTTGCACGATCCACTAACTGTCTTTAAGCTAGAAAAGAAATTAATGAAAATGAAACCCAAGTGCTGCCACGCCAACTAATTCTTTCTTGAATCTCCCATCCGAATTTCTTTGGTGTAAAAATTTTAGGTTAGAATTGAGAGTTTCCTGTGTTAATACTCAATCTGTTCTGACAAGAAGTATACATTACGATGTTTGTTCTCTTTTTTCTGTAGTACTAGAACATGTAAATGTGTACGGGACTACGGGAAGCAGTCACTGTTTTGTTTTCTTCTTATGCGAGATATTGCTGGCTGTTCATCCTACAAGTTTTTGTTTCTCATTTTAGGCATTTCTCATATATTTTGCAGACAACTGGAGTGTGAAGGCAATCAGGAGAAAGACAACCGGAACTGGTCGTATGAGGTACCTTCGTAATGTCCCAAGGAGGTTCAAGTCTGGTTTCAGAGAAGGTATTGCTCTCCTTCTCTTTTGTTTGAGAACTGCTTTACTTCATTCTTTTTAAGGCTATGTTGGTGTTGCTTCTTTCGTTTCTTAATTTGTTATGTACTTACTTTTATGAACAGGTACTCAAGCAGCCCCAAGGAAGCTAGCAGCAGCCGCCTCTTCTTAAGCTTTAGTCATCTGAGTTTTGTTGAGCTGGCCATTGCCTTTGTGGGTGTTCCTAGTTATTTCTTCAATTGTCGAATAGCCAATTTTGGATCATTGTTGGACAACTGGGAAGTTTGTACTCGTATTAGCTATGAGATCTTTGCTGTTATGGAAAGTTTTCAAGTTTTAGCTAAATGACATCATACTTCTGTCTGAAGTTTTTATAACCGATTAGTTATTCTGCTTTGTTCTGCTTTAGAGAACACAGATATAATATGATATACTGTAGGGTTTGATGAATTTTGTGGAACCACACCTTTACTTGTGTTATGAATGTGCCGCAATGTAGTTTGTGATCATGCCTAATACCCACACAAAACGCTCCCGGCATCGATGCTGTATACTCTAGGCCTAGATATCACTTACCACCTTATACGCGACTCAAATCCACACATCCACCTCATGGTAAATAAAAAATACAAAATTAAATGAAAGATGTTAATGTTTCTTTTTGGGGGGCAAGGGAGGCACAACGACTAGTACAATAAAATTACATACCATAATGTTTTTTTGGTTACATACAATGGTAAATGTTTAATACTCACTAGTTACAATCATTTGTGATATCATGCGGGTGAGGGTATGATATGTGGGTTTGGATGGATTCAAATTTAGGTCCATCTCGGGTTCTCCATCCATGGTGGGTTCAAACTTTTGATATCCCCACACCATTCCCAAACTCTCCTTCATTTTCTCGGGTGCGTGTGCAGGATATCCACCTATATCCGCTCCATCTCTTGTGGGTGCGGGGAAAAAAGAAGGGATTCCAAATTGTGAAGTATGAGATATGAACCTACATCACATGGGTGGATGGTGAAAGTGTTACCACACTAACACGGTAACACCAATGCACCTCCCTAAAAAGGTGTTGAGTGCAGCCATACGATGCAACTAGGACAACATGATATCACACGATAGAACGCAGGAGCGAAACACAAGATATGGTGGTCATGGCTCTGGTATAATTTCAAATTCATCAAAGAGTTCAACAAAGCTTTCATATTGGAAAGCAAGTCAGCGGAATACATACCCAGAAAGAACAGGAAAATTACATGCCAGCTACCATTGGGTGTAGCGCCTAGAAGGGCTAGAACAAAAAAAGAAGCTAAAAGTCGGACTGTTGACAGTTTTCACACCACCACTGATTCTGCATAAACTTGATTACTGGTGGAAGATGGCAGCTCACAGTTGGGGGAATATCATATATCTTTGATGTACCGAGATCTGGCAGCAAATAGACCTGGGTGGGGGTAGAGGAAAAAGGCAATGAAAGATGACCGGTTTTGCCTAGGGCTGCACATCGGTTTAAAACCGGCCCGAACCGGAAACTGGAATTCCAGAAAATGAGAACTGGTGTCCTAACCGGTTAGAGTCGGTTAATTAACCGAACCGAACCGTCCGGTTCGGTTTAGAACCGGTTCTAACCGGCCATGACCGGTTGCCACTTTTATTTAAATTTTTTTAAATTTTTTTTTTTCACACCTACTTGGCGCTTAGCCGCTTGCTGCTGCACACTGATGCTAGTTGTCAAGTGTCAACAGACTCAACACTTGCTCATGTCAACTTTGTCATGCTCTCAAACTTTAAACGATATAATTAATCAAATCAAAACTATAGAAATAATTAATCAAATCAAAACCATAAAAATAATTAATCAAATCGAATTTTAATTCTTTGAAGAAGAATTATGAAAGATAGAAAGATACAACACACAGTAGATAGAGAGAGAGGGGGGAGTCGCGTATGGCGTATCTGGTGGAGCGCCGGCGGCGGCTGGAGATGGTGGAGGAAGGGTCGCCGGCAACAGCGACGAGAAGCGATGGTGGGTGGTGGTGGAGGTGGTGACTATGGACCAATGTTTTGGCGAGAGAGAGAGAGAATGGAGAAGCGGCGTTACTTTGGCCTTTGGGAAAATTAGAACCGTAGGGCAACTGGGCAAATATTAACTTTTTCCCAAAAAAAAAAAAAAAAACAAAAATTAATTCTTCCGGGTCGGTCCGGTCATAACCGGTGACCACCGGTTTTTGACCGGAAAAAACCGAATGACCGGTCGCGCATAAAACACGAACCGACGACTGGACCGGAAACCTTGCAACCGGTTTTGACCGGTTCGGGCAAATAAACCGGTTCGGCCCGAAAGATGTGCAGCCCTAGTTTTGCCACGATCCATGGAAGACTATAATTTGTTTACATTCACAAGCTCTATGGTAACCAGTCCGGCCCTCGACCTGCATATACCCATGCCTACGTGGTCAACACCTATGTATATCATCATATTTGATGCACCTATGCTTTTAATGCTTAAGCCAGTAATTTCGGAGCTGTGCCATATGCAACAGTATCTCATCCCGGCCTTGATTGGTGACGCTGCTGGTCATTATCCAAGGTGGTGCTGTTTCAAAGAATTCACGTACTAATTCCTGAAAATCTTGCACATTTTCCTCGGGTCTTTTACCGCCATTCTTCTTCTTCTTCCTCTTGTCACATTTGGTGAAGACTAGTGTCATTGGTATCTGGAAGAGAAAGGGAAAAAAGAACCTCCAAGTATTTTAAACCTCAGCTATCACAACTTTCATAAGAAAACTGTAAATATTTACGCAAAGGAAACATAAACTTTGGCTCATCAAGTTATGTTCCAATGGGCAGGCATTACAGCCTTGGGATATTGTTTACGTGCCTCTATGTGACAAAACATGATATTTTTAAAAGAAGTTTAGATGATGAGGAAAAGGGTTGCAAGGAACTAAGAAATACAAGAGCAAGGTTCTATAGCCTCAAGACAAAAGTGGACCTCACACAATAACTGGCCTCTGCCTCTCTGGTCACATATCTAAGGAGATAAACAACTATACCTCTTCAAATTTTAACAACAAACTAGATAGACTAACCTTATTTTTACCCAGCCAACTAGCATATTCAAGATCAACCCTTTTGGCTGGAATGCTTGCATCTATAAGAAGGAAGACTGACACCAAGGATGATCTTTTAAGGAAGTAGTTCCTTGTGAACTTGTCCCATTCTGTTCTCACTTCCCCAGGAGCAGCAGCATACCTGTCAGTTTATACTTTACACAATTACATTAAGGCATTGTTGAACTTGATACTTAAGCATTGTAGTTTGTAGCCAGTACACCCAATAGAAACTGCATCGTTTCACAGATGAAAGGATAAAAACTGAAATACTAGGGCAAAGCATGAGCTAGAATTTCATGAAAACCACTGTTTCTTCTTGAAATTAGGGCTGACTTCATGTGATTGAAGGTAATCGATTTCAAAGAAGCCTTCACCTCAGCAAGAGGAGTTTAACTTTAGCGGGATTTACAACTAATTGATATCATGAACCAGCCCCTGCGCGCTTGTAAAAATGAGGAAACGGGCGACCACCTTTACTTGGCCATCAAACAGGGTTCTATGGTCAGCTCGTGACCCTTTAATGCCAAAACTGTCCTTGCGAGGTGGAGAAAATGCAGACCAGTCCATGCATTTCCTTCCCTTTGCCGCATTTCGGCCGAAAAATTGAGGATGGCAGTGCTTCTAGCCAGAGTTTTTATGCTAGAATTCCCCCTTCCCGAAAAAAAAAAATACTGGTTCGAGATCCCATCATCACAGCCCCTATAAGTTCTAGTAAGTTGCATCGACGATGCTGAATAACACAGGCAGGTTCAGCCTTAGTCCACCCCACTTTGTAAAAGATCGGGCTTCAACTAGTGCTGGGATGTTCAACATAGTTCCGGATTTGAGGTCCTGATGCATGACAAGGAACCATAAGCCAATCTACTTTTTCAAAGGTGAGGCTTCAACTAGTGCTGGGATTTTCAACATAGCTCCAGATTTGAGGTCCTGACTTATGATAACGGAGCATAAGCTCAACCACCAGGCTATCCAACATCAGGCAAAACAAATTGAATTCATGCCATAGGATTGACTGATTACCCATACAAGAGAGCATCAGTAATGGTGGTGTTTGCAGAGGGCATCATTTTGAAGATGCCAGCAGGAGCACTGATGGGGCAGCCTAATAGTTTCTGATTACCCTGTAGGATTGTGGCTGGTTGTAATATAGATTCACCTAAGTTAAAACCACATAGCAAGTTATGCCTTCGAAGATATAAAACAGACACATGCAAAGTACCATGATTTCAAAAGTATCAAGTACCAAGTACATTAATTTTCGATTTTTACACAACTACAATTCACAAAAGATCCTGCCAAGGGCGAGTCCAAATGTGCACATCATTACCCCTAGCCAGTAGAAAGGCTGTTTCCCATTGTAGGGTTATTAAACTGTTGTTTTCTTAACAATAAGCTGTTTTCTGAACAATAAGCTTTAGCATGAGCTCATGAAAGCAATACTTTAGGCCTACTATGATAGAAACATAAACCAATGGCCTTTCCATTGTGTAATTCAGAGAAAATGTGTTGAAATCACCAAGGCACTGAGCTGGAATATTTCCATTGACAAAACTTGGAAATTCACTGTTAAAATAGGGATCTAGTGCAAGTGGCCAGTTTGCCAGTGACACGCACCAAGATGGGTGTGACAGATTTCCAGCAGGACAAGCAATTCATGAAATTGACCTATGATTTTATATCACTATCTACAAGAAATTCCCCACCTGTAACATGGCATTAGACTAGGAGTACAGACTTCAGAAAGGTTTGTTGAGCTACAGGCACGAACTGACTAGAAAATAGGAGGCACAACAGAAGAATCCAGTCACTTTCGATGATTGCTTAGAGATGTTGTCTTGAGCACTGGATATTTCAGTCACTAAAAAGTTTTCATGTATCAATCTGGAGTCAATTTTCTCCTCTTGATCGATGTACATGTTAACGACACTATAGAGATGAAATGATGAATAAGTCTAATAGAATGTTTTACACTTCTATAACAGAGCAAAAGAATGTACCAAACAGCATGATTACATGAAAGAATAAACTATGGCATTCAAGTTATTCATACCCATATCCAGGCAAATCCACTAGATACCAACTATCATTGATCCGAAAATGGTTGATACACTGAGTCTTTCCTGCAAATAAACAACAAAAACACCCACATAAGTCTCGCTATTAGCGACCTCCATTAAGGTCAAGATGCACACAATCTTACCCCTAATAAAAACTCTCAAACACATAACAATAACAAAAACATATCATCTTCAATTTACAACATGAAGAACTACAACAAAAGCTTCAAGTTTTAACTAATGACACAAAACTTAACCAAAAGCAATGAACTCATTAGATATCTTACATTGCTAACAAAAAACCCCAACAATCAGAACTATAAAAGGGAAACCACTAACCAGGCTTTTTGGAAGTAAGAGCAAGCTTCTTGCGCCTAACAAGCGAATTAAGAAGCGAAGATTTACCCACATTAGACCTACCAACAAGGGCAAACTCAGGTTTCCCATCAGAAGGACAATCCTCAGTTGTGACACTACTTTTAACAAACTCAGCCTGAACAACCTGAGCATTAGTAGCATATTTACTAAGCACAATATTAGACCCTTTTAAAATCCTAGCATTATTCAACCCCAAAGTTTTGGAAGATAATAAGGATGAAATGTCAGTTTCTGGGGGTACAAAAAGCTTGTCAATGGTAATCTCAATTTGGGGTTCAATTTCATCATCATCTTGATCTTGGTCTGATTCTGAGAGTAAAGTTGGGGTTTTTGGGTTTTGGGTTGGGAGAGTTGTGGTTAAGGAAGAGAAGAGAGAGAAAATTGGGAGGTGACGAAAATGGAGAAGAGATGGGTTTTTGTTGTTGTTGTGGAAGAAAAAAGTTGGGGTTTTGGGTTTTAGAGGGATGGATAATATGTGGGTGGTGAGTTTGGGAAGATGATGAGTTAGTATCATCCCTTTTTTTTGCTGTGTAATTTGTGTTTGTGTGTATGTGTGTGTGTTTGAATCAAAGGTAGAAGATTTAGTTCGTTTCAGTTGAAGATATCAATGGTGAGTTAGATAGAGAGAGAGAGAGAGACGAGCTTTTACAGAGCTTCAATTTGAGATCTCTTTAATGGTGGCCATTGGACAAGAAGGGATTTTTGCTTCTTGCTTACTCGGGAGGGACGACGCCGTTTTTCTATTTTGTTTGTCTTCCTTTTTTTTTGGGCTAGATTTTGCAAAGTCCAAAATTCTTGGATAATCCTAAGATGCCCGTCTATCTTTTTTTTTTTTTTTTTTTTTAAGAGGGAAATAGGAGATTTTCATTCATAAAAAAGTCATACGGCATCTACAATAAAAATAACCCTAGAACATACTAAATCAATAGAAACGACAAAAAATTCGCTAACAAGCCAATATACTAGAATACTCAGGTGCGACTCCCAACATGCATAGTAACCATGTGCTTCCTTTGATGTATCTTCATCTTTCACGGAAGTGGAGATCTTCACCACAAGTAACGCAATCGCTTGCCCACGAACCTCTGTATGATTCCGTCGATCGTGTGTATATCCGGTCCCCAAATTCATATTGCTTCTACTAAACATCAATCGCACAATAGGCGAAAAAAGAATCCTATAGAAAGGAAGATAAGAAGATCCCTAAAAACTCCACAAAGGGAGAGAATTTATTCAACTCAAAACGAAAAAAAGATAGAAATCAAGATTAAACGTGATAAAAATCATCAATCGCGGGCCAGAAATGGCCTAAATCGGCCCTCCCGGCCTGAAAATATGTTCTACTAAAGGCTAGGGTTCTCGAGAGAAGGAGGAGAAAGAAAGGAGGGATTAATTTGCCCGTCTATTGTCATCAATAAATTGCTGAAGGACTGATCAAAAATTAGGATAGAAGTGTCAATATTGGCCATATAATTGACTACCTGATTGACTTTCATAAAGTTATGGAGGACTTACATTCTTAAAGAAATGTAGGTTTTTTTTAGTATTTATAAATATATTTTCTATTTTTCAAGGAATATGTCACTCTCCTCTTAATGCTTTAATAATCGTTAGATTTGTAATACCTCGATATCTAGTTGCACCGAACGTCAATAGCTTCCGGTAACAAAATAAAACTTTCTCCACATTGACTGCCCCCAAAATAATCACATCATATTGACTATTACGAATACTAAACCCAACAACTGTATTAACATTATTCTTTTTAAACAATGAAAATTGAGCTTAACACGCATAGTTATTTATAGGTGTAGACCATTGAACATTAGTTCTACTCTTTTTCTTAATTTTTTTTATTTACAAAAGCTCTTCGGGTGTCAAAGTCAAATACTTGGTTTGCTACTGAACTCCATTCTATGAAATTGTTTCTAATAGCGTTGGCTACTTGGGTGAGAGTTCTGGAGAAATCATCAAATTCAATCTTATTGCGAGTAAACCAAAATAATCACGAGGCGAACTTTTGTCCTCGTTGCAGAGGCTACAACCATGAGAAATAGTAGTAGAGCATCTATTCAACATGGTTATAGAAAGATCCACTAAGAAGGAAATAATCTAGTTGTTGTCAACGCCTTCATTGGTAAGTGAAAAATACCTTGGAGGATTGAGAGCTTAATAGAACATAGCAAAGTCTATATTTGACAATGTGAAGAAGTCCACGTGCAACATATCTATCATCCTCCACAACCCAATCTTTTCAAATTTTCTTTTTAGCTTTGATTTTTTTGTATAAAGTTTGTCTTCAACCTCCCTGGGCCGAAATCCAGACCTAAGGACCCAGCGAAAACCAAGCCCTAGAAAGTAAAGAAATGAGTCTAATCATGTTTTACCGTTAATGAGAAATGTGTTTTTTTTTCGTCAGCCTTGAGGCCTAAGGGTCTGTGCACATCACAAATCAAGGTGACATGATTCGAACCTATGGCCCTCTGTACCAAAAACAGATGCGCTGACCAGACTGCGCTACACCTCGTCTCACCCTCCGAAGCATATAATATAGATCTACCCGCAAGACTCGAAGCGAACTCGCTCATACTTTTTGGCACAAGGAAGCGAGAACCATTTCAACCGTTTTTTTTTTCTTCCTCCAGCAAGATAGGGCGACGCCAAAAAGCCGTATAGTGCAGGAGCGCTCACATTTTTTTCCCTCTTTTCTTTTACTTGAATTTCAACCGGCTCGCTCCCGGCTATGGTTTGGACCCTTCGCCCGCTTAGAAGTGGATTCGAACCACTGACACAAGGATTTTCAGTCCTTTGCTGTAACCAGCTGAGCTAATTGATTATCCTAAGAAAGGTCAACAAGAATCGTAATATTATGATATTTATCGTACACGGTTAGCATTTATTCTGTATCAGGATCAGGCTGAAATTATCTTCGCGAGAAGGGTACTCTAACTCTTCATGCTTACTGTGTTAAAAAAAAAAAGAGTATATATTATTATGAATTCTTGCATCATTTTTTTTCTTGTCCCTAATTCTTACAAAATTAAAAAATTCCACCAAATGCCAAAACGACGTCGTAAGACACAAAGAACAACCAACTCACACATACACTCCCCTCTTTCTTCCCTTCTCCAATCTGAAATCGATCCACTGTTTGTCCAATTTTGGTGATCCAAAATTACATTTCATCGGAAAACCCTAAACTCACGCCGGCGAATCAAGATCGTCGGCGACTTCAACGGCGATGGCTCCTCCAGCTTATCAAACTCAACGATCTGCTTCTCCTTCTCAACCTTCCGGGTAATTGTTCATCTCAGTAGCTAAATTTTCATATTTAATTCATAATTTCATATTATATAATTCACATTTTTCTTATGCAAGATTCATTGATTACTTTTTATTTGATCAATTGCTTTTGCATTTTAGTTGCCATTCTCTGAAACAATCAAAATTGCTGTTTTTGTGCTGATCAACTTGTTTTGGAATTGAAATGCTTGTTTATATTGTTACTCTATATTTGTTTAGATTTTGTACACTTCCTAAAATTATAGCTCTATGTGGACTCACCCCTGTTTGAGTTTACAGAATGGCGATTCTGCTTTTTAGCAGTTGCAATTAGGGTGTTTTATCTGGTGACAAACTGCCATGTATAATACTCAGTTATGGCTGTAACTGAACCCCTGATCATGTTGAAGCAAAATGCTATCAACTCGTTATTTTTCGTGTTTAGTAAATCCATTATCATTCAGGTATATCATCTTCAACTATTGGGTTTTATCAGTATGTGGGTCAATGAGAGAGGGACTAGACAACAACAGCTAGAGTTAGCATTTTCCCCTGTTTATGCAATTGTTTTGGGTAACTATGTGTTGCAGCAATGCAGTTACTTGCGATCCCACATTGGTGAACTCGAGCTTCTTTGGGGGATGGATTGGTTTTTGTTAGCTCAACACTAGTGGCTAGTTGGCTTGCTATGTGGTTTTATTCGCTTTAGTTGAGTGAATAAGTGTTGCCTTATCTGTGTCTACAGGAAGAGTGAAGTTACAGATCTAAAGCTACAGTTACGGCAACTTGCAGGCAGCCGAGCACCTGGAGTTGATGACTCCAAACGTGAGCTCTTCAAGAAAGTGATCTCCTATATGACCATCGGCATCGATGTGTCATCTGTATTTAGTGAAATGGTCATGTGTTCTGCCACATCGGACATTGTTTTGAAGAAAATGTGTTACCTGTATGTGGGAAATTACGCTAAGAACAACCCTGATCTTGCGCTTCTTACTATCAATTTTCTTCAGCGGGATTGCAAGGATCAAGATCCGATGATTCGTGGGCTTGCATTGAGGAGTCTTTGTACATTGCGTGTTGCCAATTTAGTTGAGTATTTGGTTGGGGCATTGGCCTCAGGGTTGAAAGATGGTAGTGCTTATGTGAGAACGGTTGCAGCCACTGGGGTTTTAAAACTGTATCATATCTCAGCTGTAACTTGCATTGATGCTGATTTCCTGGGAACGCTCAAGCATATGATGCTCAATGATCAGGATACCCAGGTGCAGTTCTTAAATTGTTGTTTTGGTTGAATTTTGAGCTGGAGTATTTTGTTGGTCCTGAGGTGTTTTCTTGCTACTTTAGTTGTTCATGGGTCAACAACGAGCTCTTTGGCCCCTTTATATGTCATGGAAACCTTAGATGATGGGAGGACAGCTCGTCCTTGAATGCATTCTCTTTTGCTGTTATTATTCCTAATCTAAAAAGAAGATTTTAAAGGGATTTAGAAACCCTGCTTTATATATTGAATCTAAAGACAGTCTGCCCAGTCTAACGTTGTATCAAAAGACACACTGCTGTTATTAATAGTTGTTGTGGAGTTCTCAGAGGACCAGCAATGACTCAGATAATGGATAGCAAGCGTGATTGAAAACTGCAGGGGGTGGAGTTGATTGTCGATCTGCTCTCTCTTGAGAGAGAGAGTATATAATGGCGTATCAGAGTTGGGCCTAATGGGGGCTAGTTGGGTCAAAATGCATTCAGTCCTTATATAGATGGGGTGTTAGAATGTAGCTGTTATTTCGGGGTGGAGGGAGTACTAATTACAATTGTTTCCCTTTTTGTTTCCTGTATATCTTCTCATAGACCAAGTCTCTTTTGTTTATCTTATTCCCTCACTCCTTCCAAAAGAAAGAGTGACTACACTTGCAATATAACATGTTACAACTCTAATTTGACATTCTTCTATCAGGTTGTTGCTAATTGTTTATCAGCCTTGCAAGAAATATGGAGCGCAGAAGCAAGTTCCTCTGAAGAAGCATCCAGAGAAAGAGATGCTTTACTTAGCAAGCCAATTATATATTACCTTTTAAATCGGTAAATTATTGTTTTTCCCAACTATATATTGACTTTACCTTTTTACTCTACAGTAGGCATAAATATGATCAACCTTCCAGTTCCATCACCTATTTCAGTCTGTTATTATGGTTCTCATCTAGGTTCATGTCCTGAAATTTT
The DNA here is from genome assembly GCA_038025085.1 of Tetragonia tetragonoides. Lineage (NCBI taxonomy): Eukaryota > Viridiplantae > Streptophyta > Magnoliopsida > Caryophyllales > Aizoaceae > Tetragonia > Tetragonia tetragonoides. Next base: position 14,118,028 of record CM076153.1, on the reverse strand, counting down.
ACATTGAAACTATTGCTGGTTCTTGATAGTTTCAAGAACTGACATCTGATAGTTAGGTTTATGTAGGGGCATAAGTGTTTATGTATTCCTTTCTTTTTTCTTCATCACACTTCATCATCTGTGTGAAATTTTGATGATTGATGTTAATTACTGATTTGGTATGCAGTTCAATGTGATTGATAGGATGTTAAGGAGTTTATCAGAATTCTAGACTTGAACTACTTAGATTTAGTTGGATTACAACTCCACTGTATTAGCTTTTTTGCTTGGATTTGCCTTGAAGCTGCCTTAGTTTTAGGCTTGAATTTATTGTTCACAAGCACTGTTCCTCTCTGCCCTTTTCTTCGTGACCCAGTCAGAAGCTCGAGTTCCCATTGGTGCTAACCAACACCCTCTTTCGAATTCCCATTGCTCCACTTCTCTTAGAAAGTACTTGAGTTACCCCTGTTTAAAAGAGAAAGTACTTGAGTTAGCCCCGTTTAAAAGAGAGAAAAAATGAGTACAAAATTAAAACAACTTGAGTAACTTGATAAACGTTTTTATCTAAGTCTTAAGAGTCTGAGTTGGCCTCACTAAGGCCAAACGTATCTTGAGTCACTGGTTTGACTTGATTACAAGCTAAGGGCATGCTTGGATTGAGGGTAATGCATTATGGGGTAATGGAAAGGATTTAAGAGTAAATTGAGAAGTGGAGCTGGTGTTGGGTGTTGGATTTTGGGTGGAGGGAGGGAGGAAGGCTGGAGGGTAATAGTTCCCCTACCCCACCCCCCTAAGGTAACATGTCCCCCCTTCCTCCCTGCTTATTCTCTCTCTTCCACCAAGTTGCAACACCCAAAATCACTTCCACCATCCCATTTTACCCTCATATCTGCTCAATTACCCCCCGTAAGCATTACCCTCAATCCAAGCATGCCCTACGAGGTAACCCACTGCTAGTTCATGCTTTGCTATTTTAGTTAATGTATGCGACATGCTGGGGAAGAACAAATTCTAAGAATAACTGTTTAGGCTGGAGCCATGAATCTGACCTTCTGAACTTTATTGTTACTTGAATTTGTTCCATTTTAACTTACTGATGCTTTCATGGTGATGCAGGATTTATTCAGCAATTCTTACATTTTTCTTACTTCCCAGTTGTTCATTTTCAGGATTAGAGAATTCAGTGAATGGGCTCAGTGTCTTGTACTTGAGTTGGTAGCCAAGTATGTACCATCTGATAACAGTGAAGTCTTTGACATCATGAATCTTCTCGAGGATAGGCTCCAGCATGCTAATGGTGCAGTTGTGTTGGCAACCATCAAGGTGTTTATGCATCTGACCTTGTCCATGACTGATGTTCATCAACAGGTATTCATCTTTCTTGAGAATCTTGCTATCTATATACCAACATTTCAAACTCTTTATCATTTTGCAATCCATGATCCAAACTTCTACACTAATTTTGATTTTTGACCCAAGACACAATTATCTGTATTCATTTATCATGGAAGGCAATGAATTTACTGATTCTTTGAGCCAAGTTCTTTATGCCTCTCAAGACCATCGATAAACTACTCATTGCCTTAAATACAACTTAATATTTTTTCGATACATTGCTACATAATTTTTGGTTAATACACAAACCTCCCCCCCCCCCCCACACCCCAAATATGCTCCATTTAATTTATGCATGTGCGTGTGTGTGTGAAACGATAGAAGTCCTATGAACATTCCTCTCACCTTTTTTTTATTACGTAATTCCAGGAAAATTAATAAGTAGATTTAGTAATGAATGAATACCATGTAGTGATAGAAACAAGCTTAAGTTAAACAACCAAAATTAGTATCAAATTTGGATAATAGAGCGCAAATTCATCGGGTGGGATCATTTTACACATATTGAGCTTAGTTAATACTCCCCGTGTCCCTCTTTAAACTTCCTACTTGCCTTTTCACGGTCTCTAGTGTGGTACTTTGACCATTAATATCTATAAAAATATACAAGTAAAATTTGTAAAAATTTGATATTTTGAAAATACATATCAAAAAGAATCTAATGAATATACTTTCAAACCATAAGTCAAAGTTTACAAAATTTGACCTCCAAAAAGCAAGTAGGAATTTTAAAGAGGGAGTGAAGGAGTATTATGATAAGGCAATTCCATTGACATTTATTTTGGGAAGTGGTGAATTATGTGTTTGCAGCTTAATCTCTCTTAGAGCATGAATATGGGTGAACTTGGTTTTGTTCACTCATCATCTCTCTCTTACTTCCTCACTCCTCCTCCCATGAACACATTTCATGAACTCCACCTAAAAACAAGTTTATTCATGAACCCAATTCGCTTCTTCACCCCTCTCTCTCCTCCCCAATGCCAAACAAAATGGATTTTCTTAGCAATTGTGGTCTCATTTTGTAGAGCATCAAATTATATGACTATCAGTGTTTTCTTTTTTTATATTCTTTTGATTCTTTTTTATTTTTTTATGGCCGTTTGAAGCTTAACATGTAAAATATTTAAGTGGCCTGCCAGGGCCCACCATTTCCACGTGTCAAATGATGATTGACCACCCCATGAACTCTATCCCCCTGGTTCGTCCCCAGCCCCTCCCCATGAACTTTTCGTTCCTCTATCTCTCCTCATGAACCAAGAAACTCAAGGATAAAACCCCATTATTGGTTCATGGAGGGAAGAGAGTGAGAGTGATGAAACCAAAAGGGTTCACGTTCACCTATTTTCATGCTCTTAACAGTTTTATTAAATTGTCCCCATATTGACATTTAATTAAATCCCCAGAAATGTCTAATAAAAAAAATCCCCAAGAAAGGTGTAGGCATTTCTGAGTGCTTGATCTCTCCTGTCAATTTCGCTTAGCTTGTTCACTCATTATATTCACAAAGTGAATGATGGTATAAAAATCACAGTTTAATCTAAGAGTTCCCCCCCCCCCCCCCAACAAAGATATCATGCAATTTTTCCTTCTAATATTGCTTTTTTATTTGATTGTTGCTACAAAGTCAGTTTGCATCTATGAGTAATGTGGATATTGCCATTTCCTTTCAGGTGTATGAACGTATCAAAGCCCCGCTGATTACTCTGGTTAGCACAGGGAGTCCAGAACAATCTTATGCAGTGTTAAGCCATCTTCATTTGCTGGTGATGCGTGCACCAATGCTCTTTTCTTCAGATTACAAGCATTTCTATTGCCAGTACAATGAACCACCTTATGTCAAGAAGCTAAAGCTTGAAATGTTGACTGCAGTTGCGAATGAGGATAATACTTATGAGATTGGTAAATAATCCATCTTGATTCTTGTCACAGTCTTGGTAACATCTGTCTACACAGTGTGCCATATTGCCTTCTACAGGGGCCTAATCGTTGGTGATAATTATTCTTTGCAACTTCAATTCGATTATTGATGCAAGGGTTCCTTATCGGTTTATTGCTTTTCAGTGACGGAACTATGTGAATACGTCGCCAATGTTGACATTCCAATTGCCCGTGAATCGATTCGAGCTGTTGGAAAGATAGCTCTGCAGCAGTATGATGTGAATGCAATTGTTGACAGACTACTTCAGTTTCTGGAAATGGAGAAAGATTATGTGACTGCTGAGACCCTTGTAAGTTTAACCCGTTTCTGTTTTTTTGGATTTAGAAACTGAGAGGCTGAAAACATGTATACCTGACATAATACATAATTACATAAGACAGATAATTCCAATTGTATGAGCACACGACCTCAAGAGGGCTTCGATTATGCATAGAAGAAATCCTGTCATACTCACACCAATACATCCAAAATTGTAGAAAAATTTTGTGTTAGATGTGTAATTAGGCTCTTAGTGTATGATTGAAACCTTTTTTTAATATAGATGTACTTGATGACTGATTGACTGTAAGGTCCATAACTATTCCTGTCCCACCTAGGATTACTATCTTTAGGTGGACTCATGCATGTGTGGAATTGTTCAAACAGGTTCTTATCAAAGATTTGCTCCGTAAATATCCACAATGGAGCCATGATTGCATTGCTGTTGTTGGGAACATCAGCAGCAATAATATTCAAGAACCAAAGGCCAAGGCAGCTCTTATTTGGATGCTTGGGGAGTATGCACAGGACATGGCTGACGCTCCCTATATTTTGGAAGGTTTGATTGATAACTGGGAAGAAGAAGATTCTGCAGAGGTAAGGGTGCCTTTAAATAAGAACTTTATCATATTGTCTTACAAAGTTACAACAGTTAGTTCTGCTAGGTTTTCACTGTATCATGGATGGATTAGCTGGTTCATAATGCATTTAGGCTGTATTTTACGGTTCAGGTAGCCTAGTTAGAAATTGCAGAGAAAAGAGATACGTAATAGCAGCTGCACATTGGGATGACATAGGTTGGTAGGATATTAGACTGCTAAAACAGACGAGATGAGGTGGTATTTTGTCAAACAATATTATAATATGAGGTCATAATTTGAAATTTCCTAAGGGGTATGGCGGGCATCTGCCTTCGGCAAATCTTTCTTGGTTGTAATTTATAATTTCGAAATCCAGTAAAGAAGCCCATGCTTCCGATCTGACTACTTTGCAATTCCAAGCATTCCAGGCTTCTCAGTGATGGATGCTTTTAACTCTTGACTACTAAGGGCTCGTTTGGCCAAGCTCTTAGCAACTTCTCTTCTCTCTCACATCCCTCCTCCACCCACCTCCTCTTCCTCCTACATTTTGGCCTTCAAGAAGTTGTTTTGGGGCTAGAAGGTTACAATTATAGCTTCTCCTTCTAGCCCTAAAACAACTTTTGGAGGCCAAAAATGGAGGAGGTGGAGAGAAGGAGGTGGATGGAGGAGGAATGTGAGAGAGGGAAGGAGAAGCTGCTAGGAGCTTGGGCAAACAGGCCCCAAGTTGTTTTGAAATTTTGCAAGAAGAGAGTTTTAAATCCATGATTCCGAACATTTGTCGTACTACAAAGTTCCTCTGAGCTGAAAATGTGTTGCTGAACAGGTTCGCTTGCACCTTCTAACAGCATCAATGAAATGCTTCTTCAGAAGGCCACCTGAAACTCAAAAGGCACTCGGAGCAGCATTGGCTGCAGGGAGTGCTGATCTTCACCAGGTTTGAGTTCCTTTCGTTTTCACCAGAGGCCAATGAATGAATATCTGGTAGCCTTTGAGTTCGAAACCTTAAGTGTTAAAACACGCCATTCTCTGCAGGATGTCCATGACAGAGCCTTATTCTATTACAGACTTCTGCAACACAGTATAACTAAAGCTGAACAAGTGGTCAACCCTCCAAAGCAAGCTGTATCAGTCTTTGCTGACACTCAGATCAGTGAAATCAAAGATCGCATATTTGATGAATTCAACAGTTTATCTGTTGTATATCAGAAGGTAGCTCAAGTTCTTTGACTGTAACTTACTTCTCACCATACCCTTTTATTTTTCTCTACTTTTTTTTTTCCCTGGGAATGCTAATGCAAAACTTGAGCTGTTTATATCAACTTGTATCCAGAGAGACCGGAAGCCTTTTTGGTGCTTCGCTTTCTTATGGTCTGTGAGGACTTCTTGTCCTCCCGTTTGTGGATTATTGTTTGCCTCTCTCACAAAAATTTTTTGTTCATGTTTTCTCTTACACAGATTTTTAATTATCTTTTCTCTTACACAGATTTTTAATTATGTTAAAGATAATTAAAAAGTTATAAGCTGTTGGGCATATTAATAGCTGTGAGCAATTGATAGTTTGGAGGAGATTAAGGGTCTTTGATTGAAATGGAAGAGAACTATTACTTTTCATGAAAATTGATTGCTTGTGTTGCTGACTTGCTGCAAAGAATTTGTGTACCACACTGCCACTTAGTCTTTGCTTCATTTCTCTGTCCGTTTTTTCTTCTATTCTTTTTTTTATTTTTTATTTTTTTTTTTATTTTTATTGTGGGCCTTGGGGGGGGGGGGGGTGCGGTGCGGGGGAAGGGGGGGGGGGGGGGGAGAGAGAAACATTCAGGTTTTGTATGAATAGTGAAGTTCGAGGTTAGTCTTTCTATATACTCTTCGAATATTCAAGCCAGATACGGATTATGGGCTCGCCAAAGAGGGGATGCGTGAGCTTCATGTTTTGTCAGCAATTGATTTCTCTTATGTCTCCTACAAATTACCAAACCAAACGCATGCTCTATTGCAAAGAGTCATATTCTAGAGCTTCCAGAATATCTATGCAATTTTTATGTTCTGTTTTAACTGATCCAGATTGGAGTTGTCATATAGTTTGGTTGGCAGAGCAAGATGGTGTTTCTGAACTAGCTGTGAACTAAAACTGTTTGAAATAAGAGTTTGGTGTTTGGTTTTTGGATTTCATTTTAAGAGTTGATGATTAAAGGGGCAACCTGGTTTTCTTTTTGCAGCCTTCTTACATGTTCACCGATAAGGAACACCGTGGGCCATTTGAATTTTCAGATGAACTTGGGCATTTGTCTATTGGGGCAGAATCTGCTGAGAATGTAAATACTGCCCAAATAGTTGAGGCAAATGACAAGGATCTACTCCTCAGTACATCAGAGAAAGAAGAAAATAGAGCCTCCAGTAATAATGGTGCTGCATATAGTTCCTCTGTTTATGATGCCTCTTCTGGGCCGCTGGTTGCTTTAGACACACAACCGATTGCACAAGCTCCACAGGCTAGCTTGGCCATAGATGATTTACTTGGTTTAAGTCTTTCAACACCTGCAGCTTCTGCACCCACGCCTCCTCCTCTGAATCTCAATGCAAAGGCTATTATAGATCCTGGGACCTTTCAGCAAAAATGGCGTCAATTACCCATATCTATATCACAGGTTTGGTCTGACACTTGTGCACCATGTTTCACTTTACACTTTCTTTCTATATGAAGCTCAGGGAATCTGTTGGGAATTATATCTGAGAGCATGATCAATATTGTCAAATTGTTTTAATTTGCAAGTATGCTGTTTTCCTCTTTTCTTCTAATGCTTCTTTCCGCCTGCATCTCTGCAAGTGTTAAAATTGTATTAGTGGGCAGAGTTTTTAAGAAATTAGTATACCTATCAAAACCATATTTTCTTTGTTACTTTCCATTCCCCAGAACCTGGATTCAATGGAACATTTGCACCCTTCAGTATCTACACAGATTCTTTTTCTAAGTTTTAGGTTTCTTAATTGTGTGTAGCATTTTCTGCATACCCTTGTGATTTGAGTGTTCAAGTTGCCTGCCCTTTTTGCTGGTTATTTCCTGCATATGCCTTTGTATCGACCATCTTATCCACCTTTAGTATGTTGCGTTACCACATTATTATCATAGATTGAATGCAATTTTAAATGCAGGAATTCCCATTGACTCCTCAAGGAGTAGCGGCATTAACCACACCTCAATCCCTCCTCCGGCACATGCAAGGTCACTCCATACAGTGTATTGCCTCTGGTGGTCAGGCACCTAATTTCAAATATTTTTTCTTTGCTCAAAAAGCGGAGGACACATCCACTTTTCTAGTGGAGTGCGTCGTCAACACGTCGTCCTGTAAAGTACAAATAAAACTTAAAGCAGATGATCAGAGTACGTCTCAGCCCTTCTCTGATTCTTTCCAATCGGCCTTGTCTAAATTTGGAATGGCCTGAATTATCACCAAATTATGCTGCTGATGGCCAAAGTATGAGAAATGATTCTTGCTCCTTTCTTTTGATCCCCTCCTTGTCTCTTTTCTCTTTGTCCGGCATCTATTTTTTTGTAGATGTAGAGTGTTGTACAATGTGTAACATAAAAGGAACTTCACTTGAGTTTTAGCATTATAATGTTTAAATTTAATAGATTGTAGAGTTGAGTAGCACATTGAAGGCTCCAAGGAGTTTGTTGTCCAATGTGTTGTACAATTGAGGAATTCTCATCCACTATCGATATTTTGGAATTCTGTAGTCATACGTAAAGGTATATGTGCATGACTGCGGCGCACACATGCATCCAAGGATACCAAAAACGCAAGAATGCACCCTTACACCCGTTGCTATAGCCCTACATCAATGGCTTGATAGCATACAAGGATTGCAGGTGGCTACGATGTAATATCTCATGCCAAGGTTGAGAGTTGAATGAGAAGCAACATGAATGAACAGGTTTTTGTTTATTAATGCATAACATGGATATCAGAATAAAGTGACAGAATGAAGTCATGTCAATCTCTTACAGGTGAATGAAGGACAAGTTTAGACAATGGGCTTATCAAGTGTCAAAACATAAGACATGAAGGTGTAGCCTATTACTCTATTTGGCTTTTAAGCTTTCTCTAAATGAGCATGAAACATTTGAATCGAAATTGTTTACACTAACTTTAGATTGATGGAGCCAAACTCTACCTATTTGGGTTTTGGATTTGGATAATAGGTTGACCTTTATCATAAGATCAGTAAGTTTACCTTAATTGTGCTCAGTATGGATCTAAAAGCAAATTCAAGTTTACTTAATTATGCTCATTATGGATCTAGAAAGCAAATTCAAGTAATGAAGCTTTTCCTCATGAAAGTTGTGTTTCAAGAATTTTCAAAGTTAACATAAGATCTAATGGCATACCACGCCTATGTACTCTGTAGGGGTTGTTCCAAACTTGTGGGGATGTGAACTTAATAGTTTTTTGAGGTCAAAATTATCAGTTATAGCCATTTTCAAAACCAATATAAAAGCAGTATGGGTCTTTTGTCCCACTTTGTGTGCCATCTCCCGTCTCACTTCCTTGTAATTGTACATTTAACACATCATTGGCGGCTTTTAAATTTTAATTGGTTATTAAATTAGCATGCATGACAAAATCACGAACCGTTATAATGTAGTTGGGATAGGGAGTGGTACATAAAATAAGACAGAGAATTCAAATTGATATAAAAGGGTGTATATGGATTACCACTATGCTAACATATCCTGGGTAATTATGATAATAAGTTGAATCGTGAATTTCGATTAATGAATAAGAGTGTCAAACTAGTGACACCAACTCTTATTGAATTTAATCTTTTTTGTAAACGCTATATGACTTTCATTTTAACGAAATTCTTTTTCTCCTCTTACAAAAAAAGTTTCTGACATGAAGTTATGAACAGGGATGAGTGAACTCAACTTATGAAGCTCTGACAAAAATAATCTTCAGTCATCTGCTTGTCCTTGCTCCTCAATTTTTGATGTGAGAATAAGTGAAATCCCTCGATGAACCAAACCAAATCAGGGACCTGAAAGAAACCATGAGCTTTCTGCGAAGGGTTTTAGCCGCAAATGAAAAGGGTTTATGTTTAAGGCCTCAAATTCATCACAAGCTCACTATTTCAAAACAACCCTTTTGCAGTTACCCTTCAATTTCTACTAATTTGATTCAGAGATTGATGAAGGAGCCAAATTCACGTGTCAAAGAAATTCTTGATTCTGAAGAGAAATTGACCCTCAAAAGTTTGGACTTTTCTTGTCATGCCTTTGTTTCTGCTTTAAACTTCTCATCTACTTCTAAGGCAGTTCAGGTAATCTCAATATCTCATGCATTATTTATTGTCAAATGTTACTTGAGTTTTACTTCTGAACTCGCTTGTATTGAGAAATTAGAACAAATTTGTTGTTCAATGATTATTATCTTATATGCCCATTTGCGTAAATTTGTGATTGGATGTCCAGGATAGTAGTTTCAAGTTGAGGTCATTTATCTGTTTTAGTTTTTATTTGATGATTTGATAATTGATAGTGGAAATTAAGCGCAAAATAAGTTTCTTTTACTTATTGGTGATTTGGGTATTTGAGGAATTGACTTGTGCCATTCTGCTACCTCTTGATAACTTGTTGGAACTTCAACAATCGTTTTTTTTTGTAGCTCTTTGCTTTGTGTGGCTCAATCGCAGTTTATGCTAAATGGGATATTCAATGTATGCTCTTTCTTTGTTTCCTTGATCATTTTCCCTTGTGCAATGTTCTTGAAGTTGAATGTAGTATGTGTTGTAGTGAGCTAAAAGTTAGCTCCCCCATTATTATGTAATTTTGTTTACTTCATGAAAGCACATGGAGTTATGGTTGTTAATCTTGGTAATTTTGGACTAGAAATTTGTGCAAGTCTTCATCTTTGGTATCTCTGATAGTTTACTCTTGGTAGAGCTCAGTAACTAGTTTGTATTTATGGTGAGTTAATTTGTGACAGGCTCTAGAATGGAGATTAGAGAAAATGCTGAAGGACAATGACAGAGATCAGGAGCGGTATTCTGAGTTGATATCTCTTTGTGGAGAAACTCGCAATATTCCATTAGCATTGCGTGTCTTTATGGCAATGGAGACTATTGGAGTGAAACCTACTTCTGATCTCTTTAATTCTCTAATTTTGGTTTCTTTGTCGTTGAGAAATGAAGTGACTGCACTCAGCTTGTTTGAGATTATGGAGAGGTCTGAAGATTATAAACCAAATTCTAGAACTTATAATGCTTTCATCTCTATGTATTCTAAATGGGGTAATGCTAAGGCTATGCAAGCATGGGCTTCAGCTAAAACAGCTGCTGGATTTGCTTCTGATTTGCAGTCCTATGAATCTCTTATTTCAGGCTGCCTTAAAGTGAGAAATCTTGATAATGCTGACAGATATTATGAAGAAATGATATCATCAGGAATTATACCCAATATACACATTTTAGATAGAATGGTTGATGGCCTATGTGAGCAGCGGAATTCTGGCAGAGCTAAAGAGTTTATGCTGAATATGCTTGATAACAGGTGGGAGATCAGTACACATATAGCTCAGAGACTTGTGGGTTTGTATTCAGCATCAGGGAAAATAGAGGACATGGAGGAACTTCTCCAAACCCTAACGGCATCAAATCAAAGTCAAGAAGTTCTGTCAAGAGTACATTGTGGGATCATATGTATGCATGCTAGGGCAGATAGATTAGATGATATGGAATATTCTGTTGGAAGGATGCTGAAACAAGGCATATTGTTTCAATCAGCTGAGGATGTCAATGTCATAATTTCCTCTTACTTCAGGAGGTCAGCATATGACAGGTTAGAGCTGTTTTTGGAGCATATGAAGGGCTCGTACTGGTTCACAAAACCAACCTATGATTTGTTGGTTTCTGGTTATCATGAAGCTGGGTTATTGGATAAGTTGGATGAAATCATGAAGGAAAGGAGCCAATCTGGAACTTCATAAGTTCTGGAATTTCAGGACTGATCTAGAGTAATGGAAATCAGTACTGTCATTTCGTTTCTGTTGGATTAGTACTGGGGGCTTGAAAAGGATACGATAAGGTGTGCATGCTTCACTCTTTCATGCAGACTTCCAACATAGACTCTGGATGTTAACTTATGAGGTCAAAAGCGAGCATAAAATGGTCACTGCTTACAGTGTTCTAAAATGCACTGCTCAGGATTACAAGTAGGCAAGTGGAACTTACAGATTCTTGACTGAATCCAGTAGTTTGCTGGTTCCAGTGGTTACCACTTGGTTTAGCTTCGGGTTCTTGAAGTCCTGTTCCATTTTGTTCTAGCAAGGAAAGCGCAGTTTAGATCCATTCTGTGTTTGATCTGAATTATTATTTGATGCTGAGGTCGATTTATCCTGGATATTCCTTGCTGTAGGCAACAATGACGCTGAAAATTTTCTTCCGGTATATACAGTTTGGTAAGTTATGTTGCAGCATCTTATGTGCTTTCAACTGGATTTGAAATTTTCAGTCATACATGAACGGCGCATCGCAGCACTGAAGATATTTCAGATCACCATGATCTGATACTGACGTGATAGGACCATTTGATGATTTAATTGTGAAACCTGTACACTCTTGGCGCCTGAATACTCGCAGGACTGAAGAAATTTCAAATCACCATAATTATACGACTCTTTTCTTGATGCTTCAGATGGTAACTCTAAATGGCAGTACATTTTCTTTCCCTAGTATTACGACTATCATAAACCAGTGCATTAGACTGACTTCATAGGGTGTGCACATTCTGCCAACAATCCAAACTGTAATTGGTTTCCCTTTGCACCAACTACAGAGCGAAAAACCGTTTAGTTAGACATCAGAAACTAGTCCATTTAGTTTGAAGTTGGTTATTAACTGACTGCTCTTTTAACTCAGTCGAACAAATACCATAGTAGTTTACGTAAACAAAGGCAGGTTCCATATCACCACTTCCATGTTTCGTGACTCCGCAGAAGCAGGTTCTGTATGACTATTTCCATTTTTTGTGACTGCAGGAAAGGAGCAAAGGAGGAGTTTTCTGTTTTTGACTCAGAATCATCCAAACTTGGTTGGAATTCATTCGCATTTGGGTTTTAGGAACAGAATTGGCTATAGCTTCTGTTTGATTCAGCGCAAACTCTAAGAGTAGTGGTTGCGGGTTCCTCATATCAAAAAAAGCTTCTTTTTGATCCACTTCTCTTTGCACCATAACGAGTGTAGACTGTAGCTTTACCCTTTGGCCTTTACCACCTGAGAACTAAAATATAGGGTAGGAAAAAAAGACCATAACTATCAAACAAAAATTTGTTATCCGTGCCCTTTTGAACTGTAATTGGTAATGATAGACTGACATAGCACAGGGGCAGGGAAAAAGATATTGTTACTTTGTCTACCGTGGTAGTTAGAAATTTTGCAGCCCCCATATCCCTATGTGTATTGAGCTGGCTACCCACTTCTGACATGGAGGACAAACAGAAAACAACCAAATCACTATCAGAAGGAAAAAAAAAAAGAAATTTGTGTGTTTTTATTTGGTAAACTAACACTTTGTACATAATTTCGAATCCACCTAAAAAAAATGTATTGTGATTGTCTTATAATAGAAAGTATAGTGTCCGGTGATCAAAAAAAAAAGAAAGTATAGTGTCTTTTTTTTTTTTAGGTGGAGATATTGAGTGTGTTTTTTCATTGAACTGAATTCTAGTGAACTGAACTGAACCAATTATTCAGGAAGTGGAAAAGAACACCCATTGTAATTTAAAAGATTGCTACACTGGTGTACCTCCCAACTGTTTACATAATAATTCGCTAATTCTTCGATAATATAGTATTTTATTAATTTAGGAGTAGCTAACCCTCTTCATTGCACTCTTGTTACCCAAGAAATAAACAAAACCTTTTTTACAAATGTTTTTCAAAAAAAAAAAAAAAGAAGTTTTTGTAGGTGTTTCGGAAACAGCCTCTCTACTAGGCGACTAGTTAGGGGTAATACTGCGTATATGTGGACCATCCCAGACCCCGCAGTAGGCGGGATATATACTGGGTGGTTGTTGTTGTTGTAAGTTAGCCTGCTTGGCATCATAGTGAGATTTAATGAGTAAGAATTTCTCCACCAAATATGAGAACATACAAATACTCAGTATCAGATAGATTCTACAATAATGTGACCCCCAGTTTGATATTTATGCACAAATAGGGTTCACAGGTCCTGTGACTCGGATAACTAGAGAAATTCCTGTAGCCACAACCAGACATATACTTAACTTTTTTTAGAATGGCATTTTAAAAAGGTCAAAAATGCAACAACTAAACCCTTTTGTTTTTTGTCCCAAAGTCACTTGTTTTTGTTGTATCATGTATGCATGTGAGGGGTTGTAGTCTGTACTCTGTAGGTCCAGATAATTTCCCCCTTCAGCTGACCACATAATCGTTGAATATTCAGTGCAACCAAAAGCTACTGAAGCAACTAGCAAGCACTCACTACTCACCAAGCTTTACACCCCCAATGCTTCTACCCACCCAGGATAATGTGGAGCTGTGCTCCCACCACCTCTATTTTTTCTTTTCTTTCACCTTGAAATGAGACGGTATTGAGCTTGTGGTGGATAGCGCGGTGACGCATTCCGCAGTCGTCCTTAACAATAACCTGAGATCGAATCTCATTACCTTCAAATAGGGTGACTTTATTGCAATTTCAACAAAAATAAAAAGAAATGAGATCGCATTCGGGAAATATATTTTGCCTAATAAAACATACTCGATAAACAAACCCCATAATTAACAATAAACATACTTAGGAACCATTTTCCTTCCAGAACTGAAATCATATTTCAAATCCAATGTCAAAACATATTTTGTTTATAATCCCCTAAATTTTGCAAAGATGAAGACTAGAAATCATAAAACTCATGGAATTCTTTTTTACTGTAGTACAAGTATACAACCCAACCATTAGATTTAGAAGATTGATACCTGAAAATGTCAGTTGATTATTATACTCAGTCCACTAAACTAATCTCATGATTGATTCTAACTGCTTTTACTTACCTTTTTTTTTCTTTTGGTTTTGTTGTTTTATTGACCCTATCAAGAATTATATGTGGTCCCACACAAAGCCTCACAAGGGGTTGTCTGTCTTCACATTCATCACCTAGTTTCAGGACACAGATTAGCTTAGGAGCATCAAACTCGTCAATCACGGGTTTCCCTGACAAGAACTTTTTCACAAATTCCACACACATTCCCAGAAAAATTAGTTACTAACAGTTTGTAATATTCAAGCACACAATTGTGACTGTTGTGAGTTGTGTATTGTACACTCACACTTACAACTTACAAGTCAATTTTACAACTAACCAACTTCTGAAACATAACCAAGTAGTCCTAGGACATGTCCTCACCAGCACCCACAGCGCCACCAGAATCTGGTGGCGTAGACACCGGAGAAGCGGCAACGCCACCATCGCCGTCAGCGCCTTCACCGGGAAATGACGACGTAAGGCCCCCACCAGCACTAGTTGGTCCAATACCAATCCCTTTACCATCATTGCCACCAGAAGTTAGTACTCCTACTGTTATCCCTTCACCTTTAGCTGCACCCCCACTACCTGTAGTAGTAATAGGAGACACTCCACCACCCACTTCAACCTCTCCCATTCTATCCCGTCCTTCTCCTTCTACACCACAACCGCAACCGCAACCACAACCACAACCACAGCCACAAATACAACCACCTTTAACTTCAACACCACCAATAACCAAAAACATCCCACCTCAAAAAACACCAAACCCACCAAGTATATCTCCTCCACTTAATATAACACCATCACCACCAAGTAAATCTCCTAAACCAATTAATACAACACCAAGTGTTAGCACTAATCCAGCCATCCCTGCCTCACCATCACCACCACTAGAGAATTCCCCCCAGCCTCCCTCAAGGCCTACTTTCCGGCGACACAGAACTAGGCCAGACAATCAACCAAGCCCATCATCTGAGCCAGCAGGCCCATCAAGGCCCAAAACCAAAACTACTCCTTTAGCAGCATCACCAACTTCAGCGTCCCTCCCTACTTCTGCTGTTCTACCCTCATCACCTCCAGTAGCTCTGCCAGTCCCACAGGCACCGGGTGGTGGCGGTGGTGGCTCAGGGCTTCCGTTCACTGCAGAAGCGCCCTCGGCCTTACCGACCTTTCCGAGCCCACCTGGCCCTCCAGCTCCCCTTGTTGGAAACACCAATGGAGCCTCATCAGGAACTGTACCAACAGGAGGTGATCATCAGAACATTGAGGCTGGTGTTGGTGCTTCAGGGAGTTCCAATGGGTCAAGTGCATTTGTTGTTGGGTTGTGTGTTGGTGGGGTTCTGCTTTTTCTTCTTGTGGCAGTTTTTGCCATTTTGGTTGTCTATTGTAGGAGAAGAGAGAAGAAATTTGATGACCATGGTTCAGGGTTTAAACATGGAACTGCAGTTAGTGGATCTGAAGGTAAAGTAAACCTTCTTATTAGATTGCAGGGTTCTCTTTGCATTTAAATAGATATGCATATGCATAATTGCAGAACTTAATCCAAACTAATTACTAACAAAATTTTAGAATTTGACAAAGTGAGTACAATTGAAGTGTTTGAAATTTGACATATCAAACCATGAATTGTCAACCACAGATTGTATCTATTTGATTCAATTTTGAGGCATCCTAATGTTGGGTTAACTTTTTGCATTGGTTCATTGAATAGATAAGAGTGCACTACCCAAATACACAAAGCAGGCTCCCAAGGTTTCTAACACCCCAGGGAACCAACTTTTGGTCAATGTAACTACTCCTCAGGCACCTACCTCCACTGCCAATGGGTTCGCTATGGCGAATACAGGTCCCACCCCTGAGTTTGGTACTCCGCTCTCCAGCGGGACAGGGACTTTCACGTACGACGAGTTGGCGGGGGCCACCAGTGGTTTCTCGGAGCATAATCTGCTTGGCCAAGGTGGGTTTGGGTTTGTGTACAAAGGAGTCCTTCGGAATGGGAAGGAAATTGCGGTGAAGCAGCTGAAGATGGGGGGACACCAAGGGGAGAGAGAGTTCCAGGCTGAGGTTGAGATGATTAGCCAAGTTCACCATAAGCACCTTGTGTCTTTGGTTGGATATTGCATTGCTGATGCTGAGAGGTTGCTTGTCTATGAGTTTTTGCCCAACAACACCATGGAATTCCACTTACATGGTTAGTAGCCGTATCAGATGTTTCCCCTTCTGTTTGTGGCTAGAGATTTTTGAAGTTTTGATTAAGTGACATAATGAAGTAAGCTTTGATCATATCGCAGAACCTGGACAACCTGTAATGGATTGGCCTACTAGATTGAAAATCGCGATAGGTTCTGCCAAAGGATTAGCTTATCTACACGAAGACTGTGAGTTTTAGTTACTTTTGCTAATGGATTTCCATGTATTCTTTATGGCCATATTGATTTGTCAGTCATCTAACTTCTTTCAGGTAGTCCCTCGATTATTCATCGAGATATCAAAGCTGCTAACATTCTTCTCGATTTCAACTTTGAGGCAAAGGTAACAATCTACCCTGTACACATCATTTACTTGTATAATGCCATTGCTGAAATGGCAGCTAATCTTTTTTTGCTCAACGAAATGGTAGCTAATCAATGCATGCCATCCATGCTGAAAATTTTCTCCAGGTTTCTGACTTTGGGATGGCAAAGATTTTCACAAGTACTAATTCCTCTGTTACCCACATGACCACTCGAGTTGTAGGGACTTTTGGGTAAGGCATTCTTTTTCGAGATTGAGTCAAACAACTCTTTTGTATCCATGCCCTTTACAGATTCTGCACAATTGAGTAGATATGTGCTTCTCAAGCATTGAAAATGACCAAGTTTTGAGATGTATGGTGTAAATGTTTAACTGTGTAATGTGTGTATTTGCTAGTCTTTTGAGTTTTGAGTTTCCAATTTATAGCCTTTGCGCATTTTACATACTTTCAATCATAATGCATAACCGTGAAAAAATATATACAGGTACCTAGCTCCAGAATATGCATCAAGTGGTAAAGTCACTGACAAATCAGATGTATACTCATATGGGGTTATGCTCCTGGAACTTATTACTGGTCGCCAACCGATATGGAACTTTGGAACTTCTTCAAATGGAAGCTTGGTCAATTGGGTAAGTTGTTCATATCTACAATCATATGTTTCATTTAAGACTAGTACAGTGCAAATTCCTTGATAAAAATCTGATGACAATTGATGTAACCATAGGCCCGACCTCTACTTACCCAAGCCATTGGAGATGGAAGTTTCGACAATCTTGTTGATGCACGATTGTATAAAAATTACAATGTTGATGAAATGGCTATGATGGTCGCCTGCGCGGCTGCTTGTGTTCGGCTCTCATCATGGCGCCGTCCAAGAATGAGCCAGGTAAATTCTATTCCTTGCTAATTGTTATGACCCTGACATATGAGAAATTGTAGGAGAAGTACAATCAGAAAAGAACATTTGTGTTGATTGTTACAGTACATGTTATTGCTTTCAAAACCCTTATCCCGCGATGGAAACTCCTCTTAGATGCTTTTAAGGTGAATACCGTATAGCTGGGAAACACCGTACCCCTGTGTTTACAACGCAGCTCCATCCAAAGGTGAGGTAGAGGGATGCCAGTTGTATGATACTTTACCCTTGCAATTACGGAGAGCTTGTTTCTGTTAACCTTTAACTGGAAATGCATTGATTGTGTGCTGGTTCACAACAAATATGTAGCACAAGAACATTGTAATGAGTCATTGTGATTTAGTCAATAATAAGCAAAGCTGACACATCATTGTTAGCTGTACTCTTTCAACTCCATTCGGAAAAATACATATTGAGAAAGATAATTCTAGTTCTCTAAACGTAAAATTGCAACATTAGCTATGTTTATAACATTATGCCATGAACTTACTTAAATCTATGCAGGTGGTGCGTGCCTTGGAGGGAAATCTGTCAGCATCAGAGCTCGACGATGGAACTAGACCAGGACACAGCTCGATGCATTCTCCTTATGAAAGCTTAGATTTTGATGCCCGCCGTTACATAGAGGATTTGAAGAGAATGGCAATGGCAAGCAATAATAGTTTCACAACTAGTGGGTACAGTGAGAATACTAGTGAGTATGGTCTTCACCCATCTGCCTCAAGCACTGATACTGGCTAGCAAAGTAACAACACAGCCTGAGACTTGAGAAACTTGTTTGTGCCGGGTACATATATACTTGGGATTTGGGAAGCATCTCGCTTCTCTTAGTCTTATTTAATCAAATGGACGACGATCCTTTGAAGCTAACAGGGGTTGCAGAAATGGAAGGATTTACATCTCAAATTCTCACAAATGGAGAGAAATTCAACGGCTCTTATTTCCATCTCTTTCTGATCCTTGGTTTTTTTTTTTCCTTTCACGATTTGCTTGTCTTGTAAATAATCTTATACTCATATTTTTTGTGTAGTATGCAACTCCTACTGATTTAGGATGATTCAGAGAGCTGTTTAACAAGATACTGATTGTGTGTCTGCAGAATCATGCTGATCAAAGTACTCCATAACTCAGTTCAGATATCAATAGTTTAATAGTACCCTTGCCTTTCAGCCAAAAAGTTCGAGAGTAATACCGTCTTATACAAGTTTTTGTGAAATTTCTATCCTAGACCATGTTTCTTATTCCGCTTTATCTGGTGCCTATTATATCACAAGTTTGATTTTTTGTTTTTGTAGTAATACAAGAGTATGCAGTAATCTTACAGTATTGCAGATTGTGTTTTGCATTCTAAGCTGTATTCTTGCTGCTAGGAATGCAAGAATATCTAGCATTTTACTCCCTCTCCTCTCGAGAAATTATTACATGGTCCAAAACCATCACCACGTGAAACGGTGATTATGTTCAATAAAAATTTCATGTGGGAAATTCCATTGTTAATGTCAGCAGAAAAGTTTTTAATCTTATTAGTATGTACTTCGGTTTAAGAAATAACAGTCATGTTTGAGCTGGGAGTAGTATTTGGTGCTCTCCCCTCTGATGGATTTGGGCAGTTGAAACAGCTAAGATTCAAACAAAAGGCAGTTGCTTGATTGCTTTTTTTTTTTTTTTTTTTTTTTTTTTGAGGGGGTTGCTTGATTGCTTAATCTAAAGCTGTGCTGATAACAAAATTATATCCACTAGTCTGAATTTTAGAAATCAATAATTTTTTTTTTTTTTTTTTTGAAAAGGCAAAACAACCAGGCTACCGACAAGGTGAGCCTAAGGTGTCCCTATCCAATAAATTGGTTAGGGATTGGTTAAAGGGAACCGATCAGGAACACAACATGGGACAGGAGTGACCTAAATGCGCCATGAAATCCGCAACAGCATTTGCCTCTCTGAAGATGTGGAGCACCTCGACCCTGGAGATCTTTCTTTGTGTCAATGATAACATTCTCTATCTCCCAAGGGATATGCCATTCAGCTCTGATTGCTTTGATGACTGCCAGATTATCACCTTCGATGGTAATATTTTTGTAGCCCAAAGCTCTAGCCTTTCGCACTCCTTCCCGAAGTCCAATTGCTTCCGCCATCAAAATCGAGCTAGTGCCGCAAGACTTTGCTCCTAGGGAGACAATTTCTCCCTTTTCATTACGGATTACAAATCCAGCTGCAGTTTGAGAGTTATTTATCTTGGAACCATCAAAATTAAGTTTGACATAATTATATCTGGGTAGTTTCCATTTGACCTGTAATCTGGAATCCTTTGTCTTTTTTATCTTTGGGAAAGCCCCACTAGCATCAAACCCAAGTTCTTTTTCGGAGAGAGTTTTCCATTCCAGAAAGCTGATTTTACTAGAAATAGCTATTTGAAGCGGTGAAGTGGCTAGATCACTAAAAATGACTTTATTCCTCGCAAACCATAGCATCCACCAGGTCATAATAAGAAGGTTGAAATTTGCTTCAGAGAGATTATTCTTTAAAAAATTTAGTCTCTCACTGAAGGATGCAAGGTGACTAACATCCTTAACTAACTTGACATTACACAAAATCTCAACTTCTCTAACTGTTTGCTGTAAAAAAGGGCAATCAAAAAACAGATGAAAGTTATCTTCACACTGGTGGTTACAAAAACAACATTCTTGTGGAATAAAACTTTTACTTTGCTCAAGTCTTTTTTTGGTAGGTAATCCATCCAGGCATAGTTTCCAGATAAAATATTTGACTTTAGGTGGGATATTCAAGTCCCAGATCCAGCTAAAGCTACACTTTGTGTTGATATGGTCCTTGATTCCTTGTGCTATCCATGCTGCAGATTCACAGGAAAAGTTCCCATCCGCTGAATAACCCCAATAGAACTTATCAGGGACTTCATTATAAGGAATCGGGATACCTTGGATTGCATGGATAGTTTCCTGAGAGACTACCCTCGAAAGAAGAGTACAATCCCAATAACCACTTGAATTAATGAACATGCTAACAGGAATGGATACATCAAAAAGGGGATCGTCTGACGTAATATCATAAAACATATCTATTAGCGGTACCGGAGGAACCCAACAGTCTATCCAAAATTTAATATTCTGCCCATTGCCTACTTGCCAACGCAAACCACTTTTAAAAAGGTCTCGAACCTTGAGGAGATTCTTCCATTGCCAGGAGTTCTTTTTTCCTGGTTGGAAATCTAGGATACTTGTACCTTTAAGATACTTCTGATCTATCAACTTGACCCATTTACTTTCTGGCTCTTTCAGGATTTTCCAAATTAATTTCATTTGCATAGCTTTATTGGTGGCAGTTGCTTTCTTTAACCCTAATCCACCCATCTTTTTTGGCCTACAAACTTTGTCCCAGCCAATCAAATTAGAAGAAGAGCTATTTGGGTCTTTATTCCAGAAAAAATTTCTATTGATCTTATCTAGTTTATGTAATGTAGATGCTGGAAGTATAAAACTCTGCATTGTATAGATGGGTACAGCCGCTAAATTGGCTTGAATAAGCGTAGTCCGACCAGCATAGGAAAGTGAATTAGCTTTCTATTTAGTAAGATTACTTTGAGTACGGGTCAACACATCTTGGAAGGTTTCACTATTAACGCGATCATTTATTATAGGACAACCTAGATACTTATCCAGGCTTACTGAGTGAGACATTAAAAGAATTCCCTTAAAGGATTCAATCATTTGACGAGAAATATTCTTTGTGCACTGAAAGGCCGACTTATCAAAATTTATTTTTTGGTCCGACATTTTACGATAGCGGTCCAAAATATCCTTGATGGTATAACAACTTTGGTTAGAAGCTTCTGCAAAAATCATAGTATCGTCTGCAAAGGTAAGAAAGGGGAGCTTGTCAGCTTCGTGGCACATTTTAATACCAATACTTTTTTTGGAAACATCACATTCCCTTTGTAATCTGCGAGCAAGTACTTCAGCACAAAGGATAAAAATATACGGGGACAAAGGATCACCTTGCCTAATACCCCGAGAAGGGACAAACCGGGGCATTGTTGACAAGAACCGAGAAGGATACAGACATTAAACATTCTCGTATCCAACCAATCCATACATCATTAAAACCAAATTTTTTGAAGACTTTCAAGATGAAATTCCAATCTAGTCTATCATAGACTTTTTCCATATCAAGCTTAATTCCAAGCCAACCACTCTTACCTTGTTTTGAGTGAAAAGAGTGAAAAACTTCATGGGCTAAAAGAATATTATCTTGAATACACCGATTTGATACAAAGGCACCTTGTAATGGATGGATCAATTTTCCAATTACATTCTTTAGATGTGAAGTTAAAATCTTTGAAATAATCTTATAGATCGTAGAACAAAGGCTAATAGGCCGAAAGTGATTAGTTGCGTTAGGATTGTCAATCTTTGGGATTAGAGCAATGAAAGTTTGGTTAATTTCTTTTAGAATCTTTCCTGAAAAAAAGAAAGCCTTGACTACGCGGATAACAGAGGGACCAACAATATGCCAATAAGTTTGGTAAAAAAGTGCAGGGAAACCATCCGGCTCAGGGGACTTATCAGGAGCGAGCAGGAAAACTGCTTCATTAATTTCATCATCTGTAACATTTCTAGTTAGGAGAACATTATCCTCATCATTAATTTCTTGCGTGATATCATGAAGGTCAGTCACTATATTAAGATGGCAATTATTATCCTTAATAAATCTTGCCTTAAATTCCTTTGTAATCTCAATCTTAATAACAGTCGGTTCTGTAAAATGGATGTCATCCTTACTAACAAAGTTCAGAATGCGTTTTCTGCACTTTCTTATGGTAGCTTTTGTTTGGAAATAAGCTGTGTTTCTATCACCAAGAGCCAAATTCTTTTGTCGAGCTCTTTGGTACCAAAAATTACGGTTAAAATTGATTAATTTCGCCTTTTTCCTTAACAAATTATCCTGATTAGATATTAGTCTTATATTGGTTGGGGCTGAGATGGCCTTACTTTGAACACTAATTATTTGTCCTTCAACTTCTTTAAGTTGTCTTGTAACGTTTTCAAACTTGAGTTTAGCCCAATTCTTAGAGAGTTTTTTGAAGTTTTTGGATTTTTGTAACAATTGGAACATATTGGAGCCATTATGTCTAGTACGCCAAGCTTTACGTACTAAAGAATCAAAATCTTTATGAGCAATCCAAGCTTTTTCAAACTTAAAAGGAGAGGGTGTAAAATTGCTTTGTTGATTCAAGTTCAAAATAATTGGATAATGATCTGATGAACTAAAGTCATGGTGAGATATATATGCATTAGGGGATAAATAACTAAAGCATTTGAATCAGCTAAGACTCTGTCAAGCCTTTCCATAACATTATTAGACCCTGCTTTTTTC
Organism: Tetragonia tetragonoides; assembly: GCA_038025085.1. Taxonomy (NCBI): domain Eukaryota; kingdom Viridiplantae; phylum Streptophyta; class Magnoliopsida; order Caryophyllales; family Aizoaceae; genus Tetragonia; species Tetragonia tetragonoides. The sequence goes on along the minus strand of CM076153.1, from coordinate 14,095,014 downwards.
TTTCGCCAAGTATAAGTGCTGCCCGCAAAGGGAATATCAAGCACATTAGCTTTAAACTTAAAAGGCAATAATTTTTCAAATTTGCTTGAGTGTGGCACAGAGCCTCCTAATTTTTCTGAAGCAGAACCAATTTCATTAAAGTCACCCATTAAAACAAAAGGGAAAGTCAGGGTAGAGCAGTAGTGGAGCAAATCATGCCAGATTTGAATTTTGTGAGCTAACTGAGCAGGTGCATACCAAAAAATAATCACAAGGGGAGGGGAATTGTTGAAGTCTTTAACAAGCACAACTAGAAAACGAACTTCCTTAAATATAACAACTACATCAAGCAGGTGATGTTGCCATAAGACCCAAATTCCTCCAGAAAATCCTACACAAGGAATAAAGTTAAACTTTGAAAAGCCAAATTGGTGCACTAGAGCAGCTGAAGGATCATATTGAACTTTGGTTTCAGCTAAGGCTACCAAGTTCACATGATGAAGCTTACAAAAAAGTTTTATCTCTTCACCCACATCTTTTCTACCCACCCCTCTAGCATTCCAAAAGGCAACTTTATTCATAAATACTAGTTTTATCTCTATGCTCCGCACGGACTCGTGATTATCTCTTGAAAATGAAAATAACTTCGTACGTGATACCACATGCCTGTTTTATACAGCACAACTAATTCTATATTTGATTATTTTAATATTTTTGGTATGAAATTTCCCTTTAGAATGAATGTAAAAAAAATTGATTTATAAACATAATTTTAGCCTACATCAAAATTCTAAAAAGAAAAAAAAAAGATAAAGACTAATAAACCTTTCTTCGAGTATACTAAGACTTTATTTTCTCAATTTATTATTAGTCTAATTTAGTTTAATCCAATTCAGATTAGTTAAATAGATCATGTAGGAACGTACCACTTAAATAAATTTCATTTATACTATAAAATATTAAAGGTCAAGTTAAATACATATGTCATCAAATAGTTAAGGCCGGTATTGTTAGAAGTGCCATTTATTGTTATTTAACCAGGTTGTACACACGTGGCATCTACATGTAATCTTCACACGAACATTCCCTCTTACGTGTCATCCTACATGTCATCACCGTCAGGAAATGACCCAACTTTTGTAAGACATATATCTCATTTTGAAGATTTTTTTCAAATCCAATCCATTGAATCAAGATTTATAATTTTTTGACTTACATAACTAAAGTTTTTTTTATTTTGTAATACAAAAAAAAAAAAAAACTAATAAATATGTAATAAATCCAACTAATGATATGGCATTAATGAGTGACACTTTGATGGTGAGTTGTTAGGCTATGTGGCAAGCTTTGCTTACGTGACGCTTAAGGGTCATCATCACACGAATTTACACCCCTATGTGGCGTCCTAAGTGTCGTGCCCTCACGAATTGGACTCACTTTATACGTATACCGATGTGGCGCCTATGTGTCATCTTCACACGAATATATCTCTCCCATGTTGCGTCTCACATATCGTCGTCCCACGAAAAGAACCCAACTTTATAAGACATAGTAGATATGCATCTCATTTTGAAGTATTTTCCGAACCTGATCCAACGGAGGAAGAATTATAATTTTTAAAGTTGCGTAACAAAAGTTATTTTATTTTATAATCTTAACAAAATGATAATAAATATAATAGGTTGTATTTATGAAGTCAAATAATGATTATTAATTAATGCTTGACACACTTGGATGGAGGCTTAGGTGGCAGCATACGTGTCATCACCACACGAACTTGGCGCTACGTGGCATCTTAGGTGTCATGCCCACACGATTTTAGGCGGTTGCGTGACATCTTACGTGTCGTGGCCACACGAAATGAACTCACTTAACATGCTTGAAAAACATATGATACTATTTTGGAGGCATCAAAAGGCTTGAAAAACATGCTTAAAAATAATTTTCTCCACAAGAGCAACTTAACAAAAATAGGACATAAATATCCCATAACATATAGGATGTAACAAGTATCAGTCATAGTAATTTTCAAGCAGGGCTTCAACATCAAGTTTACAGAGTTTGATCTATAATGATTAGGAAAAGGCTGAAAAAAATAGCAAGAAAAGATAGTACCTGGGCATGCCTGGTTACTAAGGCATTGAGGCTCAAGTCATGGGAGAAGCTCCCACCAATAGCTTGTGAAATTGGGCTCTGCACAGGGATGAAGAATGACTCAAACCCTAAACCGGGCCAGACAGTTGCATTGATAATGTTCATTGGAGTTTCCTTAATCGGACGCTCCTCCATTATTATAGACTTATAACTGCAAGGCATATGCCTTAAATAGCCGTCAAGATGGCGAAGGATGTCACTGCAAGGCAATTGCCCTTGCCTTAAAAAGCCGTCAAGGGGGCAAATCAAACCGTTGAGCTGGGTGTGCCTTATTACTAAGGCATCTGGGCTCAGACCATGGGAGAAGCTCCCATGAAGTGCTTGACAAAGTAGGCTGATCAAAGGTCGAAGTGTCAGGACACAAAGAAAAAGAGCAGCTCGGAGCTCATAAGTACGCCACATAAAGGAATAATAAAGGACCTGGAGGTTGAAACCCCCGGGAACAAAAGAGGCCTCTAAATCCTTGTTGACAGGCCAGACCCGCCCATAGTACCATTCTCGTGCTCCACCTTCGCAGTAGTTAACCAATTGTGGAAGCAAATTCATAGTTGAGATGAAGAATTGGATTCTTTGATCTTGAAGCTAGGATCTGATAACAATGGTAGCTATGGGTTTTCTTACGTTTCTTTTTTTTCCTCTTTTTCTCTCTTTTCTCTTTCTCTCTCATCTTTTTCTTACCACATTTTGACTATTTGTCAAAAAAAAAAAAAATTCTCTCATCATTTTAGAAATCAATATGAGTTTGCATTATGCACCTTGAAGAAGAATATCTAAGGTGGTGATATACTAAAAAAAAAAAAAAGAAAGGAAAATCAAGCATAGTCCCAAAGAGTAAGTGTTCAATTGATCATTGCACCCAACAAATGATACAAATTAAAGTACAAGTTAAGAGATTTGAGTTTATCATTAGTTGTTTGTTTGAGAGGGTAAATGAAATGTCATACGATATTTACATCGAAAATAACTCTAAAATATATTAAACTAATAGTAATAATAAAAAATTTGTTAACAAGATAAACAATTGAAATATCTGAGTGTGACTCTCAACATGCATAGTAACCATGTATTGTGGTTTATGATTCTTTATTTTCACAAAAGTGGAAAATTGTAAGTAACGTAATTGTTTTTGCCTACAAAATTCAATATGATAACATCGATCCTCTATATATTTGGTTTCCAAATATGTATATATTTTTACTAATTGTAAATTACATAACTGGTGAAAAAGAGAACTTTTTAGAAAATGTAACGACTGTGAAAATACATATAAACTCTACAAAGCGAGAACATCAAGTCACAACTTAATACGAAATGACCTACATCCTTGCCTGAAAATGGTTAGGATTTTAGAAGAAATGCAGTAGAAGCAAAGAAGAGGATTTGGGAAAATGAAGGCCAACTATAATGTTTAAACACTTAGGGTCTGTTCTCCCCAACTGAAAAACGTTTATATTTATTACTGAAAAATTATTTTTGTTGAACTTCGTTGAACTTTATTTAACTTCGTTGAACTTTGTTTATTTTTGTTGGATCTTTTTTGTTCAAGTGTTTTTTATAACTAGTTTGTATATTGGTTTGTTTAACTTTGTTTAACTTTATTTAACTTTGCTGAAGTTTGCTGAAGTTTGTTGAAGTTTGTTGAAATAAACAGAAATAAGTTGGGGAGAATAGACCTTAGACAATGAACAACTATAAAGTTTAAACACTTACACCTCTCCAAAATAAAAATAAAAATAAAAATAAAATAAAAATTAAAATAAAATAAAAAAAATTTGACAGCAACAAAACATAACTTTCCTTAACGGAGTATTTTGGTTTCCATTTTTAAGGATTTTTTTTTTTCTTTGAAAAATATCCCCCACTCTCTCTCTCTCTGGCAAAATTAATAATAATTCCCGTCGGATAATCAACAATTATGGCTTCCCGCCGGCGAATGCTTCTCAAGGTCATCATCCTCGGTGATAGCGGGTTCTCTCTCCTCTTTCTCTCTCTCTCTCTTTAAATTTGAAACTTCTATTTCTACCTAATTTGGTATAATTAATTGCCCCAATTTTCATGTATAATTGTAATGATCGTTTTAAACAAATGGATTTCTGTTGGTTGGTTGGTTGTTTGATTTTATTTTTAATTAATAATTCCATTTTGCTTTGCAGTGTTGGGAAGACATCGTTGATGAATCAGTATCCTTTCTTCTGAGATTTCAATTTTGTAAAATTTTGGATTAATTTTGTGACATTATGAGTAAATTCTTAGGGTTTATGATTGGTTTGATTTGATTTAGCCTTAACTTATTTGACCAGATTTGTGAACCATAAGTTCACTAACCAGTACAAAGCAACAATTGGTGCTGATTTTTTGACAAAAGAAGTTCAGATTGATGACAGGCTTTTCACATTGCAGGTAAACTGAAATTTTGCCTTTTAAGGGTTTCATCTGTTTTGTTTATGTGTCTTTTATATACTTTCTTTTCTACAATATTTCAATTTGCAAGGCCAATAATCATGTGCATTATTGATGGTTCTAACTGTGCTGAATCCTTGTTGGGCATTCTGGGGTAAGCGAGAATGCCTATTTTCAATTATGAACAGACGGATTGGTTAAGATTGGAATCCTATTTGGAACTTTTGATGAAGTTTTTTAAGTTAAAACCTTAAGGGTTAACAGGATTAACATGGAACAGTTTCAATTTGCTTTGATTTAGTGTGTCAAACACGAAAGGCATTATGCATTGCATATTTGTAGTGAAGATTCCATAGGTCATGTTGTACCTCTATTCTTTGCGGAGACACTTCTTCAGTTACAGTGAATAGTACTGGTTGAGACTTGAGATTTGTCTAATAAGTGGGCAATGACCCCTTGTTGAGTAGTAATTGGTAATTGTTGAGGGGTAATTCATTGGGATGTGTTGGCTACGGACTACAGTAATAAATATCGGCCGATACATGACTTACTGGCCAATAAGCAGTGGTTTTGAGGTTGCCAATACGTGAAATCCCGGTATGTGAAAGGGTGTTTGATATGATTGTTAAAATGGTTGTTAATGGCTGATACAACTGATTCCAAAATTCACACCGCAGTGACTGCAACCTGAAACGGAACACCTGTTTCAGTCCGCTTTCGCGACGTCGCGGACCATAACCTCAATTGCGACTAATACTGTAAACGGAACACCTGTTTCAGTCCGCTTTCGCGACGTCGCGGACCATAACCTCAATTGCGACTAATACTGTAATACTGTGATTTTGAACCCTGATTGTTAGCATAGCATAGAGCTGACTATTAACTCTTCTATTTTTCAACTCCGGATGATGATAATAACAAGTACTTGGAGAGGCATGGTACGTGAGCCTTATACATAACAATCACAAATTGTAAAGTAGTGTATGATTTGGAGTTGCTAATAGGAACTTGTCTTTGATATCACTTTGAATATTTAGTTCCCAAGTGGTATACTTAAAAGTAGTACAAGTTCATGTTTAAGTACAAGTATGCACAAAATTGGACATTTACATCTAACACCAAAGAGATCACCTCTACACTTTTAAGTCTTTACCTATCCCTTTACCTAACTTGTGTCACCCACAATCACACTATTTTCACGCACATATTTTGGTTCTTCATAAACCTCTATTAATTTCAATTGAACATTTATTTTATATCCACGGTTTGAAATGCATTGTCATAGCAGTCAATAGATGCCATCGTACGTTGGGCTTAATTTCCTTCAGTGTTGAAGCTTAGTACACCTTTTGCGGGAGATAGTTCTAGGAATAGGTGATCTGCGACCTTATTCTCTTGTGTTGTCAGCTTAGTTCTTTTGGACACTTTGAGTCTATAATGTTCTCTTACCATTCATATATATAGTTTGCCCGTACATTCTACTCTCTCCTATATCATTGTAGAGTCTTATATGACTCCAATATAAATTTTAAACTTAATATATCACACTTTTATGGAGCAGATAATGCATGAGTTAATCAAGCCCTCTTGCTATCAAAAATAAATAAAATCAAGCATTTTAAATTAAAAATAAATGTACTGACAGTAAAATTAATAGATTTTGATTAGGTACAAGAAGTATAAGTTAATAAATTTGTGATTCCGAGTAGAAGTTTTCATAATATTACTTTTGCTATATATTTTGAAATTCATGCAATCATTACGTAGACTAATTAATATGCATATATAATACATTGTCAGGGAATAAAAGTAAGGCATTCAAGAAGAAGTTCGATAAAAAAAAAATTAGATAGAGAATTTATAATAAGAGTAAAAGTAAAGTCATATTAGTATTCACCTATATAGCGCAAGAGCATGAAAAATAGTAACTGTTATTAGAGGCCAATTTGACTTAATATGAGGTAGAAAATAATTTAGGGTTGTCATTGTAATTTGTGGGTATCTCTTAGCAGCATCCCCATTGTTAGGAAATTTTGAGTATTGAAAGGGAATGTGGAAATGTCCTTTGCTGCTTGAGGCCACCTAGAGGATACAGGTGTGGATCTTCCACTGACGACTTACTCTACTGTTTTGTGCCATGTGTCTCTTTCAGAATACCATAAAGGAACTATCTCTTTGTTTTCTTCTTTTTTTTCGTGTGTCTCTGGGGTTTGGGGGGGGGGGGGGTAGGTATTTGGGTATTCCCTCTTGTTCTAAATCTTCTATTGCTTGATCGCTGTAATTTGTCTTCCCTCTTGTGAGCTCGTATGTGGTATGCCGCCCTACCTCTATTTTCATCCTTATTAAAGAATCCCATCCCTCTTTTTGACATTTCTACTACCCCCTTCACTGATGTAGTCATTTCTGCGTTCCAAGAATGTATGTGGCTTCTCTTACTACTGAAAGGATTGTTGTCACCTGTTCACATGGTTTATTTATACGTTTGACTTAAAATCTAGTTTTCAGTGTGACACGCTTCCATTTGATTCTTGAATACTTCTTCCAATCTTTTGGAGATCCTTATGAGGTCTTCTCCTGCAAATCCTTCCTTCACCACCTTAAAATCCATCAGGCTTCCCTGCTTCCCCCTTGATATATTCTTTTGGAAGTCTAAGGTTCCATTTAAGGTGCGTGCTTTTGTATGGAACTTGTAACTAGGTAGGTTGAACACCCGTGATATGTTGTAGCGGAGACCTGGTTGGCTTTTGTCTGCAAATGTGTGTGCTTTGCAACCGGGCTAGTGGGACTTATTTTCATTTATTCTTGCACTGTAAATTGGCTTGGAGTTGTTGGCTGAGACTTCTTGGTGTGAGGAAGGAGTGCTCTGTTTATCTAGCTACTGTGGTGCAGCCTATGTTACATGGACTCGGGTACGGGTACGGATTCAAGTGTTGAACTCGATTGACTGAAAAGTTTAGGACATGGGGACTTTGTCCTAAATTTGGACATGGCTGCGGGGATACGGCATATATAGAAATTTGTAGTTTCACAGTATCATGTGTTGCTGATCTACTTTCTTGAATTGCAACCTTCAAATTTCAAGTCTCTTCTCCTCTGTCTCGAGACGGGATGTTTGAGTTAAACCTGATTTCTGTTCATTGCGTCAAAAAGGTTCCATGTCCCTATCAGAAATGGTGTCTGGAGTGTCTTACATGCAAGTTTATGATAGAAGAATTACTATCATTTGTCTGCTGGAAATATATATAGAAATGTTTATCTACCATGTTCAGTACAAAGTAGATTTTCTCTATTTTCATATCGACCTAATTTACTAGATTTTGGCACCTGAAAATTGTTACGTAACCAGTTGGTGTAGTGAGTGCCACCTCACTTGGTATTTTGATGAAAAGATTCACATTTGTTTATATAGCTAGGAATTTTTTGCCTCTTCTGATCTCATTGTCTTAACTTTTCTTTGTCCTCTTTGTTTGTGCTTATCATGATTCATTGGCATGGCTCTTGTTCAGATATGGGATACAGCTGGTCAGGAGAGGTTCCAAAGCCTTGGTGTCGCTTTCTACCGTGGTGCGGACTGTTGTGTGCTAGTATATGATGTAAATGTCATGAAGTCATTTGACAATCTTAACCGTTGGCGGGAAGAGTTTCTGCTACAGGTCATTGATGAACCAGTTTTATTACTTCGTTTTAAAAGAGTGGAGGTTAAAGCTTTTGAGTGACTACTTCCTTGTGATGTTAATTGCAGGCTAGCCCACATGATCCTGAAAATTTCCCGTTTGTTGTATTGGGAAATAAAGTAGATGTGGATGGAGGCAACAGCCGAGTGGTAAGATTTTCTACCCTATTGTAACATCCTTGCTGGAATGCTGTGAGATGCTGGATTTGACTTTCAGAGAAAGGGCATGACGGTTTCCTGGCTTCTCCTGGCATCTCTTTGTAACTGGTTTGCTATGAGTGCTTACATGAGTTAATTTGTTGAACTATAGGTCTCTGCAAAGAAAGCAAAGGCTTGGTGTGCTTCCAAGGGAATTCCTTACTTTGAAACTTCTGCAAAGGATGGGACTCATGTTGAAGATGCATTTCAATGTATAGCAAAAAATGCAATTAAAAATGAACCTGAAGAAGATATGTGAGTACAGCCATTATATGATTGCTTCTGTCCTTCTCTGTGTCTACTCCATCCCATTTGCCCTTTAGTTTCTCTTTTTCTCCCTTGACTGATTTACTGCTAATTCGATTTCACGGGCTTTCTTTACTACTATACTCAATATGTATATTTGTTTTAACTGCATGGCTCGGAATATTAAGACCTGCTAGACATGCTTTTCTAGATGAAGCACTTTGTTGTTGACTACTCTTGACAGTTCAAAAGAAGAAAAAAAACCTTGAAACACTTCATTGCCTTTATGGCTATATGTTTCTGTCCGTATACTAAGGATACGTACTTAGGAATCCTTGGGACTGTAATGTTGTACTATATAGTTATATTTCCTTTAGCTAGAACTTAGAAGGCTGGAACCTAACTTTCTCATTTTCTTTTGGTGAAGATATCTTCCGGACACAGTCGACATGGCTGGAGGACAGCAGCAGAGATCCTCGGGATGTGATTGCTAGCTTGTTTTTGTTTGTTGATAATATTGATCGCTGGGAGTTCTCCGACACATTCATCACCAACTATTATTCTCCAATTTTATTGCAGTTTGTGTATATTACTCAAAAGTGGAGTTGAAATTATTGTTTATACTGTTATACTTATAATTATGTACCTTATTGCAGAGATTTGGTAGTGTAAACGATTATTCTTGTCAGTATCCTAGCAAATGAGATTTTAACTCCTGCACAGTTCCAGTTGAAATATTTGGCTTATGTTTGGGGTGGATCCCATCAATGAGACAATGACCATGTTGTGTTTCTTTTCCTTCTCAAAGTGTTAAGGTAATATTGTAACAAAAAAAAAGTGTTAAGGTAATATTAAAATTGTCTGCCACAGCAAGAAAATAGTTACAAATCTTTGTAACATTACCTCATAAACTAGTCATGATTTTAAAGCAATCATCTACCCTTGTCAAAATGGATATATTTCACAATGAACATATTGTCGCACTTTGTGCAAATTGCAGTTTCTCATGAATCACTGTGTACAGGTGGTTGAGTTCCATGAACAATCAAAGACGATTTTGTAGAATGTAGATAACCGAGAGAAACAATGAGTCACTGAATGGAAGTTGCATCCAATCCAAATTCTTTAGGCCTGCCTCTTCCCAAATCCCCAAAGAAGTTTGAAGCAAATACAATCAACATTGAGGAGTTATTGAATTGATTTCCACACATAATGAAGAGATTCAGGAAAGGGAGCCGTTCCCACTTATTGCCACGGCAACCTAACAAAATTCAGGAAGATTTTGACAACAAACGTGCCCTAATGTCTGAAGAAGCCACCTTACAATCTTTGAACATCAGAACAGGAGTGCCTGCTAATGGTAGACAGGGCTTCTATGTAACTAATTGAACGAAATAGAGAGAGCATGCTCCATAAATGCTTCATTTCACTGCAGTTAATCACAGTTGCACCAGAATTCATTGTCTATGGCTCTTTATACAAATCTATTCTATCGTCAGAAGGGCCGAGGGAAACAAGCAAGAAAACAATGATGTATTGCTTACTGTAAAGTTAGTTGAGAACATTTTGCCGACTGACCCAATTGTTGGATAAGACACCAGATCACCTTCAACATTTCAGATTAGCTTCAAAAAACCACATGGGCATTGCAGGGTCCTTATTTAACTCTTTCATCTTCTTCCAAACCTTCTCCTCAGGATTAGTGTCACCTTTAGAGAAAGGGTACATGCAATCATCCACCTTCACCTTTTTCCTTGAGATGAAACTTAGTGAACCATTGTTTCCATGCTGCGTCTTCTTGTTGTTCAATCCATGACAAGAAACAGCTATCGAACAAGCAGAACAAGTTGACATAAAGAAGTTGATGCCTCACAGGTACATATCGAAAATTGGCAACCTGAAGGATTGGCCATATGCCACCTTCCACAACCAAGGCTGGGAGGAAATCCCTCTTCACATCTTCCTTGACTTGATGAACGGTCTTTCCATTGGAAAAGCCCATGTATGTAAAGAAAACTAGCAAGTCCAAAGGACCAAAGATAACCCCATCAAGGGCAACTTTAGTGGCAACAAACCGAAAAGAATTCTGCTGCATCTTAAATCGCAACTTTATGATACGGTCTAGCCCTTCATACCTACAAGAGAGAGATGTTGGAATTTATAACGAGTTCGTCCAGTAGCCAAGAAAACAAAACAAAACAAAAAAGGCCTTCTTTCAAAAACAAATCAGTGAATCACTGGAGAGTTGAGAGTCAAATCAAAAGATATTGAAGTAACCACTCACAATAATCCAACAAATAGCACTCTAACACAATATAGAGACATCCAAAGAATGTATGTTTTCCTCGTAAGTTTCCAGGCCAACATAAAGACATAACTGTTATTAAACACCTAGCACAAATATCCCAGTGTCCCAAAATATGTCTCACACTCACTTCTATGAAAGGTGATCTCAAAGAAGAGTCCTGACTGTAGAATAATACATGAGAAATGAGCTTGAGATACATTACTACAGAGGGAAAAGGGACAATGTACATCCTAAAATAGTAAGAGAAATTATTTTAAGTGGATCAATGTAATTGCTAATGTAAGCAACTGTTAACTGGACAAAACATGGTATGTCTACGTGCAAGAATCTGATAAGCTCCCCTCTCCTCAACCCCTCCAGCCCATCCTTTCCCTCCTCACTCTCGCATCTGCACTCGCTGATGAGAAGTTACACCAGTTAGCAAATGAAGATCAACAGCGTTGAGTACAAATCCTCAGTAGTATACAATGAGTGTATCCAACACAGGTGCATCATACCAGTTAGCAAATGAAGAGTCTGAAGAACATAACCCTCGTCTCCCTATGCCACCCCCACCAAAACAAAGAAAAAGATTTTAAAAAAATATCAAGACTACTAATATTGTGCTAAGCTAGTGCCCAGGAATTTGCAAATCCCCCATCAGCAAATGCTAAGTACAAGGCTCTAGTCTCTTGAGTGGAAATCAAAAGGAGGTGCAGAAACTATCAAGACTACTAAAATTGTGCTACGCTAATGCCCACAAATTTGCAGATCCCCATCAGCATATGCCAAGTACAGGCACTATTGAAGGCCTAGTCTCTTGAGTGGAAATCAAAAGGAGATGCTACTTGCTAGTGCTCAATGAGAATTCGAACCTCATAGGCTCATACCTATTCAAAAGTAATCCTTTTCTATCCCCATCCTCGCACTAAGCCATACCCAGCAGTTTACCCTCGACAAATCAAGCTGAAATACAAAACCACCTTCAGGGCCATTGGAGGGTTCTTGGTCATTAACTTCAGAGCCCATGAGATTAGTCGGGCAAAGCCTATTCCAGATGTCCCAAGTTCGAGTTCCCTTAGGGCCATTGGAGGTTTTCCTAGTCATGAACTTCAGGACCCATGGGATAAGTGAAACAAAGCTTGGATATCCATGTTATCTAAGAAAAAATAAAAGTAAGTCGTGCAAAGCCCGGATACCTATGCTATCTATAAAAAAAAAAGATAAATAAAACCACCAAAGTTACATGACCAATAAACACATCAGTGTATCCAAAAAATACATGCTACATTGTCATTCAACCAAAAAAGCTTCATGAGAGTCTATTTTACTCGGACTCAACTATAAGAGTCGTACATGGGTATGAGTCCAGGTGACGGACTCAGCCATTTTCTGAAAGTTTTGAGAGTTATTAACCTCAAATGAAGTGTCAAGGGGTCCATAACCATGTTGGAGTGTCACGGATCCAACACGAATACTTCGGGTAATATGGAGAATCCGAGTAACATAACAATTAGCGTTAGTGAGTGCACTGAATAGCTTATGCTTCTAAAGCAACCAATTTGAGCAATTCTTTGTTTGGATGGCATTCTTAGCAAGTAATGAGATGCAGTTATTAACTATCAAACAATCAAAGGAAGGGCCTTGAACTTCTACACTTTCTTACTTCTTTGGAAAATAATTTTCAGCACGACCAACATTATCATGAATTTAACCACTAACGCCTCAAAAAAATGTAGCAATTCAGAAACAAGGGGGAGAAAATTAGTGTACTGGAAGGAATTTTTGTAGTTTTGCACACATATTCATGCTTGAGGACAAGGTATGGAAGTATTGTAACAGTATGGTGCAAGTGACCCAAAAAGGACTAACCAGAAATGGCCGACAGGTCCGACAAATCCAAAGCCAAACAAGCTTGTGGCAGCAACCCTCTTCCAGTTGATCTTGAATTCCTTCTTCTTCTCCTTTAATATGAAGAGAGGATGATTATTTGCACCAAAATAACACAGCAAAGAAAATGAATATTACAACTTTGGATTTGTGGGGACATACTAAAGGTCAAGGATATTAAAAAAATCCACCATACTTCATGGCAGATGGCAGATGCAACCTAAACAATGTCCCCGGTTCCCGGCACAGCAGTTAGCAGGCAACAGTATATATTACTTTCATGGTGGTGAGCTTAATGCCAAAATAATAACAACAATAAAGTGTTGATTGGCTGAATGCATAACCTAAGCTAGAACGCAATCCGCATGGGAACATAACCAAATAGGCAAACATGGTGAAGATACATAAGGCCATATCTAATAATAGAAAAACAGCCGGGAAGGCCAAAGAGGCAGTAGTTTATATCAGTAAAAGTCTTAGCAAACTAACCACACTGAATAGGCATTTAAAACACGTCCGAGTTCAGACAACCATACATCAAAGACTACCTGTTCCCAACCTATGGGCTTGCCTTCTTCACTATTGGCATAGCAACAGAACATACATGAGTTCCTCAATCATTTACATTTCCTAGACCATACATAAATATAACACTGAGGGGACGGAAAGAAACCTGAGGAAACAACATATAAAGAAACCCACAATGGTTGGTGCACACTTGAAAATTTGAACAATCACAATCACAACCACAATCACAGTTACAATTCTTAACCTATCTACATCCTAACCATGCAAGATAGTTCACAACTTCTACCCTCATTTTTGTATTTGCTTTCTCTTGTTGTTACTTCTTATTTTTCCTTTTTTTCTTTCTTTGTTTCTTGAATTTTGTTAGGGTTTAGGAAGATGAAATCAGGCACCCATTTGTTGAATCACTCTAATTAATAGCTTGAACTAAGCCTTAGAGGCATTGATCACAAATACCCATTTGCCCATACTACCTAAACAGCCCAATTCTTGGTAGAAATTTTCCGTTTAACATTTGTTAAAAGTATGCCCTAGAAAAGTCCAAGAAGTTTAGCAGCAATTAATACACAATATACCAAATACAAGGTACATATTTGCAACATATACCGGTAACAATACAAAATACCCAGAAATGTCAAGAGAAAGAAAAAGATGCTCACTGAAAGTTGACGGCGCTTATTGGCTGTAGCGAAGGTAATAGTCTGGGCAGCAACATCACCAACACCCCAAATTAAACCAGAGCTTATCATCTGGGTCTTAACTGGGTGTACAGACAAGCAATTCTGGTACCATTTCCACAATCTCAACATATTCCACTGTAGGAAGAGAAACCCAGGTGAGGAAAGAGAAAAAGAGAGGAGGGTTAAAAGGGTTTCTTGTTTTCTGCACAAATATTCGTTGAAACGGAAATGTGTGCCAAGGGGAAAGGCCAAAAGTGTGAGAGAACTTCACAGAGAGAGAGAGAGAGAGAAATGAAATGAAACAATGTTCAGATGTTTTTGAGTTTGGGAAATTTTTGGTTCAAGGCGTGATCTTTAATCTTTAGACTCCCAAGTCCCACCTAAACTAATCAAACATTTTTTTCTATATGATTTATTTTCTCTAAAGTAATCAAACATTTTCTATATGATGGGAGTAGATTATCTATGTCCATCATGCTTTGACCTTTTCTAATAATTAGCAAAATGATTTTTGATTTGGATATATATGTGGGACAAACTTCGGAGCATCTAATTCGATGAAATCAACATAAAAAGGTTTTTTTTTTCGATTTAGATCATCTCCGGTGCACTATTTTCTACATTTACGCATTATATTTATGAACGATTGTCAAATGTAAATATTGTATTTTACTCTTTTTGTTTGAATTCAATTTAACTAGTGGCAAGCATCTACAAATGTAATGCGTAAATGCAGGAAATGATGTACTGAAAAAAATCTTAATAATTTCTTTTGGAGTATGATGAAATGGACGAAGTTAATTTTATTAATAATATAGGAAATTGATTCTATCCTTACTTATTTACATTTGAATTTATTTATTAATGCAAATAAGATAAATTTTGTTAGCTGAAAATCATTTCATTGTTCAACTTTTCGTATTCTGTCAGCATTGGCTTACCTAATAACCCAAAGAAGAAAAGTATTTTACACCGTTACGAACCAATATCTTCTTAACTTAATGCTTAGCACTTATACCTTCGTTAATAAGGTTCCAAATTCGATTTCCACCACAAATCACATGTATATATTCCGATTAGCCATGAGTTAGTAGCTGGTTTTTCTTTGCCAACTTCCAAAGTTTTTCATTAAGTATTTACCAGAAGCATATCATTTGAAAAAGGATTGTGATTAATTATCCCCTTGCAGGTAACTACAATAGACTTATTCATAAGTGGGAGTGTGGGACGCCTCTAAAAACGGATTGGTGCAGACATGACATTTTGGTTAATTGACAAAGGCTAACTTGTTTACATGTTCTAAAATCATCACTTATCTGCCTCGCATAAAGACAAATCATTCATGCTCACATTAAACAACACTACTTACCAATAACACCGCACCTTAATCACTTGCTTTGAAATTATCGATCTACCCCCATAACAAAACTCACTTTTCTCTCTTTCATTTTCTCTACAATACATCACTAGCCTAACTTCAGCTTTCTTTGATCTTTTAGCTTCGCCTTTTAAGTATATATCCTCTTACTTCTCTTTCACAGGGATGGACCCACGCTCAAAGCAAGACGGGCGGATGATTTCGCTTGACTTGCTGCGCCGATTATCAAATCTCTTTTTCATTTCAACTATAATATTAAAGTACTTGCATCGTTTAACATACGTTAGAATATGGGTTGGTTGTAAAAATGCGTAAAACCTAATTGAGAGTTCTTGTGTGTCGACTCCTGTACCCATATCCTTTTATTTTTGAGAATATTTTCCTTCTCATCGAACTTAGGATTACATTGTATAATCTTATATATTTTCTTGAGTTTGTTTAGTTAATTTTCTAGCTCCGCAACTAACCTTCACCGTAGATCCCTTCCTTCAAAAGATCATGCTAACAACCTATCCCATATAGCGAGTTCTCTTGCTTGATTTCAGACTCTAAACTCATGAAAAGTGACTATAAAATAGAGCTAATATAGGAAAAAAAAAATCATTAAATCAAAATAACAGATTAAATTGTTGAGCGATACAATCATAATTAACTCTAAGGTAACAATATATGTCTAATATGTACATGGCTTTCTGTAATGAGTAATATATAGTGAAGGTAGAGACAAATCGGCACCAACACCACTAACTCAAATAAGGTGATTAGATCGAAGATGTCAAAGAGAGGGGGAAAAAGGGTGAATATGGAAAGAAAGACAAAGAACGTGCTTTAGCATGAATCTTTCATCGAATGGAAAATAACGGAGGGGGAAAATGTGCATGGTTATTTTGATTATTTATAGAAGGAGCTGAAATGTTAATGAATGGTTGAGATTGAATTGCAAATTAAACCTTTTTTTTTTTGGTCTGAGCAAATTAAACTTATTAAGATACTGTTAGGCAACATTAGAAATGAAGTGTAGGATTATTTACCTCAGTTGAGGTAGCCACATGATACTATAAAAACATATTAAGTAATTTCAATATATAAAAGTTACAAATATTATACAAGATCAAAGTATCTAGGCTTAGTACCAATCTTCCACTAGTATAACACAAAGTTCTTTCATAAACTTTGTACTTATCTATAATTCATGAACATTTCTGAGAGTATCACATGTAGGATATTAAAAACAGATGCAAAGTCAAGATGAGTTTAGTTGGATATGGCAATTAAACATACCACCAAAAGTCAAGTTTTTTTTTTTTTTTGGAAATTATGCCTTGATGGGCTACCCACCAAAAAATGGCTAGAGCAAAGTAAAGTCTTCATTCCCCAGCAATGTGTTTTTTATACCATCACAGTGAAGATAAATTTCATCTTTTCTTCGAATCTCCCAACATAATTCAAACTTTTACAGAGATTAGAATTTTATGCAATGTTCATATTAATCTCTCTTTAGATGCAACTCTTTCATTCATCGAAAGTCTCAATCTTTTAAAGAAACAACTTTCGGAAGCTGATTTCATACTACTCATTATGACTTGGTGGATGTTCTGGTTTGCCACAAATAAAATAATCTTTAATGACCTTGTCACAAGCCCTATTCAAATAGCAATCTCTACCAAAATAAGCTTTCAAGAATGGCAGAACTTAACTATAAAGGAATTGGACTTTAGCACTAAGGGTATTTTCTCAAAGAAGAAAATTCCAAAGGAACCGCGGAAAAATATTTTCTGGGACAAGCCAAGGCAAGAGTACATTAAGTTAAATTTTGATGGATCTAAAATTAATAATGAGAAGGCTGCAGCTGGTTTTGTACTACGAGATGAAGCAGGAAGAGTTGCTCTTTTGGGTGCAACACCTTGTGGCACTAGTTCAGTTCTTATGGCGGAAGCTATTGGTTTAAGAGAAGGGGTCAGATTAGCGCGATACATGGGGTACAAAAAAATCACCATTGAAGGTGATAATTTGGCAGTCATAAAGGCTATTAGAGCATAATGGCATATTCCTTGGGAAATAGAAAATGTGATCATTTATACTAAGAAAGACCTTCACCACTTTGATAGAGTAGAAGTTCTTCACTGCTATAGGGAAGCAAATGCAGTAGCGGACTTTATGGCTAATTTTGGCCATAATTGTGATCATCTTCTTACTTGGTCATCTTCTTTTGACCAGTTCCTCGCCAACTTATTGACACAGGACGCCTTAGGTTAACCTATTTGGTTACCTGGTTATCTTGCCTTTAAAAAAAAAAAAAAAAAAAACAGACGCAACATAATACTTATTTTACATGATATTTAAAGAGTTATCACTAATTTAGTAGGAGTATTTACGTTTTCGCATTTTTCATATCACGTTTTTAGCCCGTGTTTATTTTCATGTAACATTGAATTACTTACATGCCAAGTCCTAACAAGTGAAATTTTTTGTGCTTGTCAAAAAAACAAAAAATGGAATTTTTTTGTGAACCTTGTGAAATTTCAGATTCAATCACCTGGTAATCTCGTTATCCAAATTCCCAATATTCCCCCAATCCCTCATTCTCTTGTGACCATACATGTGGATAATAAGGTTCCCATTGCACACACGTCAAAAAATCGTCCCATGCCCCTTTTTATTTTGGCGCACTCACCTCTCTCTCTCTCTCTCTCCCCCTAGTCATTTCGCGCCCTTTTTGAAGAACTGTGCTTCTTTCTCAGCACCATCATCAGGTACCATACTATTAGAAAGTTCATACCTTTTAACTTTATTTTAACTTCATGGCTATGCAATGTTGCTTCCCTCTTTAAGATTTATGTGATATGTCAAATTCATTTCTGGTTTTGCATAATTTAAAGATGGGTTTTTTTTTCCTGGGTAAATTTCTTGTGATTAAGGGGTTTGGGTTTTTCTTTGATTTTTATTTTCTGGATAATCTTGGTTTCCTAGAAATTTGGAACATGAAAATTGTCTAGGGTTCAAAGTTCATGATCTGTCATGTAATGGGTAGTATTTGATTGAGATTCTGCTGATAGAAAATGCTGAAAATTTTCTGGATACTTTTATGGAGTTAGATAAGAGATGTTGTTAAGTTCATATTGTGTTTAGTTTGATGCTGACTTTTGGGTAACAATGGTGATTTTAGGATGAGTTATGTTTGAGAAAGAGGGCAGGAGAATAGATGGGAACATAATCACAACAAGATGGATTGTATTACCTTTTCAACTAAAAAAATTGCACTTTGAAACTCTCCTTTTACATTTTGAGAGTTAAGTATCATTATTAGTATGTAAATTATTGCAAGTGGAATTTGAATCCTGATTTAGAAGCCCATGGTTAGATACATGCCTCTACTTTCTGGCTGCTCCACTGTATTAGCACTTAAGTGTTGGTAAGATAGAGTGTGCTCCAAGTCTGTGAACTTTGAGGTTCTACTAAATTAACGGACTCCTTTTAGGTACTAACCAGGAATTGATCAAGGTGGGGAGAGAATAGATGTTCAGTGTTCTGTGACTCTGTGTTTTCGCTGATGATATTTTGTGAATGACATTTTTAAATAGTAACAGTGACTATCATTTCCAAACGAGGCAGTATATATTTTAAGCGCAATATCATGTAGGCATGCATTCTACGAAAATATGTTGAGTTATAGGGTGCTTTAACTTATCCTACGGTGTAAAGTCCTCAAATTTCAGCCTTTTGATAGAACCTCCATCTTTGCTGGTAACTGAGCTCTGTAATGATTATTGGCCCTCAACCGTGCAAGAAGAACAGGAAATTGAAATGATAGAAAAGCCAATAAGTTATCATTGACATTGTTTTTGTTTCTAACTTCTCTGATATTTTTATGTTTCTCAGGGAACTTGTTGTGATGGATTTATGACTTGGGCTGGTGTGAGTAAGCGACACCCTCAATTCGCATTGGCATTTTGAAGATAAGACACGAAATTACTGAAAGAATTGTGAAAGAGATGATTCATTGTAAAGCCATGGTCAAGCATCCGGACGAAATTCCTGTTATGAAGAGAGAACTAGTTCATTCATCGTCATCAAGGGTAATGTTTTAAGAACTAATTGACTTAGTTGCAGTACGTTAGACTTATTGATTAACTGTTTGGTTCTGGCATTGTACTCCATTGCTCTCCACCAGATCTGTCGTGTTGTGTTTGTGTCTGGTAAAGTGTAACTTGTTGACCGAACCCAGTCCTCCTTAAAGTTGGGTCAATCTCTCCACCTCTTCCGGTGGGCATCTATAAGCCTCAGCTGATATTAGTTATCCATCTAGCTGTGTCAGGTAACATATTAGTGCTTTTTGTCAGCTGAAAAAGATATACCTGTTAACTATGTGGTTTGCAAGTTTTTACCTCGTACTCAATTGAAAATCATTAGGTATAAATTCCGGTGTTACATGGTTATCATGTATTGTCATATAGATATTCTAGTATTGTACTTATCGAACTGCAAATATCACACTGGAATCTTTCTGCATCTTATTCATTTATGTTTGGTGCCTCCTTCATCCCCTTAGAACCAACTAGTCGTCCCTGCCATAGAAACTGTTTCAATATAGGTTTGGTTGAGAAAAAAGTTACGCTTTATTAGGAAGACTAATTCTTTACTCAGAGCATAAAAGAAGTATATTATAATTCTACCAGACGTCTGTTTGCATGGTATGATAGCAACTGTCAGCTCCAGGGTACATGTCTTTTAATCTTTCACTTTTGTGCTAGAAGCAAAAGCAACATGCCCAATGATCCAGACCCTTTTAGAGATGCACCATTGTGCATAACTAAAGACTAGAGAATGTAGGTTTTACACTATCAATGGTGTGGAATATGTCAATGCTGTGAATCACTGAAATTTGTTGTTTCTGAAGTAATGAGATTTGATGATTTACCCCCTTGAGGTTCAAACTAAGATAGTGCTATTTGTTGCTAGTCGGACAAAGCTCGGATACCCATGTTATTTAAACAAATAAAAACAAGATAGCTTACACGTCCTTGGAGGTTGTACTAGAGACTGGGCCTGTACTACTGCTCCTTTTGAAGCTAACCAAAGAGGGGGGAGGGGGCAAAATAAAGAAAAATGAAATAAAAAGATTGTGTTTGTAGTTCACAGACACCAAAAAATATCATGTTCGCCTTCAGATAAAAGTTTGAGTACGTTCTACATTATATTTCTAGGGAGAGGGTACAGACAAGGATTCAAGGAGGCTTGAGTTTGTTTGGCAATCACGTCTTCTTTGACAAATGATATCGCATTTTACTTACTGCACTTCACAAGCTTTAGATTTGAATGATATTGGTATAATATAGAAAAAGAAAAATAGATTTTTCGGGCATTTGTGTTGGAGTTTTAAGAGTCTGCAACAAAAACCAACCATATATTTCGTTAATTCGGTTGGGCATGAGCTTCTTAAAAGGCCTTTGTGGCTCTGAAAGATCGAATAAAGGAATAGCGGCAAAATTCTGATGGATTTGATTAAATTTCTACTAGAAAGAGTGGGTTTCATTCCTGTCACTTCTGCTTTCCTACCTTCTGTCTTTTCTTAGAGGAGAGGGTATCGCTTTAAATAAATACAAACTCATAAAACCTTCTTGATGCTGTTTGATGAAGTTTCAGTGATAAGCTGCCCGTCTGATCTTTGTTATAATTCGCTTCTTCAGGGACAAAAAATGGATAATATCCAGCTATATCCAGTTCCAGAGTCAGTTTGCTGTCCCTCGTGTTTGAAGAAAACGAGTTGCAAAACTGTTCGTTCCAAAACAAAGTTAATGAACATTTTGCTTGACAAAGGGAAGGCTGAAGATGCCCAGTCAATGTTTGACAAGTTAATTGAAGATGGACACACACCATCGCTAATAACATACACTACTCTCTTAGCTGCCTTGACGATTCAGAAACGCTTTGAATTCATATATCCAATTATCTCCCAAGTTGAAGAAAATGGAATGAAGCCTGATCCGGTGTTCTTCAATGCTGTCATTAATGCATTTGCAGAGTCAGGAGATGTGGAGGGAGCAATGAAAGCATGTTTGAAAATGGAAGAGAGTGGATATAGAGCAACTACAAGCACTTACAACACATTAATCAAAGGTTTTGGAATTGCTGGTAAACCTGAAGAATCAATGAAACTTCTTGAGCAAATGTCCCTCGGAACTGTGAAACCCAATATCAGGTCCTACAATGTGCTGGTTAGGGCCTGGTGTAGTAAGGGAAATATTGCACAGGCTTGGAATGTGGTCTACAAAATGTTGGCTTCTGGTATGAAACCTGACATTGTTACATACAATACAATAGCAACAGCTTATGTTCGAAATGGACAGACTAAACTGGCAGAAGAAATGATATTGGAAATGCAGAACAATGATGTGCAGCCCAATGAAAGAACTAGCAGTATCATAATAAGTGGTTATTCTAAAGAAGGTAAAATGAGGGATGCCCTAAGATTTGTGTATAGGATGAAAGGTCTTGGACTGCACCCCAATCTTGTTGTATTTAATTCGCTGATCAAAGCATTTCTGGATATTACAGACAGAGATGGGATTGATGAGGTGAGTTTTGAAACATTTCTATTTTACCTATCGCTTCATTGTCATGGTTTCTACCTTGTCACATGGAGATTAGTGCTTTTACAGATTCTGATTGATTGTCAGTTTTGCTATAATGTGAATAACTGAAATGACTGTATTCCTGGCTTGTTGAAGCACCTGATCATTGACGTGCTATTTGTTTTGGTCTTGAGTACTTGGTTCTGTTCTTCTGTGATTTTTAACATAAGTGGTATCTGTCTTCTGAACCGTTTTGAATTGTGATATGTAAAGATGATAAAAATATAATCACGCCAGCATGATTATAACAGGTGTTGCGATTGATGGAAGAATTTGGTGTAAAACCAGATGTGATAACATGCAGCACTATCATGAATGCATGGAGTGCTGCTGGTCTCATGGACAAGTGCCAGGAAATATTTGATAATATGGTGAAAGCTGGCATTCAACCTGATGCTCATGCTTATAGTATTCTTGCTAAAGGTTATACACGTGCAAGGGAACCGGAAAAAGCTCAGCAGCTCTTAACCCACATGATAAATATGGGTCTTCATCCTAATGTGGTGATGTTCACAACCGTGATCAGTGGATGGTGCAGCACTGGGAGGATGGAAAATGCAATCATGGTCTTCAAGAATATGTATGAATATGGAATACCTCCAAATCTGAAAACTTTTGAGACCCTGATCTGGGGATATGGAGAAGCAAAGCAACCATGGAAAGCAGAAGAGATGCTTCAGATGATGGAAGAGTTTGGCATCCAGCCTGAAGAAAGCACCTTTACGCTCATTGCTGAAGCTTGGCAAGCTGCAGGGTTAACTAAAGAAGCGAGTGAAGTTGTGACTGATCAAAGAGAGAAGAATGAGGAGTTCCCTGTGGCAAGTTTGGAAAATGCGTATCAGAAACAACTACCTGATTCTTCTTATTCCGATATGGTACAGTCATCAAATGGGTTTATAGGAGAAACTAAAGGATCTGGCCCTGGAATCACAAAAGGCCGATTGGTACTAAGAGATGCATCAGAGTTTCCATGGAATGTGGCTGGTAAGTCGATTTATGCTGCTCAAGCTTGTCGATTTGGGACCAGACCACCCATTGTTTGTCAGAAGCAGTCTCATGGGCAGCAGGGTTTGTACAGTCACCTTGCTCTTTCATGCACATTGGTGTTCTTGAACTGAAGGAGGAATATCATAGGCCTTCTATTAATTGTTGTAGATAGTAACCTGTCTTTATTTTGCAGACCTGCACTCACGTTTGTTGAAGTCTGTAAATTTACTGTTATCTGACTGACTATCGAGTTCGTCTTATTCGTGCTTGGCACAAAATCTGGCTGTGCAGAAAAGTAGTCACTGTAAAGGAATGTGGTAAATTCCTATTTTTAATGAGATATTATGCCTAGATATTGTTATCCCTTTGGTTATGCATAATGCCCCTTTTGAATCGTCTGATGTGATAATTACCAACTGTTTTACAAAGAATTCATTGTGAAAGGAGGAAAATAACAAGATGAAAGCAGGAAGGAAAAGAAATACCGTAGATTTACGTATAATAGTATGTGGGAGAAGGAAAGACAAGGGGAATCATTCCCCTTCTCATCATTCACATTTTCACAAGTGATTTTGGTAGCAAATAGTTAAAAGAACAAGAGAAGGTACTTAAATTGGATTTCGAGTTCAGTCATCAAGATGTATACTACACGCTTTTTGTACTTTGTACAGAAGTTTGTAAGATATTCACTCAATTCTACCACAGACTAGTTATGAACAACATCCACAAACTGACACATCATTGATCTTCTCAAAAACTACATTCCGCCCCCAGCCATCTTCAGGAAAAAAGAAGAAAAGATCCCATAAATAAAGAGTTAGTATTCAGTAGGCAAGGGCATCACGACCGCCCCAGACCTTGCCCTCGGCAGGATACTTCCTGGACTGTTGTAGACAACGGCATATGCATAGCAGCTTCTTCTGTAGACGGCTTTGTTTGCAGTTCTTAACAAATCAAGTTTTAATCATTTTAGCTTGTCAGGCTTCTCAGGTAATCCTTCCACTTCTAACGGTTGAGAAGGAATCCTGCTTACTAACCATACCAAAAGCACCCCAACCAGAGCACCTGAGAGATGTGCAATGTGATTGACATTCTGCATAGCGTAGGTTCCAATGAAGCCATTTGACAAACCCGTTGATGCTTGGGCTGCTTCCATTACCTAACATGACAAGAGCATACAGACATGAGATAACCAAGTATAAGGAGAAGACAATCTCAATGCCCCACAGCACACCCATTGCAAAACAAAGACATAATCTTAAGAAGAATTTTTGCATACTGAGCTCCTTATCAATCTGGGAGAAATGCCAGACTAAAAAAATGACCAGCCAGCAACCACTTTTGAAAATGTCTAAATCGCAGAGGTCTTTTTGGTGCAAAAGTCTTTTGAGATAATGCCTACACAAGTTTATGACAATTATGTTCTTTCAAAGAAAAGGCCCATGTCACCATGAAGGTGGGAGCTAACAAAATGGTTCAAGACCTTACTTAAATATAAAATAAAAAAAAAGTTCAAGATAATCGGTACTTAAGGAATCACCACATATAAGTCCTATTCTTTCAGCACCTTATGTACTTTTTCCGCTAGGGAGGCCAAGAGCTTTTAAGTTATAACCAAGTTAAATATTGCTTATTTTGGTGATGAACATGCTATGTTTATTAGATGATAAATATTGTACTAAAAAAGAAGAATGCAGCCTGGGAGGACAATTATTCCTCAAATAAGCTATTAATTACATGTACAAATCACCCAGAATTCACACCAGACCCTGGTGATGTTGAACGTTAGTCATGGACAGCCCCCTCCCCGGCCCTAAAAGCTCATGCCGCTTTGGCCCATAAAGAAGGCCAGTAAAACACACTATCCCAAACAAACTCAAGTGGCTTGAAATCCTAGAGAAGATCCAAGAATTTCGTTCCTCAAAGGCACCAGAAGACTACCAAAAGAGCGACACCACCACAACATCTTACTTTCTCCTTAACTATTCCCAACCCTACTTTTCGAGCCTGCACATGCTGAACAATAGTAGTAGGACAAACAAAAATACTCCACCCTCACACCAAAAAGCCGCCGAAAGGTCTGTGAGAAGTCACAATGCAAGAATAATTTTTGGCTTACATCATAGTGGTATATCAACAGTGAAGAAGTGAAGTTTCTTACCTTCTCTACAACAAATTGACCTAATATAAGTACTTCAAGAATCTTTCTCCAATCCCATGACATCTGCAAGCAGCCAGGTAGGTCATAAGCATGTTGGTGCAGGACTTGCTAAATTAGACATTACAGTTCAGAACTACCTTCACAAGGACACTGATTGCAAACAAGCCAAACACGGCACCAGAGGCTCCAACAGAAACTGCATTTCTTGGAAGAACCAACCATGAAACAAGGTTAGCCCCCGCACCAGTTAAAATATAAGAAAGCCACAGTGCGAAGCTTCCTTCTTCCTCTTCCACAAGCTTACCTGTTTGATATATTGAAAATTACACTTCAAATTTCATAATCTAACATATGGGTTGTTCAGATTTCGACCCAAATCCTTCACTATTTCCTTACCAAAAATGTACAGGAAGAAAAGATTGCTCGAAAGATGGTTCCTGTTGAGAAAACAGCAGCATATCAAGTAAGAGAGAAAAGCAGACCAGAATAAAAGGATGTGCCAAGAGTGAGCAACTGACATTAAGGGGGGAGGGTAGACGAAATATGCACTCTAATAAACTGCCAGAGGCTCTCATTTAATCAGTATCTTGCCTGACCATGACCAACATGAATTCTCTGAAGTCTTACCAATTTGCATGACAAAAAGCAGCTGTCACAAACTGGTACCAAGCAGGCTGATTGTGGAACAAGTACAGGATTTTGATAGCTCGAACCTGCCAGAGAAGGGGGGGGGGGGGGCACAGAAAACAAATGGTTCAGCTGGGCTGCCTGGGCAACTGTATATCCTTACGATTTCAGGGGGAATTAAACTAGTAAGAAAAACAAGTTTCTTGATTAAAAGATATACACCAATTCCTTATAGGGGAAGTGTGAGAGGGAGTAATGGCATCATAGCCACAGGAACCAACATCTCCGACTTTTAAATAGTTTCAAGATCAAAAATATTATTACTGACTGAAATCATGACTGCAGTCTACATGCATAATTAAGTTCAGTGTTTACACTTTTACTGATGTACATGTGACATTTCCAAGAGCAAGTATGTACTAGCCAAAAAAAATGTTAAGCTCCAGTACATTACCTGCAAAAGGTGATCTGCAGCATATATACCAAGATTAAGAAGAATAATCCAGAATATTCCATTCACTCTCTTCTCAGGTTTACGTCTACCATCTGGTTTCTGAAGCTCCAGCTGTGACACCATGTCTGAGAAAGATGTTAAGATATTGCTTAAATCATCATATACCTTATATGTTGTCAAGTCACAAACTCACAAGTGTAAAAGTCCATATAGAAATTCTTAGTGCAACTGAGAATGATTAAGCTGGCCAAATGGAAATTACTCTTAAGAGTATGAAGTCAGCACATCTGAGAGTTAAGAGTATTGTAGGCCATACTTGTGGGGCAGAAGAGCTTATCAAAAAAGGAGACATGAGGGCTGACTAGTGGGGTTGGACCAGGCTAACAGACTCTGCCTGTAACATCCCAAATTTCCTACCAAAAATAAATGAAATAAACTCGAGCAGATAATCTGTCAAAGTTTCGTTTGAAAATAGACAACCTAGTCTAAAAAGACTTGTGAAAAAGCTGTTTAGACATAAATATAAAACTCAATGGAAGATTCTATAAAATCCAAAACAAACAACTCGGCCTATAAAGTGATATTTATTTAGTTTTAGAGTTTAATAAGTGTAACCACCCTGGATTTATTTAAAGTCTTCCGCTGGTTTTGTTGTAATTATTTGTTTAAGCAGCTTATTTAGAAAGTCGATAACTTTGGATGTTTATTTTCAAAGCGGAACTCTGCCGGATTTTCAGTTTAATCTTTTTATTTATTTATTTTGTTAGAAAATCCGTATGCCTATGTCAATATAAGGAAAATATTGTCCATATCTGTCCTTTTTAGGGCGGAATGAGCCAGGCCTTCCGGGTTATCCTATGATTCCTATCTATGATTAGCTCCATGCATAACTGTAGCATGAATAAAGCATTCATCTGGACCTAATGTGGAAAGGAAAGTCCTATCAAGAAGATGAGGATAGGAGGATAGGATGACCCTGAACCAGAAAGCCAATATCATGTAGAAAAATCCTCTCTTCAATCTTGAGAAATCTAAGAGACAAGGTGAAATTTTCTGACATGGGGAAGCATGCTTCTGTATAGATAGCTTCTCCATCTTAGTGAGATTTAGACAAGGGGAATTCTCGTAACCTCTTTTCTACTTGCACCATAGCTTCTCCATCTCAGTGAGATTTAGACAAGGGGAATTCTCATAACCTCTTTTTACTTGCACCATTCTTCACATAGTCTACTGGAATCTGAATCAATTGTCCTTTCTGAGTCCTAAACTTTTGGAACCCCTCAAAGCTGTTAGACCCTAAGTTAATCTTCGAAATGACATATTGAAGAACAATCAAAGTAGAGGCTAATATCATAATTACACGAGAAGCATCAAACCAGTCATTGGAGTTTGGACACTCCTCAAAATCATCGTCAAAAGTCAAAACCTTGATTCCCCACAGAGAAAAAAAAATCCATGAACTCAGCTTCAGAGTAGTTTACGCTCCATGATTCACAAGATACCATCAGCCTCTCAAAACATCATCTACATAGCAGAGGCACAAGTGCACCTTGCCAAATCCTTCCTGTACTCTAATTTCTGCGCCCAAAGCCCTCTCCTCCCACCCGAGGGAAATGACTACTTGATATGTAAGAAGCTCAGCCGGCAAGACCTTTGAGATATATTCCAGAGCTCACTAATTCGAGGCCCCTTAGGGCCACTGGAGGTAACCTACTCGTTAACTTTAGAGCTCGTAAAATTAGTTGGGTGAAATCAACATCTTCAAGAAGCCATGAGAAGAACAAATTGTATGGCACAATCAGGAGATACAACTAGCATTCTGCCAATACTATATTGTGACAGTATATCAACTTGTGAAGGAACCAATTCAAGCAAAAGCTTAAGCTGGTGGTTGGAGGTCCAATCAATTTTTATGTCCTTTTACGCCTCCTCAAGCACATGCCCATTGGACTTGAAGCGTGGATGATGCACAAGCCCCTCCTTACCTTATGCTTAAAATGCTCAACTTTCAACTATATGAGGGAACCAATTCAACCAAAAGCTTAAGCTGATAGTTGAAGGTTCAATCAATATTTTATGTGTTGTTAGAACTAGTTAAAGAAAAGAGTGAGAATACCAAGTAAACAATCATCCTTGTGACTTCTTAAGTTAACTTCACTAAGCTTGGAGCCTTGGACTACCCCGTAGGTTTCACAAAACCAAATGGGTCAATCAAATACATTCATTTTTTTCATCAACCAAAACAAGCACTTTTAAACCATTAGATACACTTTGTAACTCATAATATAGCAACCCTATTCTTCTCGTCCCGACATGAAGCCTTGAATTCATAGATTGAACTTGAATTGTGAATTGTGATAATGCTAGCCAAACTTCAAGCAAACATACATAGATAAGGCCCTAAATAAATTATAGTTATCAACCTACTGCAAATTAATAAAATTATTCCCAAATCAATCATGCTCACCTCCATAAGCAAATTAACATAATAACATCATCAAATCAAAAAATTAAACCCAACAAAAAAGAAAAAAGCACAAACAATAAATTAAAAGCACATTGAACCACCATTAGCCCAACTAAAATTTACTTGATGTGGCAGAAAATCAAACTTTCTCACCTTCTAAAAAGTAAAAACTAGTAACTCCACATAAAAACAAAAACAAAAACACCCACAAGCGCTTTAGAGAGAGATAGAGTGAAGAGAGAGTACCAGAACCACTGAAGTTGCAAACAAGGCGAAACCCAGAAGTGGGTTTGTGACGGAAAGCAAAGGGCACACGCCGAATAATGGAGCCATTTGATGTGGTGGAGAGAGGGAGCTTATTGGGAAAATTGGAGGAGAGAGAAATGGCGCGAAAGACATGATTTTGGTGGTTTGATGAGTGAGATTGACAAAGAGAGAGGGGAGTTGACAACCTGTTTATTGAACAGGATGGTTTTAGAGCGAGAAAATGGTGGAATTGTCCCATTCTCTCTCCTCTCTCTCTAGGCACAGTCTTCACTCTTCAGTTGCTGGTTGGTGTGTGTTTTTGCTCCAGTTATACAACCATTGACATTAACCATGGTTTTTATAACCAAGTAGGTGTGGTTGAGTGGTAGGAACTCATTCATGCTTAACTAAGATTGAGGGTTCGAATCTTGCCTTGGGCATGGAGCAGATTTAAATTTCTTGGTCAGCTGTCCCACTCTTTGAGGTACTTACAAGCCAGCGCGGGGGATAATCATTGTGGTCGACAGTGAATACCCTTGGTCGTGAACCAAAAAAAAAAAAAAATCCTCTTTGGAATTAGATTTCTTGTCAAACAGTTTTATTCCTTTTCTTTCGAAGTAAATTTATTCATTTAATTCCCAACAAAAGTATTATTCAATTTGACTGTTTAAATTTCTTTGTTCATTCCCCAAAAAATATCTGTTAACCTTAACAAAATTATTCTTGTATGTATGAACTTAGATATCACACTTGTTTAGTTAATAATCTTGATGTGAGTTAGTATTAGAGAGTTGGGTTTTGAAATACATACTCGTAAAGGATAAAACACTTAATTAGCTATTTTGGTTATGAAAAAGCGCTATAAAGAAAAGGATAATATTAAATTTCACTCACCATTTAATAAATCTCACCCAATTTAAATAGGTATTTTAATCTTTTACCCATGTTTTAATTTACCCCTCTTTCCCTTTCTCGGTTGTCTATCCTTCATTCACTCCTCTCTCCATTAAAGTTAAGTTCCTAATCCACCACCACAACAACCACCAAGAACACCAACAAACATTTATCATTGAAATAATTTTACTTAAAAAAAATCTGGGAAAAAACCTACGCAAAACAGCATTGTGTCATAGCGTTGTGCAACTTTACACAGCATCTGCGCGCTGCGCACCTTCATTATCTTGTATTAATAATAATAATAATAATAATAATAATAATAATAATAATAATAATAATAATAATAATAATAATAATAATAATAATAATAATATCAATAAAAAATAAAACGCAAAAAAAATAAAAATAGTATGACTCTATGCAGCGGGGCCGCGATGCGTGGCCTATGCAGAATTGCAGACCGCCATTAAAAAAATTAAAATCCGATATCGTTGTTTCCATTAATACGAGATACTTTTTTTTATGTGAGAACATGCTTTGAACTTTGGGTGAGTGGGTGGGTGGGTGGGTGGTGGTGGTGGTGGATGAGGAGATCGAGAGAAAGAATGAAGTAAGGAAAAAGAATAGAGAGAGATAGAAAGAGGGGGGATGCTGGTGGTGGTGGTGGATGAGGAGAGAGAAATAGTGAAGGAATGAAAGAAGAGAGAGAGCAAGAGAAGAGAATAAAATTAAAATAACGGTAACAAGGTAAATAACATATTTAAGTTGGGTAAGATTCAGTAAAAAAGTAATTGAGATTTAAGTAGATTGTAAAAAAGGAAAAAGCAAACCTAATTGGAATTATCTTAGACTAATGAATTTTATAAGAATAGACAACATCTCTCATAAAAGCAAACTTCTAATCCCTATCACTAATACAGTCTTTCAATGTTTAATCCTACAACAACAAAAACAAAATAGTAGAAGAGTGGGTATTTAAAATCAAATTAGCATGGGATGGATGTGAATAATAATCCCACCAAACTTACCTACACTAGTAATTAAAAGCAGATATGGTGGTCGTACGCATATCTTTTGGATACAATCGAATGTATGGAGATAGATACATCCACACCTTTTGAAAATATGCCTAGTTTAATGACTAATATATTTTACCACCCATGTTTCAACACTGAAAATGGCTTAATCGGTTGATCTTTGTGAGCTACGATACTTACAAGAAAGATCAAATTTTAAAAAAAAATAGATCTAAAACATCATAATACATTTGAATGGAAAAACTATATAACATTAGAGATTTAACATTTCCCAAACGGCTTCCATTTAATCGTTATTTTCCATATTACAACCTTCTCGCGGAAGGCCCTGCTATAACTTGAATGTTTTGATCCGACATCATAGACCACCTCTTGATAAAATAGATCCACCAAAGTACCATACGAATGACAAAACGAAAAACTAATAATGCTTTCAAAAGTGAGAGACATTTAAACCCAATGAAATGAGACAAACTAACTCTCAGAGATGGAGAGACTAGTATTATTGAAAAGAATGAAACTAAAAGACTAAACAAAACAACAAAACGAAAAGAATTACATGAAGGAGTTAGGGCTGTTTTTTGGAGGAAGGAGAGAGAAGAAGATCTAATTATTTGATTGCGGTACTTAGGATCATGAAATACCTCGTTCATCCACATTTGAAAATTTTAAAGGGATAATTGATTTTTTTATCATCAAAGTAATTTATAATTTGACTAAGAAGTTTGCTAAACATAAATCGCAAATTACTTAACCTAAATCTTTTTTCCAAACATAAATCGCAAATTACTTAACCTAAATCTTTTTTCCAACTATACCCCGACCCTAACATGTTTTTCATCCCTTTCTATCTCTCTTCCTTATCTCTTTCCCCCTTCTCTCATACGCCAAATATTGTAAACTACTCTTAATTCAGTGCCAAATTGTTCGGTTTTGTCATTTATGATGCCAAATTGTTCTGAGATCAATAAATTATTGCAAACAGGACAGCAGGGAGCAACCATCGAATCAGAATAACAATCCCAACATTGAAAATAAACTTCTGTAAGGTGAGATACCATTGATATCGAAGAAAATGAAATCCAAAGAGGAGGAAAATGAAATCCAAAGAGACTATTTACCAATGTAATATAATGGCCAACCACAAGATCAAAATGATGGCCAGGAGACTATCCTCAGTACACACATGTCCACCAACTCCGATAATATGTCTAACCACAAGATAAACATGAGCTGCAGGCATGCAGGTATACTTTCCTATAAAACTTGCAACCCTAAGAGATAGTCACATCATCTTAATTTAAGAAAAAAGAAACAACACAGAATACTCCCTCTCATTGCCAGGAGACGGTTTCATTACACACTCATGTCCACTGACTCCAACAGCCACAACGAAGCACACACATCGTCTGTGAAACCTCTATCCATAGAGGCAAAAAACAACTACCATAAAAGAAACACCTGCATAAGTTGCGAATGGTGATCCAAAAACTCACATAAAAAACCAAAAGAATGTCCCCAGCCAAAAGGTTCAGATACCCCCTTAGTCTAGCTCCAGAAACTACAATGAGCCCGAGATGGACATTTGAGACTAGTAACGCCACAAATTACAAACCCTAACAGAAAAAATACGAGTGTTGATAATATATAATACCTCGGATACAGTGAAAACTAAAATCTCCGAACCCTCTGAAGTCAGCAGGAAGCATCGCCACCACTCTAGTGCCACCATATTCATAATTTGCATACACACAGGCAGCTCAGCCCCCTGTGCAATACCATCTGTGTGGCATAAAGTGCGTACACTGCAAACACTAAACTAAAAGGTTTCCAAACACAAATAGCTCAAAGGCAAACACCAAACTAAAAGGTCTTGACAGAGAGAGAATTCCCTAAAACCAGCAGCAAAAATCTCCATCTGTGTGGACTGTGTCGCACACTATTACCTATGACTTATAAACATCATAGGGTCTTCTAAGCTTGCTGTGAAGCTGAAGCAGAAGTCAACATCCGGATATCATCAGAAAACGCACTTAAATCTTTGTTCTCAGGCTTTAGGGGACCGCAGACCTCATCAAAATTACAGAGCATTATATTCAATAAGCAACTGAGTCACAACTTATTCTTGACCACCAGGATTCCATATATCTGACATCAGACCCCCACCATGATCCTGAACCACTGGCCGAAACAGATACCAAATGTAAATCGATCTCTCAATCTTAGTTTTTTGGGGAAAAAGAAAAGAAAAGGAAAGGAAGACTCTAATAGCAGAGAACATTGGTACCATCATAGCTCAACAAGTGGGCAAACAACCCAATCCACGAAAATAACCAAAACAAAACAATAAAAAACTTACTACTAAAAATTGTAAATCTGCATCTATGACAATGGGAAATTTAGGAGCTAACAAGACCCAGAGTCACACCGTCAGAAAACTTTGCAACTCGCAAGGGGCAAACTAGATCCAATGTTCATTTTGATATTGACATCAGCATTTTCGTATTTGGGGACCTTAATATCCTCACCAGTATAATTTTCTGAAATCAAAGACAATTCAAACGACAACATGATGTAATTAAAATTATCCACATGACTTGTTTACTAGCAAAAGTTAAAATCTCAATATCAACATTGAACGCTGATCATGCAAAGGTGGCAAAACCACACCTGGAATTAAAAACAGTATGCAGTCTAACCCATCACACCAGCTGTTGACTCACATTCTTACTTCGTTTAGCCTGTTAGCCAACAACCCAGAAACCATGTCCTCTTGGACGCAACCATGCCAATCCTATGAAACCAGAACCTTCCAAACTCCTGGTCAAGTCTACATACAAAAAATAACAGATAGGAATACATGACAAGAATCATGGGCACACATATACAGCATGCACAAGACATGCCCTAAATGAAAATTTTACCAAAAAGCAGAGAAAAGAACCCCCAAGAATTCACACTTTCAAACTACAAGTAATGACATAGATCTAAAATATGCTAAACCAAAAGTTCTCTGCATTGCAGTTGTTCATATCAAGCATAATGTCCCCACATTAAACAGGCTTGAATAAATACATCAAACCAAAAGCCACCAGAAACCATCAAAACCTGAAACAAGTGCCCAAAGAACAATTAATATTACAGAGCAACCCTAAATCAATGTTCCAAGGCTTGGGGAAATGAACAAGAAACCTTGTACCTTATATACGTAAGACTTACAACAATATTGTTTCACCAAAAAAATGCCACTGAATCAATGTTCCAAGACTTGCAGTGAACAAGAAACCTTACATAAAATTTTATATACGTAAGACCTACAGCAGGATTGATTCACCGAAAAACACGTCATTGGCAGGGTGGAAACAGAATCAACACTATTAGTAGTAGAACTCATCAGAACCTTAAAAACTTAAAGCATCAGGAAGAACTTCAGACAGAAACCCAAAAACAATTAATAAGATCTCCTTCTGCTCCTTGCTACACCTTCAATCCATTGGAAACACTTGAGTTAATATTGGCTAAGAAACTGCAGAGAGCAAAATCTAAATAATCAAAAATCTAACAGAAAACATCAGAATGAAGCCCCAACACACAAAGATTGTGCACGCCAGGGGTCTAGAAACCTGCTGTGAACCCACAAGGAGAGGACACCATGCAGACTCTAGTCACAAAGCTATCTCAAATCATCCTTTCTCTAGGTTTAGGGAATGATTTGTTCATAAGTATCACTGTCAAGCATCCAACTGACACATTACTGCTGCAGCACCAGCAGCAAAATTGATATCAGATTTTTGGTTTAATAATTTTTATATATCAAGGGAAAAAGAGGAGAAGCTTGAGATATCTTGTATAACAGAGAAAACTGAAAGCATCATACCGTGCAGTTGTGCACACAACAATGTTGCACAATCCACTAAATCCAAAATAGAAAAATGGTAATTTGAAGTTTTGATTCACAACAAATAAGGAAAGCAGTCAGACGCAAAATCAAAAATTCGTTCACCAACCACGAGTACTCAATAAGACAATAACATACCAGCAGGTGGACCTTCATTGAATACCATTAGAAGAACACAGATCCGCAACTATCACAAATATCTTTAATCATTGTATAGAACTTGCACGGAGTGATGAGTCAATGAAACTTCATCAGTACCAAAATACGAAACCCACCAAAGTTTGATATATATCAGAAAAGCATTTTGAGACAAAATTACTATTAGTGCATACACATATTTCACCTCTGAAGTCTGAACAAATCAAAGGGTTCTCTCACATGCTTCCATAAACATGCATCATGGGAGAGATTAGTCACAGATAACATAATTGTTTCCATCTCATATAACGTAACCAAGAATCCAACAAAACATAGGACTCTCTCTTTGGCATCCATCGAAGTATAAGATAACTGTTCAGCTCAGCAAGAGTCTCTAAAAAAATAATAAAACATTTTTTTGATAGTTGCGAGTCGAGACTATAGGAGAAGCAACCAAAATCCAACAAATATGGAACACCCTCTGACCCTCTTTGCATCTATCGAATTACAAACCGTCATCTCAATAACAAACCAGCATGTGGACCCCATCAAATACCATTAGAATAAACACGACTTAGCAACTATCACAAATATGTTATATCATTATGCAGAACTTGCAAGCAAATAGTCAATGAACCCACCAAAGTCGGATATATCCAAAAAGCATCTTAAATGACGTTTGTCAGAAAAAGAACTAGAGTTTGAAAGACCAAATTACTACTAATCCATACACATATTTCACCTCTTAACAAATCAAGGGTTCTCTCACACGCGGCCATAACTAAGCACCATAGGACAAATCAGTCAGAAATAACATAAGTGTTTGCATCTAATGGGACACCCTCTTTGCATCATATCGAGTTATAAGATAACGGTTAGCTCAGCATGAGTCTCTGCAAAAATAATAAAACATTTTTTTGATAGTTGCGAGTCGAGACTATAGGAGAAGCAACCGAGAATCCAACAAATAATGGAACACCCTCTGACCCTCTTTGCATCTATCGAACTACAAACCGTCATCTCAATAACAAACCAGCATGTGGACCCCATCGAATACCATTAGAATAAACAAGACTCAACAACTATCACAAATATGTTATATCATTATGCAGAACTTGCGAGCAAATAGTCAATGAACCCATCAAAGTTGGATATATCCAAAAAGCATCTTAAATGACGTTTTTCAGCAAAAAGAGCTAGAGTTTTATAGACCAAATTACTACTAATCCATACACATATTTCACCTCTTAACAAATCAAGGGTTCTCTCACACGCGGCCATAACTAAGCACCATAGGTAAATCAGTCAGAAATAACATAATTGTCTGCATCTAATATAACATAACCGAGAATCTGTCAAAAAATGGGACACCCTCTTTGCATCGTATCGAATTATAACATAACTGTTAAGCTCAGCAAGAGTCTCTGCAAAAATAATAAAACATATTTTTGATAGTTGCGGGTCAGACTATAGGAGAAGCAACTGAGAATCCGACAAATAATAAAACACCCTCTGACCATCTTTTATCCATTGAACTACAGTCATCTCAATAACTCAGCAACTATCACAAATATGTTAAATCATTATACAGAATATGCGAGCGAAGAGTCAATGAACATCATCAATACTGAATAAGAACCCACCAAAGTCGGATTTATAATATAAGCATCTTGATGTTTGTCAGAAAACGTTAATCGTTGTATAGATAAAATTACTACTAATACATATACATATTTCACCTCTTAAGATATCAAGAATTCGCTCACAGGCTGCCATAAACATGCAGGACAAATCAATCAGAAATAAAGCTCAAATCGATCTTAGAAATCTGAAGATATCAACGAGTAAGAACCCTCTCGGTATAATGGTATGTATCAAAAATCTGGATATTAAAATACCAGGAAACCCCTGTAACTGAAAGAAAACGACAGCATATCTCAACATGCAAGCATCATAGTTGCACTAACAAAATAACTAGTCAAAACTTAATAGGTTATCAAAAAAGAACATTACTTGGCCAGAATCCTTACTCACAGGTTCATACATGAACCTCGAACCGAAAAGCAAAGAATGTTAAATCACTAGCCACACACTCAAAGAAAGCAACATATACCCAGAAACAAACAAGGAAAAATTTCACTTAGGTGCTCTGAGGTTTTGAGTATTATTTTTTAGGTGGTCTGAGGTTTGAATAATTTCATTTGGGTGACACTACGTTTTGCAAAGAATTTCACATAGGTGACACTAGTTAACGGTGTTAACTCTCCATTAAATTATAAATCTAATTGTAGTAATTAATGTTAGTAAACTAATCCATTATTTTTTCTTTTCTTTCTTAAGGTAACTAACCAGCCAATTCCTGTAACTCAATTACCCCCAAATCATTTGACCCCACGTCACCCATAATTTCCCACAAAATATCTCACTTTTGAAACCTTTCTTTCTTTTACAATTCATTTCATTCAAAATAGTGAGGAGCATGTCTTTTCTTGCCACTTATCTAAATTTTTTTGGATGTGTTTTCTCGCAATTTCTGGGTGAAGTAAGCATATCAACTTTGGAAATTTTCTGGTGTTTTTTTGGGAATTTTTTGGGGTTTTTAAGATTATTCTTTTCGGAAATCTGGTTTTTCGTAAATCAATTGTTGCAAAAATAAAATAAAATTATAGTTTAGCACGTTAATCAATATTAATCGGGATTATCAAAGATAATCACCCTTCACACTTCATCAAAAGTTAACGGAAGTTAACCTCCATCATCACTTGTCACCTATGTGAAATTATTTACCAAACCTCGTATCACCTAAGTGAAATTATTCAAACCTTAGAACACCTAAAAATAATACGCAAAACCTCAGAGCACCTAAATGAAAATTTTCCAACAAACAAACAACTTAAACAACCATCAACATTGAATTCTGATCATATAAGAATTGTATAAAGCAAAACCTGTAACCAACTTGCCGCAGAAAAATATTTTTACAGGAAACAGAAATTGGTAGTAAAAAAAAACAAACCCTAATGTTCAAATCATTCATTCATCACCGAAATCAACGGATCACCCACAACAGAAATCTTCCTAATTAAATTGATCATGCCAAGAAGCAACAAGTCTTAAAAGACCAATCAAAATCAAACGATGATTACACAACATAAAATTAATGTGTCGTAACATGACCTAGAATTGGAAATATGCTGAACTCGTAAAACTAACACCGAAAACAAAAATAATTATAACTAAAATACGCAAGAAAACCCTAATTTCTCAAATCAAAGCAACGATAAAGAGAATACCGTTTAATTCAACGCCGAATGAAATTCAAGATTATAATCCACCAACTTGACAACTTCTATCGCAATCAGAATCAGAATTTTATTTAAATTCTATCAAGTAAATAAAGTTCCCGCAATTGCAAAGAACCGAGACACGCAAAATACCGTTCAATGAATTACCAGCAAATTCAATCATCAACAGCGATGAAAATTTAAGCACATAAACACGCAGGAGAGAGAGAGAGAGAGCTGTATCTGGAAATAACGGGTATGTGAATATTTATAGGTGAACGGGTAAGGCGGTGAAAACTAACGCGGTTTCGAAAAGTCGGTGTGCTAGGCTGGAACTTGATCATCCCGGGGCTTTCCTTTTTTTTTTTTTTTTCTTTTTTCGTTGTTGTAACATTTTTGTAGGGCTTGCTAAACGCAAATCCTAAAATTATTAAATGCAAATTCCAAAATTACTAAACCGAAATTATTTTTTTAAATATGCCCTTCACACAATATTTCACCCCTTACCTCTCTCTCTCCTCCCTTTTTTACATTACGTATTTAGACGACCACTTTCAGATACCCATCTTTACTAATTTACTCTGCGTTACAAAAACACTCACGCACACCACCAGCCCGTCCACCCTCTCGCCTGCTGCCCTTTGATTCTTTGAATAGCCCACCCATGAACCACCATTGAAGCACTATGAGCCCATCCATTTCATGGTTGATCTGTAACAATGTCACGATGCAGATTAAGTTTGATCTCTCTTCGAATGCCTAGCCGCTGCCACCCAGCCACCACTATAAACCCTAACCCGATTTTTTTTTTGGTCCAAGAAAGGTACAATGATCAGTACAATAAATTTACATACAACGGGGGTGGGGGATTCGAATCTGTGACTTAATATAGCCAACGACAATTTCTTAGCTACTCCTTGGAGTAGCCAATTTGGCTACACCTACAATGAAGTAGTAGGTTTGTAATAATAAATTGGACTATATTTTGAAAAAAATAAAAAATGGCCAGTGTACTGGCCATGTCAACGTAGCACCAATAAGGGGCTAGTATAGTTCCTAGAAGCCAGTAGACACACGGCATGAAGGAAATAGGGATTCGAACTCCATAACATTGTCTTATCAAACCACTTGGGAGTAAGTTTGGAACCACTAAACCACCACCCTTGTTGGTAGTTCCGATATTCTTAAACAACAAATATTTACACTTTTGGTAATTGGTTTGGGCCTTTGAAATTGGGTTCGGGACTTGGGTTGGAACCCGACCTGGGCAGTGCATTTGGCTTGTTCTTATACCCAGCCTTTCAAAACTCATTCACCACCGCTGCCGCCGCTCCTCCTCCTCCACCTCTCTACTCTCTGCGCTGCTCATCAGGTACCTCCTCCCTCTCTCTCTCTCTCTCTCTCTCTCTCTCTCTCTCTCTCTCTCTCTCTCTCTCTCTGTTTTTGAAATATTTGCTTGGTTTCATGTAATTTCGTTTCACTAATTACAAAGTTTACATAAAGCTCTGTCTTTGAGTTAAAATTACTCGAATTAGTCATACTTTCTAGGGCTTTATACACCATTTTGCTCCATACCCACCTTGTGCGTTTATTTTAAAGATAATTACTAATTGAAGTTGAGTTCTTTCTTCATATTTGAGAAGGGTTTTTTTTTTCCTTTTATTTTTCTTGGTTGTGGACTGGCAGCTAGTAATATTTACAACATTACGTTATTTACATAGTTTTCTACTTGGGGTTGTTTACCATTGTAAAGGGTTTTGGCAGAAGTAAGCTAAATAGCTAATGTGCTAGGTTTAAGTTCTTTTGCTTGTAGGGTTAATGCCTGTATTGTATGCATTTGTGCTTGTTGTTATTGTTTCTTTTATTCCCATGTTCAATTTGAATGGACACTAATGTCATTTAGTATTTTCAACTTCAGGGTGTTTTAGAGTTTAGAAGGAATGGAGCACAGATTAGCTAATAGTTGGAACATCACTGTGAATGAGAAGAAGTTTGTTGAGACGGCGTTGCTTTCGGATCTTAGAGTTGATGGGCGCCGCCCTTTTGATTACCGTCGTTTGACCATTAAGTTTGGCCGGTAAGTTTTGTGTGTTGTATGTATACCTAAGTCTTTTTATTTTCCTAATGAGGTGTGAACTTTAATCTAATTTCCATGGTAAGCTATCATTTAGCAAACAAATATGCAATTTATAATGATATATGGGGAATTTGGGGTTGGGGTAGTTCGAGGAATATGTGTGGAAGCAAAACAAATCGTTTTAGACATTCATTTGTGGAGAAGTAAGGTGGGGGTTTCAGTTTGGTTTGATGTGTTTGAAAACTCATCTCAAGTGGCTGACAACCGCAGATTGGCTTGGGTATGTGGCAGTAGATGTGGTTTGTGGATGGGCCATTGCCTTAGTTGTTTGTACTATTGTATTGCATTGATGTCAGTGGTGGATTTATGTATGTTAAAAACAAGGCTTCCCAACATGTTGGGGCTGTGAGCTAAAAACATAAAATGGGGCCTTAACTGGTTATTTATATTTGAATATAGTTATCAAGAGCTCCTATTGAGATTGGAGTAACCCTTCACATCTAGATGCATATATCCGTATTTCTCTTAGACATAACTTTAAAAACTCCCTGCGATATCTAAAGCACCCAATGAGGAGCAAAAGCGGAGAATAAATCTGACAGCAAAAGAATTTTTGGCGGCAGCAAATTGGCTCTAAGATGATCCATGACAGTTTTTCTCAACGATAAATTGTATACTAAATTCTGTACAAAGTTCAAGTAAAGAAAAATACTGTGTGTGTGCGCGTATGTGTGTGTGTGGGGGATGGGGGGTGCTATGACCCGCCATGCAGTGCCTCATGCCCGAAACTCCTTTTAGAGACTTATTTTTCTCCTGCCAGACCGTGGCTGCTCTTGCCTCGGCCCTGCATTTTCCAAAATCTCGTCACGAGCATTGTCCATGACTCACTGCTGTGTGCCAGGCTGTGCTGGCGTCACGTGACTCGTACCCAGTCCGAGTCTTTCCAAAAACATGTTGCAGCACGGCCTGTGGATCCTTGCC
The DNA here is from genome assembly GCA_038025085.1 of Tetragonia tetragonoides. Lineage (NCBI taxonomy): Eukaryota > Viridiplantae > Streptophyta > Magnoliopsida > Caryophyllales > Aizoaceae > Tetragonia > Tetragonia tetragonoides. Next base: position 14,053,715 of record CM076153.1, on the reverse strand, counting down.
TTAATCACACGGCCTCTAACTCTCTATCCAATGAGTTTTTTAGATAAAAAGAATTTTTGTAACGAATTATCAATAAAATACAAGAGTGAGCATGATCACAAGACGTTCTCCAGAAAGATCAACACCAAAGGGCTGTCCAGTCTCTTTAAATATTGATCAAAGGCACCCTCGGGAAAATCCTAGCAAAATTCCAAAGCGATGCAGGATATACCTCTATGTGCCGCATAAAATCCTGCATATGGAAATCTAATTGTCCCTCTTTATCCCTCTTTCTCTAAGATGAAACCTCAATACGTAACCTCAAACATTAACGACAGGCTTGAGGGGCAAATCTAGTGCTCCCTCCAAAAAAACCCAAACAATTGCATTTGTATCCTCCACACAAACAGATAACGCAGGAACGTGCTTCTCCAAATAGTTAAAAATCTTCATACCCGCAACAAACTACTTACATCCCTAATTGTTGTAAAATTTTCCAGCAAGTGTGCTTCATTGATTGCCATTTATTTGTGGTAATCTCAGCTGCCACCATGCACCTGGAGCTTGCAGTCTATGGAAACAGCAAATGTTGCATAGGCCTATAAGCTTCCAAGGTCTTTGCATCCCAAGAGTTTTGAATATGTGCAAGCTGCATGTATGTGGCTTGGTTTTTGCTTCTGAGAACCTCCACCGAGTTCAGTTGCATTTCTTCTTTTTCTTTTTAGTCTGTTTATTATTTGCACTTAAACAGAAATATGAGTTGTCTTCCCAACATCCTCCCAGTGCCAATGTATAACGTAGTACAAAATGACCTTGTGATGGTTTATCTGATGGACTTATAAATCATATAAATCAGACTGCTTGTATATGTGTGATCACAGTATTGGAGCTGAATATGGAAACTATAAAGTAGCCCTAAGATAATATGAGTTACTTGATGTCAAAACTTACCTTAGAGATGCCGCGGCATTAAGGGTTTTACTGATTTTTGTATTTTATTTGTCATTCTTGAATATTGTGTGAGAGAGCATCAGCTGAAAGTTAATGAAAAGAAGACTTTATGCACGAAATATACATTTAAGATATATTGTGGTATCTGATATCTCTTATTGAACATTTTGTTACTTGGTAAAATGGCAACTGTGACCTAATAACTTTCTTACATAATCGTGAATTACAGAGAAGATGGTTCATCTGAGGTGCAGCTTGGGCAGACTCATGTGATGGGTTTTGTGACTGCTCAGCTAGTTCAACCTTATAAAGACAGGCCAAATGAAGGATCACTCGCTATATATACCGAGTTTTCTCCTATGGCTGACCCCTCATTTGAAGCTGGTCGTCCTGGGGAATCGGCTGTGGAATTGGGACGTATTATAGACCGTGGTTTGAGGTATTATAACAGTCCCTTACTCCCTCCCTTTTCTCGCGATCATATATTGTTTATTCGTTTTGTCAACCTGCACTATGAAAACACTCCTCGGCATCAGTTTTGGGAAAGCTCTTATTATAGAAGAAGAGAGGGATAAAGGAAAGGAGAAGAGATACAGTTTGCCTAATCCTGAGGGCTGAGGGGTTAGTTCAGCTGGTAAGACTTATGAGATATATTCCAGAGGTCCCATAGTCGAGTCCCCTCATGGCCACTGGAGGTTTTCCTGGTCGTTAACTTGAGGGCCCATGTATTAGTCAACCAAAACTTGGATACCCATGCTATCTACAAAAAAAAAAAAAAAAAAAAAAAGTCAATTACAGATTGGCCTTTGCTCATTCTTGTCTGTATGAACGAATCTTGATACAGAACTACTTGCACATCTCCAAATAGTTTGCCTTTGCTCATTCTTTTCAAATTTAATATCTTTAGGATTTCTTTTTATGTAGCTTGTGTTAAGTCATATCCAGGTGCTAAGGGTCAACACCAGTGGGTTGGTTAAGCCCAGCTAATACATCAGATAATTATATGTTTTGTGTTCGTAAGTGATCTAAGCTTACTTTATTTTTCCTTTGGTATCTCCTACTATTTTGTGTGTGTGGTGGAGACTGTTTTACATCTAAAAGTATTCTTGCAGGGAGAGCAGGGCAATTGATACAGAATCACTTTGTGTCCTTGCTGGCAAACTAGTATGGTCCATTCGCATTGATCTTCACATTCTAGATAATGGAGGGTAAGCTGTAATATTTTCACGCAACTGTTCTTTGACTTCTTTTACCTCGTGTGGCTGAGCTCTCATGTATTGTACTCCTTATTTCCTCCTGTAATAGGAATCTTGTTGACGCAGCAAATATAGCTGCTTTGGCTGCCATACTGACCTTTCGGAGGCCTGAATGTACCTTAGAGGGAGAAGATGGGCAGGAAGTAACAGTTCATCCACCAGAGGTGGGTTAGCCCTTAATATGTACTTCTAAGACGTATAATTTGTCATGGTTTTTGTCATCTTTTTTATTGAGCTGTGGCAAGAAATGATTTGATTACTATTGTAATGACAATAATGAATTTTGTTCTCCAGCCTATGGGAGTAATTTTCTTATATTTTTATGGGAGGACTGGAGAGTGGGTAGAACCTGGGAGTTAGAGGGGGGGGGGGGGAGAGGCGGGATTTCAGATGTACAAAGCTTCATCTCTACACGATGGAATTGTTCTGAAAAGTAAGACCTGATTGCTTTGGGTGTCTCTTTGACAATTTGGTTATTAGAATGCTCTTGTGTATTTATGTCAAGGAAAATGAAACGATCCAGAGATGGTGATCGTCTTATCTGTGAACTTTGCTCTAGAAGATCATCTCAAACTAATACTACTATCAGTGGGGATGATATCGACTTAGGGGTAAAGAGCACCAAAGAAAATAGTTCTTAGGATAAATCTCAAATTCGATAGCATAAAAATGATTTCGGGTTTTCTCATCCATTCGAGCAAAGAGGCCTAGAGGAAATGAGAAGATAATCATCAACTTTGGACCATCCTTATTTGTTATGCATTTGTAGCCACAGAATTTTTGCTCTTTGTTCATGGCTTTAAGCCTATGTACATTCCCCATTGTGGAGGGAGATATGTGCTAGCTGGATGAATGATACAAGCTGATGGACCTTGACTGTATTTAGGCTTATTTTTTTAGCCACATTTAATACACGTTTCAGTATTCGTAAAATGTGTCTTCAATCTTGCAGGTAAGAGAACCACTTCCACTGATAGTTCATCATCTTCCTATAGCTGTGACGTTTGCGTTCTTCACAACTGACAACATTGTGGTAAGAAATATGAAGCAATACATCAGAGGTCTTGCTAGCTGCCTGTCTTCCATGTTTGGATGGTCTTACATGTGAAATAATTGACTCAGGTGGTAGATCCAGCCCACTATGAAGAAGCCATAATGAAAGGAAGAATGACTGCTACAATAAATACAAATGGAGATGTCTGTGCTATTCAAAAGGCTGGAGGAGTTGGTGTCATGCATAGTGTTGTTATGCAGTGCTTGCGAATTGCTTCCGTTAAGTCTGCGGATATAAGTACCAAGATTAAAAGTGCTGTAAGATCATCTATAATACTTTCTGGTAGTCTGTTCTTTGTACTTAATTAGGTTTCTTTGGTTGGTGTCTCTAATTTATGTCAATATGAATACGTTAGGTCGAATCATACAACACAGAAAGAGCACTTCGCAAGATCAAGCGCCACCCATCTGCTGCTTTGGATGGTAACAAATCACGTCCTGAGGATGGAAAGGCAGGACGTCAAAAATAGAAATCAGCATCTTTGCAACATGGTGTAAGTATAAACATTTAAACAATGATTTGAATTTTGAAAAATGTCATCTGGTCGGTTTATTTGTGCTTTTTTCTTTCCTTTTTTTTTTTGAAAGGGTTTATTTGTGTTTTCATATGGAAGTAAAAATATGTAATCTATGTCATAAACTTCAAACTAAACAATTGAAAAACTATTCTAAATGATCTTCAGCTTATTTTAAAAGCTAGATAATGCTTTGATGACAAATGAGTAGCTATAAGAACTATGCCGTAAGCGCTGTTGAGAGTTAAATTAAATTCTTCATGAATTTCCAAATCAGTTAAAGTCACTGCGCTGTGTATGCTGTTCTATTAATACATTACACCCACACCTTCCACTTCTCACTAAACACACTCACATTCACAGAAAGCATTAAACAAAGGGGCAGATACTGTCTTCTTGCCAATTTGAAAGCCTTACATGTAGCTGATGTGTCTTTATCCTTTTGCGGCAGATCCTAAATTTTTGTTTATCCTTTAACTTCCTTTTCTGTCTGGTGCACCTGTTCCTGCATCTGGTGAAGCTATGAAATAACATGTGTACATGTTTCTTTTGCTAGGTAAACTGATCCGCTATCAACTTCTAGGTAAAGAACGAACTGGCTAAAAAGCATTGTTTAGAGGATGACTTTGAGAAAACGCAAGAGAAACGTCTTCCACTGTTGACAATTTTGTGTGATTTGAGACCAAAATTCAACATGGTTAAGACACCAAAAATTGCTATACAGTGCCTTCCTGCAGAATTGGCAAATAGAAGGGTCTTTCTGCAGGTACGTCTTCCCTCATTTTCAAAGAGGATAAATGCAAATTTCTGGTAGCGTATATCATGAACATGAGAACTTGCTGCCTACATTACATAGTTTGGCTATAAGTCAAGATGCATACCCAAACGTAGAACTCTGGACTTTTTCTGAAAATTTGCATAGTTTTTGGCATAACTTGAAGAGTCCAGTTCCTAGACCAATGTTGTGAGTGTTGAGTGTCCAATATGGGCACTAAGGTAAACAAAGAGGGCATTTGAATAAGCCTATTGCCATTGGATTTTAGTTTCTCCATCCTAGCTTGAAAACAATGTGTGAGTAGCCTGATACTAATAGACAAAGTGATCTGACATTAAGTTGCATTCTGAAATTTTGTAGCTTGTCATATGAACTAAAATTCTGCTTTTTAGCATGCTCAAAGGATGTGCATGTTCTTTTCCTCCTGTAAACAAAGAGATGTCTGCCTTCTGTCTACGAATCAGTTATCCTGAACTCCGGTAAGGGTTCGGTTGCTTCTTGGATGGATTAGCTACCTCTGTTTTTCGGTGTGAAAGTTTCTTATTCACAACCCAAAATATTGGTTCCGTTCCTTGTGGGGTCTTTTTTCGCCAGCTCTATGACAAGATTAGCAGTTGAGGAACCAAGACTAAGATCTCAATTTTTATGGTTCTAACTTCTATCATTGACATTAACATTACCCCAGTGCCTTCAAAGAGGCTCCCGCCTAGGCAGGGTAAGGAGGGGTCGGTTGTACGCAGCCTTACCCCTATGAGAACAGAGTCTCACAGAGAGGTTGTTTCTGTTTGACCCGAGATCCAAAGTGCGGCGATTATGGTTCTAACTTCTAGTTAAGCTCAGTCTGGTAGCCCAAGCAAGTAAACCTACCTGATTGTTTCCTCTTTGGATGCTAATCATTGGACCTCCTGACTGGTAGGCTAGTAACGCGACATGAAATAATGAGACTAAAATACTGTAATGATAACAAAAGCCATAGTGCTATACCGGTTTTGAGATAAGGCCTTTTTGCTTTTTATGGCAGGACTCCTAGCTTTTATATTATGATAGTGTGAGTCATTGCTTGCCCTTTCTGTTGCTGTGTATGCTGTCAGCTCACCTACTGGTATTACTCAATTGCAGGGGTCACCTGGGTGCTTCTTGCTTGTGACATGATTCTTAATAGCACATATTTCAGACTTATATGCATCACTAAGATGAGGACTGGGCTGAGTTGTTCAGACATCTACTTGTACAGCCTTTTCTGGAGGCCAATGGCATGCTGTTTAAATGGAAAATATGAGTGACTGTATTTTGTAGGATTGATGAGGTACAAAAGTACTTTTGACGTCTCGTGTCTACCTAACGTCATCTTATTTTAGCCTTTTTAAAATCTCAATTATGTTTGTATGAGAGTTCCCTATCTTTGAAGTGATCAAGAATTCAAGATTCCTCCCTATAAGGCTTATATAAATCTTTGATTATAATAGATTCTCTCTAAGCCTCTACTGTCCTAAAAAGTAAACACAAAATTTTGTATAAGATGGATTTACGGGATAGGATTTCTCACATTTTTCTCTTCCCTCTCTTTCTATTTCTCCTCTCCTTCCCACACCTCATGAGATAGGTTTGTCCTACGCAAGACCTTTTAAACAAAATAAAAAAAAATTCTTCCTCTTTGTTTGAACTTTGAAATGTAGAAGTTGTAAATCTACACCTATTTTGTTTGTTGATAATTTTGTTTATCTACTTTATTATTCAGGTGTTGATTCTCAATTTCGTAAATACTGCTATTAATTATTAAGTCTCTGCTTAGTTAATACTCTCTCTGTTTCAAATGAGCTTCTTATCTAACTTTTTGAGTCAAACTTCACCAAATTCGACTATAAATTTGTGAAAAAAATATGAAGATTTATAAGATGAGGTCTTATATTCATTTTTAATTATACTTTCATAATATCAACTTTTTAAAAATTAGATATTTATGTAATAATAGTTTTTAATGGTCAAAGTGTTGTTTCAAAAACTGTGTAAAGTCAAACAGGAAACTCATTTTGAAACGGAGGTAGTATGACTTTACATTTTACAACACTAAAACCCGATTATCAAAAAAAAAAAAAAAAAAAAACACCAAAACCCACTAAAATATCAATAGGTCTTGTGTGTGGCGGACTTATCCCATAAATGAGAAGAATAGAGAGAGACAAGGGGGGAAATGTGAGAAGCCTTGGTTCATAGATCCGTCTTACACAAGTTGTGCTAAATTAATAGTAGTACATGATTTACTTTGCTGCACTCCAGTTGTTGACAATTATGACTGTATTTAAGAAACGAAATTACTCTCTTCAAATTCCTCCATCCGTGTATAAGGCGATTACAGAAGGGAAGAAAGTCAGTTTTTATCAACCCACTTCAATGTCACTGATGACTATTTGTGTCCATAGGACATCTATGGATTTTGCCCATGATCAGGGCACTACATCTTCTGAAAATTCAAATGACTCAAGAGCTACAAACATGATGAAGGAGTCTATTTCCACCTGTGCGAATGTTGTGGTGGATCATAAATTTGTCGCCCACGAGGAATTCACCTCTGTGGAGAAGTTTGAGGTCACCAGTGAAGAGGTTGTGATGGATGATAAGACTATGGCTTCTTTTTCTTCTAAAATGGATACTACAAGTCCTTGCTTTATGAATCCGCTCGGCTCAATCATGCTTCCTTCTTTTTCTTTTTTTTTTGAAGGAAAGAGAATTCATTCATTCATAAAAAGCCATTTGGCATCTACAACGGTGAATATCTCTAGACAAATCTAAATTTAACATAATCAAGTATAAATCTGATATAACAAGATGAATATGATTTCCACTATCACTGCTTGAAATCGGTGTCTTGATCAGCTCCGTCGATAAGTGACTACCAATCCAAACATCACTGTTAGAAATCAGCGTCTTGATCAGCTTTGTCGATAATTGACAATGCCCTGATATAGCAAAAAATATGCCATACAGTAAACGGGAGGCCACTGCCGTGTCCCTACGATCGGAGGTAAGCACGAAATGTGCTGCAGCTATTTGGAAGATCAAATCTCCTTGCCATAGTAGATTGAACTTGTTTTCTTGATTCATCAAACCGAACATAAAAATAGAAATTCGACGACCCTCCGACGAACGCGGAGAACTCCACAATCTCTCAACAAAGGAGAGTTTATTACTAACCATAAAGAAAAACAAACTAAAAAACTAGATCGAAAGCAATAAATCAACAACGGAGGGGCTAACCACCGGCAAAAAATGCCGGTGATAGCCCCAAGATGAGTCAAAGAGAAAGGGGGCTAGGGTTTTTTGAGAGAGAAGAGAGAGAGAGATGGGTAGACTTAATAAGTTGCAATCATGCTTACTTCTAGAATCAGAACTCGGTTTTCAAGATACAAGACCAAGCTTCAGCGTAGGATTACTTTCTCTTCTCGCTCAGGCTCGGCTTGCCATTCTCAGCCCAAGAAATCCTTGTCTTCCAAACTTCTTTGGAGAAAAGGCTGTCAAACTTATTCACTTAACAATAACTGGTTTTGCAGGTATCATTTGCAATTCAAGCGCAAGTCTGTTTCTACCATATATCAAGATAAGAATTTAGGAAGTGTTATATGTTGTAGTTTTCGTTTAGCTCCTAGTTCTTTGTATCAGGTAGTACACTCACTAGTCCAAGAGGCTTTTAAGGGTGTGCATATTGTATAAATTTAACTGTCTTTCCTGTTGCCAAAAAAAAAAGAAAAATTTATGACCGTATTTTTATTTTTATTTTTTTAAGGTAAGGAGGTTCGCTTTCAGGCTGACCCATTTCGGGTTTAAGGCCCAAGAGCTTTGGGAGGAAGCGGGAATAAGGGGAAAGGAATATCAAATGCCCCTAGTAAGATTTGAACCTTGATGATAGGTAAGGAAACCAAAATTAAAACCACTAAACCAACCTATGTTGGTTGTTATGATTGCATATATAGCAGCGAAAATTTGCTTATATGGTGTTACCCAACCAATAGGATATTTTTAAACCAATTTTTTTCTTTTTTCTTTTTCCAAATACTCCAAAACCACTTCCCTATTTTCAAGGATGTATTAGAGGGTAACAAATCTAGGTGGTGTTACTGAAACACCAGAAAATTTCTGTATATGGCAGTAGTCCAAAGAAGTAAAAATCAAGTGTCATAAATTATAATATTTGATAAGGGGGAAATGTGGTTATCACTTAAAAAGTGATAAGTAAAAAGAAGTATCAAATCTTGAAATATCTGCCTTCAGTTTTCACATGAGAATTACAAATCACACATGGGAGTATAATACAAAACTGTTGATTCACAAAACAACAAAAATGGCAGACCAAAGTAACATGGAAGTGAACTGCACGTTTGCTACCCAGAAAAATGTGATTCTAAGAATATTCTTTATATTATAAAATTATGATGAATAAATAGGAAAAAAAAAAGGGAATATTCTTTGCAATGAGAAAGATACATACTGAATTATTTATCATTATAAATTCGCAATTATAGTAATAGCAATAGTTGATTAAAAACAGATGGGCGACTAAAACTAAACTTCTGGAATATTGTCTGCTTTATGGTAGAGGTCACCAAATTTGACTTCAACAGATATGTACGCCCATGTATTTTGAGCATGTGTTTATTTGCAATTTGGATTTAGTTTTTGATTTGGATTTGAATCCCTTTCCAACTCACCGGCCAACACCGTGTGTTTTAGACCAACTTTGGCCTTTCTGGTAAAGATGAAGTTTTGGCTTGATGGCAAAACGTGGACGGATTAGAATCATTAAAGATCGACTTGAATTTGACCTACTGATAATAAAATTAGAAGTTAGTTTTTCAAGGTTTTATAGTACAAAACTCAATTATCAATCCGAATCTAACATAAACGGTCTGCTTTTTGATCCAACCTGCTAATTACATGATTTTTTGATGACTCGAATCCAACCCGATTTAACCGGTTTATCAAGTCATACATTAATTATTAGTTTTATGTATAACTGTTAATCAATAAATTTCACTAAAAATAGTTAGGTTTTTTCTTTTTCTCCATCTATAAAGAATAATACTCCTCCCCTAACATGATGAGCAATTTAATTCCACATGGCTATCATTCATAGCTATTTCCTAAGCGAGGATCGATTTGTAGGAGCAAAAGTGAACCACTAGGGGACTAAGGGGAGGAATCAACATATACGTATATGCAAAATTACCCTTAGACAAATTTGTAAATTAAAATTTAGAACTTCATATGCATTACAAATTGGTAATACTTTGTTTACCCATTGAGTAGACTATTCATGTGATATGGATTCAATTTTTAAAAACAAAATATCAAAAAGTACTCAATTAACATTTCACACACCACATGAGTATTTTGCCTAGCACAAAAACTTCTATAAGACGGTATTTTGTAATTTTTGGTGAGACAGGTTCACTTTCGAATGAAACCAGGGTCACTGCTCACCGTCGTTGACACCTATATTTCTGAAAAGTAACCCTATTTTCTTGTAAATTGGTTTCATACAAGACTTACTGTTTAACCAATGGGTAAACGTCTTATATATTTATATTGAAGATGGTTAGAGATTTGGATAACCAACTAACATGCGTGCCTCACGTTCTATATTAATTGTATAACAAAATTTAACCTACAAAAACATAACTCACATGATTCATGAATTCTTGATCAAGTGGACACTAATTAAGTGCAAAATGGACCACATGTCTAAATAAGAAATGACCAATTATTGAAGGCTGAAAATTTGAATGTAAATTCAACCAGAAAACACACCAAAAGTTGTCATTGTCAAAATTGAGTAAGAGAAGTAGAAGCCAGGCAGCCATCTCTCAGTTTCGGGACGCAGAGTCCCATAAGTCCTTGACCTTTTCTTGTGCCCATTGAGCCATAAACGTATAATGTCCACAATATATATGTTGCTAGTGATTTCAGAACCATGTATTATCACTTTTCTTTAACATGAATAAAGCAATTAATGGGAAACAAATTGAATTTGAGAACAGGTGTTTTTTAAGGGTACTTGCTCGTAAACGTCTTAAATTTGCCTGGCTGGAACATTGTCAATGTGTTGTGAATGAGAGTGGATCCTCTGCGGTCCTCTCTCCTTCGTTTTCTCACTTTCTCTCTCCTCTCCAAACTCCCCAAACCCCAAAAAAACTCCCCTATTTACAAAGGAAACAGTAGAGGTTGGTTCTCTGCGGTACCTCAGAGGATCCAGACCCGTTGTGAATATCATGTGCGAATTTTCACCTATTTTCCCTTCTAATATTGGACTTGATTACTATATTTTGTGTAGTACTAGTAGGTCTGTAGGTATGTCGTGTCAAATTTCATGAATAAAATTCATTTATTATCAGACCCTCTGTCCGTTAGCATCTATTATATTGTCTACATATATTCTATACTACCAATTCCAATACCAGAACCAAGTAAAGCCGATAATCACACATGACACGATGCTCCTAATAAGAATATACATATCTAATGTAGGTCAATACTTTAATTTTAACCCTTGGGCTATGACATCGTTTTTGGTTCATGGCAATTGAAAATTGACTCTTAATATAGTAGCGTATATCGGTATCGTAAAATAGGTGTATTTTTTGTTTATTTAAGAATGGTGTTTTTTTATTGTGTCTCTGATGTACAATTAAGTGGCTAAATTAAGTTTTGCTTGTGCTACCATTAATTATGAGCTATGATCCAACGTTGCTGTTTTTGATCGGCCAATAAATTGAAATTAAATAAGACTCATAATTGACTCTATCATTGGCTCTTGCATGTCCTTATAGATCATTTAATAAGACTCATAAATCACAATCACACTAAAATTTGCAACTTGATTTTGCCAAACAATAAGGTTCTGTTTGATTCAACTCAGTTTCACTTAAATTAAGTTCAGTTCAATTCAGTTCAGTTCAGGGTCAATAAGTTTAGTTCAGGGCCAATAAGTTCAGTTCAGTTCAGTTCAGTTCAGTTATTATTATTATTATTATTATTATTATTATTATTATTATTATTATTATTATTATTATTATTATTATTATTATTATTATTATTATTATTATTATTATTATTATTTAATAATGCATAGTAATACCTTTAAAATTAGATATTGTGTTTTAAATTAATTAAACACAACAATACAATAGTAAGAAACAAATTAAGGGGCAATTGGTTTGTTAGTTGATAAGGGAAAGGATCAATAAATAATTAATATTAGAAAAGAAAAAATGAAAGAAATGAACCTAGTTACCCTTCTTGATTGGTTCACTCTAGTAAAGTAGTAGAATTACTTTCAATTCACTTTGCTATTATTTGGTTCGTTGATAGAGATACTCAAACCAAATTTTTTTCCCTATCATTTTTTTTAGAGATAACAGCGATGATAAAATAAAATTACCACAAAAAAGTGTGGAAAAGTAGCATTTATCTTGTAGATATGTGACATTACCTTTGAAAATAGTGAATAAAATGATAAAAATAAATATAATAATAAAAATAAACAACAACAACAACAACAACAACAATAATAAGTTCAGTTCAGTTCAGGAGCATTAAGTTCAGTTCAGGAGCATTAAGTTCAGTTCAGTTTAGTTCAGGACCAATAAGTTCAGTTCAGTTCAATTCAGTTAAGTTAAGTTCAGTTACGTAAAATTCAGTTGAATCAAACGGAGCCTAAAGCATAATGTGTTACCGTTTCAAATCAACTTTAGTTATACCATGGCACACACATAATAGTATGAAACTATGAGCGCGATTTTTTCTACTTAACTAAATGGGCCCGTTTGGCCTAACTCCCACAAATTCAACTTCTCCTCCCAAATTTGTTCTTGTTCACCCACTTTTATCCACTCCCTCCTCCATATCCAACTTCTAAGAAGTTAAAATATAGCTAGAAGTGGATGGAGCAGGAGAAGCTATAATTTGTAACTTCTCCTTCTAGTCCAATTGTAGCTTAATTTCAACTTCTTAGAAGTTGGAAATGGAGGGGAGAGTGGATAAAAAGGGAGTGACCAAGAATAAATTTGGGAGGAGAAGGAGAAGTTGCTAGAAGGTAGACCAAACGGGCACTAAACCGAAAAACAGACCCTAATCCCTACCTATATCAAAAATTAAAATTTTAAATATGATAAAATAATAAATAAGGTATCTAGTTGGAATCTCCTAATGAGTGGCTGGCTGCTAACCATGTACAATTGGAATCCCTGTGAGATTCGTAAGAGAGAGAAATAAGAAGACAAGGGGCCATGGGTTTGAATATACATGGTGACTTCACATTTCACATCTACCACCAAAAAGTCCAATTATTGGCATTGCCACATCTTTACCTATTTATTTCCCCATTTTTTATCTTCCCTTTATATTTCATTTCATACATCCCCCACCATACTCCCAACTCTCAAGGAACCAAAGACAAAGTCCCAACAAAGTCAGAGAAAAAGTTGAAATTTTGTTCTTGGGTTTTCATTTTAGTAAAGATATGAAAATGGGTATTTTGGCAGGGCCACAATGGAGGATTTTGAGATCAATTTCTATGATAGCTATGAGTTTCTTATTAGCTTCAATGATGGCTTCAGCTGAGAGAAAAGCCTTGAAATCACAGAACTCTACAACAACAACAACAGCACCCATGTCTCCTTTAGAAGATCCTGTTTCACGAATTTTGCATTTCTTGTGGCAGTCTGATGAATCTGGTTACCACCATGTTTGGCCGGTAATTTCTTCATTACCCTTTTGGCTTTTTGTTCAATAATTAATTGAATCTCTTTTTTTTTAATGATTTTTAGTTTTGATTAAATGTTCCCTTTTTATTACTCTTCCTGAATCTTTGGATGGGTGATTATTATTGGAGTTCTTGTTTGGAGTATTATTATGCAGTTATGCACTTAATTTCTATTACCTTTTTTAATGGATTATTATGGTATTTAAAACCAAAAAAAACTCTGTTAAACCCTTTTCTAGAATTGAGTTTTTTGCTTTTGGGTTGGCATAATTTCTGTGTACCAAAGTGTCAGAGCACCATTTTGGATTATACTGTGCATAAGATATTTAAGTAATATCAAAAGAAGGCTTTTAATTACAATTAAAAAGTTTGCTTTAAATGTTGTTTATTAGACTTTTGATGTTACTTTTATAATAATTTTAGGTGCAACATGGGCACAAAATTCTTTTTGTTGTAAGAGAGACACATTGGAAATTTTTTGGAGCTGTTTGATGGTGATCACTTGTAGTCTTGTAGAGCAGGTTCTCTGTTTTTTTTTTTTTTTTTTGGTTGGGGAAGGTGAATAGGTGATGTTAATACTGCTCACATGTTAATCATTGCAGTCACTGTAAGTCTTACCCAAGTGAGGCCATGGCCACCTGATGGGCTAAGATTGTTTGTTGGTCAGTGTTACTATGTTTAGCTAATCTATGAACTTTATTACCATGTGTGGGGTTCCATGAGCCATGTCCAACCTTTGAGTTAAAGATTTGGTTGGTTTGGTGTTACTTTCAAACTTTCTTTAGCTAATCTGTTGATAGATATGTAGTGATTGGAGAATTACTTCGTGGTTCGCTGCATTTATCACCTTTTCGCCTTTCTTAATGTGATTTCAGGAACTGAAATTCGGCTGGAAAATTGTTGTGGGGACGATCATTGGGTTTTTGGGAGCAGCATTTGGAAGTGTTGGCGGTGTTGGAGGTGGTGGCATTTTCGTGCCAATGCTTACTCTAGTGGTTGGATTCGATCCAAAATCTGCAACTGCTATATCGAAATGTAAGAGTTTAACTAATTGTTTGTCTGTCATAGATTAGTCGAACAAAACGAACAATGTTTGCTATGGCACAACAACTTTGCTGATACTAAGAACTTGCCATAGTCAGCTTTTCCTCAATTTCGAATGTGTTCAGTTTGCTGAATTCTTCCTTGGTTCAATCATAAGGTACTGAAATATGGTGGCAATCTGATATGATTATCTGGCTGGTTCTGTTTTATGTTCAGGTATGATAATGGGTGCTGCAGGATCAACTGTGTACTACAATCTGAAGCTAAGACATCCAACACTAGACATGCCAGTCATTGACTATGACTTGGCCCTACTTTTCCAGCCAATGCTCATGCTGGGAATTAGTATTGGAGTTGCTTTTAATGTTATTTTTGCTGACTGGATGGTCACAGTTCTGCTTATTATTCTTTTCATAGGTAATTTCTGATTTAGTTGCTGCTTGTATAAAAGCATTTTAGTCCTGACAGCACCGCTGATACAAGCTCGCTTTCTACAGGTACATCAACAAAGGCATTTTTGAGGGGAGTTGAAACTTGGAAGAAAGAAACCCTGATGCAGAAGGTAATTGAACTTTCTTGTTTATAATATTTGCTTTAGGAACTTCTCTGTTGATTCTAAATTGAAGTATTTCTTTGACTCTGAACTCGTACCAGGGGTCACTTGTGCACCATAATAGATGGGAACTTTATGAGTTACATTTATGAGTATCTATGATCTATCTATTTTGATTTCCTGATGACTAAATAAGATCTAAAACAAGGTCACGAAAACATTAGGTACGGAATACAATTAAGCATTGCTCTTTCCTTCTCTAATTTAGCTGCATTTGATTACAGGAGGCTGCTAGTCGTGCTGAGTCAAATGGTATGTTGATCTACTTGTTGACGTGAAGCATCCACGAGGCTTCAAAGATGTACATTATATAGCCATCCATGTTTGTTTTAATTGTGAAATTGATAGAAATAGTTGTTCATTCTCAGGTGCTGAAGGAGTTGATTACAAACCCCTTCCTGCCGGCCCAGAAAAGGAGGACAGAGAGGTATGTTACACTCACCTTTAAGAAGCTGATACCTGTTGTAATTGTGAAATTGATTGAAATAGTTGCTCATTTACCTGTTTGGCTCATAACGTCTCATGGCAGGCTCCCATTCTTGAGAATGTTTACTGGAAGGAAGTTGGTCTCCTTTGCTTTGTTTGGGTGTCATTCCTTGTCCTGCAGATTATTAAGGTTCTTACTTTGCCCCCCTCTACTGTCTTGAGAGATAAATTCTTGCTCGCTAGTTATCCTTTGGAACCAATACTAACTTCCGAAGCTATGTATCCAACAGCAAAACACAGCTACTTGTTCAATAGCCTATTGGGTGGTGAACTTCTTGCAGGTATTTTTCTATGCGTTCACTTGACAGAGTTATATTCTTGTTAAAAACAATAAGGGTATCCATCATCCCCCTCCTTTGTGAAGAACCTAAATATCCTTTATATTTCCAGGTGCCTGTTGCAGTAGGTGTATCTTTATACGAAGCAGTCAGCCTGTACAACGGACGGAGAACAATTTCCTCCAAAGGAGACACAACCACTAACTGGAAAGTACATCAATTGTTCTTATATTGCTTTTGCGGCGTAGTTGCTGGAGTAGTTGGTGGGCTACTTGGACTTGGCGGTGGCTTTATTCTAGGCCCGTTATTTTTGGAGCTCGGAGTTCCTCCTCAGGTGAGGCTTTTGCTTGTATGAAACTGTAATATGATGTGTTTTGGATTTTGGTATTGAACCCCAGCTGCAAGAGGATGGGGAATCATTCTTTCAAAGTAGTTGGTTAGTATTCCGTTATATGACATGACTTTATATTCTATCAAAAAGGATGACAGATTTTCACTGGCTCCAAAATCAGCAAAGTAATGAAATTCGATTGAACTGGGATCCCCATACCCTGTGAGTAGCCAGGACCACATTAATCAGTCATAATCAACCACCATGTTGGTTGTCCGAGTCCCTTAATCATGTGAAATTAGGAGATCAATGATACATTAGCATTGATGAAATGACAAAGCAATTGGCAATATGAGCCAATCCACATGGCAGTCTTAAGTGATAGACTTTGGAGTTGGATGGACGTCTAATTCACTTCGATGTGGTTGTTGAACAAACTAAAGTAGACGACATCCAACACTTGTAATTACTCAGTAACTGTACCTAGTCCCAAGTAACAAGTTTATTAGTCAAGGTGTTGCTATATACTCGAGCTGGAATCCTAACTCCTCATAAAATATCTGCAGGTGTCGAGTGCCACAGCCACTTTTGCAATGACTTTCTCATCGTCAATGTCTGTTGTTGAGTACTACCTTCTCAAACGTTTTCCTGTACCTTATGGTAAGCAAGCACCTTATTGGCTTATTGTTCGTAGTCTTAGTATTGTTTCTGTCGCAATCCTTCTGTCCACGTCCTTGGAAAATATACTACTACGTATTATTAGCCTATTACTAGGACTAATTTAGTGTCTTTTCATTATTTCAGAGTGCTGATTTGTTTTTATCTATTTATTGCGCAGCACTCTACTTTGTAGCGTGGGCAACTCTTGCTGCTCTCGTTGGACAACATGTTGTCAGAAAGATGATAGTTATTTTGGGAAGGGCTTCCCTCATTATCTTCATCCTAGCTTTCACAATCTTTGTGAGCGCTGTCTCACTAGGTGAGTTCAATATGCTCATTCGTCGCTTCTGACACTTCTAACTGTAGATTTGGATATGCAAGTTGATGTTCAGGATCAGAGAATTTTGCTGGTCTTTGGACTTCCAAGAATCATCCATTGAGAAATTAAAAAGGAGTGTCCTAAATAAGACTAAATAACCATTGACACTGATGTGTGCTTATGTTTTGTAGGTGGAGTTGGTGTATCCAACATGATTGGGAAGATTCAACGACACGAGTACATGGGATTTGAGAACCTTTGCAAGTACGATGTGTAGAACTTCATCATCACAGTATTCATCAACATTATTACTTTTCGGGCTATAAAACGCATAATGCTTTGTATCGGTCCATGGATGCTCTTGGACGGAAGTTTCTTTCCTTCAGCAAAATCGCCTGTTCCTCTATTCACGCACACCAATTCTTTCTGGAAAAAAAAATCTCTGTATGGGTAATGAGATAAACTGATGGTGAAAGAGAAGGCCGGAAACTGATGCTCTGTTGCTATTGTTGTATTCACCATTTCTCCTTGTATTTATCACCAAACCCACATATAAGCTAATGTGGAATCCAGTTTTGTAAGTTTGTCAATTATAAGTTAAGCCTTTTGGTTGAAAGTTTACATATTTTGTTGTGTAAAGATACTCATTTCCCTTATATGATTTCTCACTCTAATAGAATGATTTAGGCTCCGTTTGATTCACCTGGATAAAACTGATCTGAACTGAACTTAATTGATTTTTTGAACTTGACCGTTAACCATTTAAAATTCGTCCAAACATAGTCAATATTAGACTCATTTGAAAGAAGGCTTTGAGATCTTTCCGATGACATAATTTTCATCATGAAATTATTTCGAAATAAAAAGTTATATGAGTAATAAAGTTACACATGAACTGAACTGGACTGAACTGAATTTAAGTAAAAATAAGGTGAATCAAACAGAGCCTTAAACCAATACTGTTTACATCTACTAGTATAATGCACTCGCTCCGGCCCAAATTTATCACCCAACTTTTTCTTTTGGTCCGCCCCAACTTCATCTACTCTTTATAGGGATTTGTCACTCTTATAGAATGATTTAAACTAATATTGTTTACATCTAGTATAATGTACTCCATCCGGCCCAAATTCATCACCCGACTTTTTCTTTTGGTCCGTCCCAACTTAATCTCCTCATTATTACCGTATTTAGTAAACTTTCCCATTTGATTTTATTCAAATGGCTATATAGAATTTACATGTCTTAGTATATTTTCGTTTATCATTCAAATATTGAGTATAATCCAGGTTTAGATAACCAAAGTAGAATAAATATTGCAGGTTAGATGTCTACTTGTACGTTGGCTTAATTCCATTCAAGCCAAGAAAATAATTGAAACCTACATTTTAAAAAGTTAAATAAAAGTAAATCTTTTGCATTTCTCAAAAATGTAAACAATGTGATCAAATGTATCCACAATAAAATTAGAAACTTTTACTAAATGCAAAACATCTCCGCTTACCTTTTCCATGTGCTCTCCTTGTAGAATCCCCAAAAGCACATGCCACCAAGTACATGTTTATCTAAATCTTTTAGGCCAAGACTAATTATATTTGCACCGAATTAACTTATAAAGGGGTAAAATGATCTCACTACATAATTTCTCCATTCACAAAATTCAACCATCGACTTTGTCCAAGGAATTAGAGTGTCGAACGATTCACACCAATCACTTATTAGTCTAAAAACACGCTTAGGAATTTTTCCTAGTTAGATATCAATAGAATGGAAAAATAAGAGGGAATGATTATGTGGCACCAAAAAACATTAATTTGGTGCACAAAAAAGGACTAGATAGATCCCCCAACAATCGTGATGTTTATAGGTGTAGTAAAATCCAAATTATCAATCAACTTTACTCTAATTTTGTCGTATATTTTGGGAAAGGGTTACTCATACACCCTGTGTATATTACATCCTCTTATTTCTTGTGAATGGGAGGATGAATTTGCCCCTTGCTCTTTGGGATTTTAAGGGGTAATATAAGTATGGTGAAAATAGGGAAAAAGGGGAAGATGAAAAAAATAGACACAAAAAAAAAAGGAGGGGACAACAAAGTGTAATATACACAATATGTACGGCTAGCTTAGTTGTTTCTTTTGATCTCTTTGACCTTGGTTCAGTGATTCTAGCCTATGTGAGTGTGATATATGGAATCGAATTTTGACACGTGAATGAATTATTAATCAACTTGAAAATTGCAAATTCGCAGCTATCTTTCCTGACGTGGATATATTTTTCTCTTTATTTTTAAAGGATGAGCATGAATACGTGGAGGAGATCAGCCAGGTGTAAAAAAAATATCATTTAATTGAACACGGCGTTGAAAAAGAAACGTGAGTTACGTGACGGAAAAGAATTCGGTCAGTCAGGTCAGGTGGCCGTACTTATCATCACCTGCCATGGCTGTCTGTGACTTGGAGTTACACCAGTAAGAAGTGAAAGATCTGAGAATCGTCCTAGATTCCAGTTACAGTAAGATTCTTTTTTACTACATGACAAACAATATCTAGATCCAAGAGAAACAGTATTGACAGAAATTACATGTCGGCGATTTGTGTTGTTTTAATTTGTACTTAAGTCATAGTTCCCGTTGAGGTTGATAGAAAGCTTCTCATTCAAATTCCGAGAAGAACAGGGTTCGAGTCTTTCTATTATTATTAGTGAGGACTTATCTCTTTTCTTTTCTCTTAGTTGGTGAGTGTTTTATGAAATAGATCACACTCAGTCTTCAATAATCTGGTGGGAACTATTCCGAATTAGACTGAATCGAAGTGAATGGAATTCAACTTAACTAAACTTAAATGACTATCACTGAATTAGTACAAGACCATTGTTGAACTAAATCGAATTGATATGAACTTAACTGAAATGAATTGAACTTAAGTGAACGACTAAACTCTATAAAACACAACATTTTGTGAGAGGAAAAGTATGTCACGAAACTTAATTGAGTTATATAATTTGTTAGAGAAAAACATTCACGATATACTAAACACCATTGAATTAAATTGAACGGATTTGAAATCGATTATGGCTAATTAAATCTTTTAGTCATTAGAACAGAAGTTAGGTGTGTTTCTTCAACTTATCTAATAAGTTTTCACTTTAGTTCAATTTAATTTATGTTAGTTCAATTTAACTAATGTGATTCATTTCAATTCGGATATTCACCCTATTTTTCCTCTCATGTTTTTACTATTAAGTCAGTTTAGGTCTGGTTGGGTAAATTCAAATTAGTTTGGATAAGTTCAACCGAGAAGAATAAACCCTTATAATTCTTATATATTTCTACCGTGTATGATAATGTGAATTTGAATAAGTGATAAAACCATGATTAAGTGATACAATAAACCAAAAATGAGAATTAATAATGTGTTGATGGGGCTATTTGAATTCAATCATCGACCTATGCAAATCGATTGAATAGAGAGTATTACAAAAGAATGTGACATTTTGTGTTCTGAGCTCATTTTTGGCTCAACTTTATTGTTATATGAACAATTCATATTTGTATGTCCGCAATAGCTCGCAGATTGTAAAAATAAAGGGGTTTTATATTTCTAAGGTAATTATGTTTCTGTGCCCTTTACTAATTTATTTATAAAACCATATTGTTTTACCTTGTAACATTTTATATAGATGTTTTTGGATTGATAAGATTCAATTGGATATAGGCTACAACTTTTTTACTCATAAAAGTACAATCTAAATTTGATGAGTGAATCACAAAATAAATAAGATAACTATATAAGTATATCTTATCTGTTGTCATCTCTAATTATTATTGTCCATATCATCTTTGATTATAATTAGTATTAAGTCATAATCTATCGATTCAATATCCATTTGTATTCAATATTTCTTCATATATGCCTTGGTCCTTGGATACATTGAAAGAGATGAATTTTTTTTACCAAAAAAAAAAAAAAAGAGATAAAATTTTTTGTTTTGTTTTTTCGGGGGACCATAAGACGTTAAAATGCTCATAAAGAAACAAATTACACAATTGTCATACTAGATTCTGCAAAACCAACAAGGTTGTTCTCGAAAGAGAACATAAATCATATACTAGGAATAGGCCTCTAAAGTCATATAAAAAATTATAAAGTTTCCAAACTATGATTAGATAACCAATCTGCAACAGCTCAACCCAATAAACATGTTAGACGATCTTGATTTCCCATAGTCAGTGTTTTTCAACAAATTCGTGCATTATTCCAATATGAAATCATGGGAACGTAACCAAGCCTCTAAAATATCTAGAGGCTCAGCCATATATTAGAGTTGCTTATTTTCAAATTGTTGGTGAAAGTTTTGGCGAAAAACCTAATTGACATTCAAAGTTCCTTTCACGCCACCTAATCCCGAGTTATCTTTCAAAACCCAATTAGTATTGAGCTTAACCCACGAGAGAGGTGACATGCATGTATTATTTATAAGTCTCATCTAGGTATCACTTACTTTCATGAGTTTCACCTAATGCATTGCGTTAGTTGGATTTAGTATCCAAGTACTTGTACCTTGACTTTGTATTACTTCATTCATTAAACGAACTAGAAAAAAAACATGACATTCTTTCTTCCATATCAAAGGGATAATGTTTGGTGCTCAAGATCTTTGTGGGCTGCCTATAGGGCGAAAATCCCCTCCTTTAGAAGGGTTATCCACCTTGGGAATGAGAGAGATACATGTAGAATTGACTGCTCTGAGGAGTTTTCCATTGCTGAAGAACTCCTGAATAGCTTTGCAAACATCAGACCTCACCACCTCCCATGCCAACTTGAAGAAAGTTGCTACACTAAACCCATCCGGACCTGGTACTTTAGGTGGCGTTTACTTCGTTGTAATCAAATGCAATCAATTTAGTGAGTAAAATATAGGTGGAAAAGAGATGAGGGGGATGAGAGAGAAGGGGAAAGTTTAATTGATTACACTATCCATTGTAATCATCTTTACATGGGTAGAATTAAGCAATTGTGATTACCATAAAGGATGTAATCAATCCCATATTTTTCATCCCTCTCCTCCTCCCTCCTATTCCACCTCATTTTTACCCACAAAATTGATTACATTGCATTACATTTGATTGCAACTAAGTAAACGAGCCCTTAGTGTCATGTATGCTGTGAAAAGTTGCTTTGATCTCCTCATTACTAACATCACTGCTAATAGCTTGCTACATATATAGTGTTAGAGAGAACATGTCCCTCTTCAAACATACTTGGGTCAAAAGGTTCAACAAGGTGTGCAGTGCCAAATAAATATGTATAAAATTTCACAATAAGCTTAGCTACTTCTTGGTCCCCTTGCACCAAATTGCCATTATTATCATACAAACCATTAATTCGCATGGAAAAAACAGCCCTTTCCTTTAATTTCGCATGAAAAAAACTAGTATTTTCATCCCCAAATTTCACTTCATCACATTTTGCATGCTGTTGGTATATAGCTTCTCAACCCTTCTAAGCTTCAAATATTCCTCCATAGCCTTCTTCTCATCCAGAATGAGTTGTACGTTGATCAAGAGGACAAAACTGCAATCAATTTTGAATCTACTTCATATTTCTTTTTTCAGCTCTAACTCTGACTTCAATGTTGTTATATTTTGCCCCACGAAGCTTTTTAAGTTTCTTTTTAAGTCACTACTGGAATTTTTTGATAACTCTGGAGCTTCTCACTTAAACTTTATCATATATAATATGTAGTAAAGAAAAATGATATTGTCAAATTTTCTAAAGGTAAATAAACTAATTTGATAATATGTTTAATGTGATTGCTTGAAAAAAGTAAATTGAGGTTTAAGAAAAATCAATATAAAAAGAAATTATACTTTATTCAACAATTTTGAGAATTTCATGATTAAAGAGAGTCTATATGGTTGTTGTAGTGACTCTATCACTAAAGTACATCACTAAAGTACATCTCATTTTCCTAAGAAACAAAATCTAAGAATGTGCGACTTTTTGTAAAATTTCTCAGATAACGCCAAACATGTGAGTGTGAACAAAACATGATTGGAAAACTTGTGATAATTTGTTGATTAATTTGTGGATTAAATCTTCGTTAGAACGAAACTCCAAGTGATACTTGCCGCCAAAGAGGCAATCGGAGTGTTGCATTTTCCATTTCAATTAACCACTAAATATTTTCAATTATTACAATTTTTAGCAGTGTATTTTTTTTATTATTATAGAAAGAGTGAGAATATGATTAAGAATATCAAAAATGCAATAAGAATTTGACATTGCATATACCATTAAAACCTGTCTGAGATTATCTAATAATTACCTTAAGACAATGTGACCTTTAATTCTAGAAATAGAGGCAACTATTATGAAATGTTAGCTCATCGCCATTTCGCACGATGATATTAGACTTGCTCATTTAATGAACATGTGCCAATACACAACTTAAAGTAGCTTTACCTTTCAGAGTGGTAGTCAAATGGTTTTAATCTCACTACCAAATTATTTGCTAAAGGCGACGTCATGGGTTCAATGTTTCATCTCCATATACCTTGTAACTTTCGACTTTTAGAAATTATACTTGTTCCCTGTTGATTTTGTATTGATGGAGCCACCACTTACGTTTGACATGTATGTTATTGAGCATAAATATAGTGTAATAGGAGTTGATTTGATAAACTAGTAGTGGCGGACCCAGATAAATTAGAGATTGAATGCAAAATTGAAAGAGTTAGTGGAAAATGAGTCCAAATAGAAGAAAAACAAAAAAAAAAAAAATCACATAAAATATAAACTTTTATATATAGACTAAGGAAAAAAAAAACAGTGACACTCATATCCATAAGAGTAGGGCCGCCACTGAAAACTAGACTTCATAGGATATGAAACTTTTCATTTATATCTCCTCCATTCACATGAATTTTGCTACGCTTCGATAAAGTCACAATTAAATAACTAAAAATGATTTGAACCAAATTTCATTAAAAAAAGTTACTTAAATATACTTCTAACGCAGTTTTGAGTAAATTGAACAAAAATTGTTACTTTGCTTTAAAAGTTTTATGCGACCAAACAAAAGGTGTTACTTTTGGAAACAATTTTTGTTTTGTAAGAAAATAAATTACTTTTGACATAGTGATGTGAAACAATTTTTTTTTTAATAAAAAATATTACTTTGACCATATTGTTGTGAAATAATCTTTCACAAGAACCCGAGACATATATAAGGATAACACCGAGAGTCGCTAACAAAAGATCTCGCGTTCGAATCCAAACCTGCATCGCACATCGTGACTCTTTCGTAAAAATTCTGGACATGATTCATGGGGTGCCTAAAGAAAGCATATTTTTTTATTGGGGAATTTCAATTGGTGCTCTTATGCTTTGGACTTGTCCAAATGGTGCCCAAAACTTTGTTTGAAATCCAAAAAGTACCCTTGTATTTCATAAAATATTTACTCTCGTGCCATTATTTTTATTTTCCGTCATATTTTTCTGTTAGTTGATGACGTGGAGGTAATGAATTTTTTTTATTGTTATTATTTGTGTTAAATTTTTATTTCTTTCAAACACATTAATTATAATTTTTTTGTTAATCTTCAAGTTTTCCATTTTCTTTTTTTTTCCCCTTCAATGGCTTCCATTCCTATATCCACCTCCTCACACAACCCCTTTCTCTCTCTCTTCCCACAGTTCTGAACTGAAACCACCATTTCAGCCATCCCTCTCGCGGACCACTGTCACCTGCCACCATCGTCACCCACCACCTGGTCCACCTCCCTCTCAGCTGAACCACAACCCACCTCACGAACCACCACCAGCCGTCACTCCAAACGACCACCCATATTCCGACTATCACAACACCACTCACCACCCCGTGAACCGCCACCACTAGAATTGCCACATCCCTTCAACCCACAAAAACCCACCACCACAATTTCCGAACCCCACCGAAATCACCATTCCCACGATACGCAAATCCCCCAAATCCGATGGTTAAAAGAAACGGGATTAGTTTAAGTGGCTTATGAGGTGTTGAATTAGTTGATCTATTACTCAAATCAGAATTTGACATTAAAATTTAGGATAAGATTGGGTGATTGCTTAGTATTTGGTGTAAGAGATGAAGACATATGACTGGAATAAATATTTGGCAAATTCATTAGACTACTTGTTCTTTTGTATTTTGTACTTAACAATCGATTTCTGGTATAGGATTCAAGAGTACTAGATCCATGGATGGAGCAGAACTGGAGAAGAGAGGAGAGAGAAAGGGGTTGGGATTGGGTGGGTTTTATTTTCTTATTTTATTAATTTGAGGAAAACCAAAATTAATGTCTTTGACGAAAATAATAAGAATAAAAGAAATTCACTACCGCCATGTCATCAACTAACGAAAATATTGACGGAAAACAAAAATAATAGACGGATTAAACGTTTCATTAAGTACATGGGTATTTTCTGGATTTCAAATAAAGTTAAGTATAAGAACACCGATTAAAATTCCCCTTTTTATTTCAATTTTTAATAATGTAACTCCTAAAATATTTGTTTAGTCACCCTCTAGAGATATACTCCGTCTCACCATGAGACGGCTTCCCCACGGTTTACTCCCATAAATCCATAATAAAGTAAGGAAAAGAGAGAGAAAAAACAGAAGTACGCAACAATCTGGTCGCTTGTGCACTCTGCTGTGCGTTTTTAGCCCTATTTACCCTCTCTCTCTCTCTCTCTCTCTCTGGGTGTGTGTGTTTGGGCTAACAGGCGAAAGGATAGAGACAACGAAGATGGTGTTCTACTTCAAAGCCAGACCAGAAGCTGGAGACTACACCATCTTCATGGGTCTTGACAAGTACGAGAACGAGGAACTCATCAAATATGGTTTCCCAGAAGACATTTGGTATCTCATCTTTCCTCTTTTATTTCTCTATTTAATCTCAATTTCTTCTTAATTTTTTGTTGGGGTTTCATATAAATTTGTCATCTTTAGTGGGTTTGTTTTGGATTTGCAAGTGTTTGATTTGTCTTCTGGATTGAAATTTTGTTGGGTGGTTTATTAGTTGGATTGAATCAGAATTGGGGAATTCAAATGTTTGACACCCCAGTTGTTTATTATTTATTATGCTATGCCTGATTGCCCAATTTGAAACCTTCCCTTGTTGTAATTGGTGTTGGGTTTTGATGGAGGTTTTCATCGTTGATTTTGTCAAATATTCTATCAACTTGGGGGTTTCACATATTTCTGCTGTAAGCCTATAAATTAAGGTGCTTTCACCACTTTTCCCCCCCCTTTTGTCTTATTTTATTTTTATTTAGTTGTATTATGAAGATAAATTCTTAGGTCACTGGTAATTGCATACACTTACTTGTTTGGGAACATTTAAGCATCATAGTGCTTTAGAATTTCGAGATCAATGGAGGAAGGGGAGGAGAGAGAGGGATTTCAAATGACAAGGTAGTGGACTGTTATTTGGCATCCGCCAATTTTGGGGCTTTAATCGTTAAGAACTCTTGGGTAAGACCTACTCACAGAAAAATGGGGTCACTATTTAGAGATGTAGGGGTCACTTATTATGAATGACTCTATTGTTTCACTGAAAATTGGCCCTCATCTCATCAGAAGTTACGGTAAAACCGTCTCAATTCTGACGGGGATCGAGTTGTGGGTATCAATTCCGAGGGGGATGTTAGTTCAGATGGGGATGATATTTTTTTTTAATGATGGTGACCTGAGCATAGGGGGAAGTGGTCTGTTGTTAGATGACCTTAGGCGGGAGAATTCGAGGGAGGATTGGGCCTCATATGTGTCCGATACTCCTACTGTGAATTTGCAAGATGTGGCTCTTTTCAGGGAGGTGGAGGCGGCTTAGTTAGGAAGTTTACAGATTGGGGGTGTGCCTACCCATGAGTCTATACAGCAGCCCATGCAGCAGCCTGACTCTTCATCACAAGGTGGTGACGAGGACTGTGGAGATGGTCTGCTTCCAACTCCATCAGTGGCAGGTCACACTCTTGGGGGTGAGGAGGCAGATGCGCATGGTAATGCTCTTGTTGAGGCTTTGGGGATTAGGATTGTTGATTCCATGGGAAAGGATATCAACCTTGGTGCACAGATTACTTCTAGGAAGAAGAAGGGGTACCGAGCTTGAGCGCTTGAAGTCTAGTATAAACTATGACAGGTGCGCGTTAAAGATAGGGTTTTTGAATAAGCATTGACATTGTATAGGCTTATTCAGTTATTCTCATAGGTTACGGTCTTTTGAGGACGGCTTTATTCTTGTATTCTTAACTTCTTAATAAAGTTCTTTTTCTTATCTAAAAAAAGAAGTTACGGCAAGACCGCCTTAAACAAGTATTTGTGTTAATTTTTATGACATGCTACGGAATTGATTCAAGTCCATGTCTACACTTAGGTGGCATTTACTTGTAAGAAACGGTGATTACATAATCATCCACCATTTTATAGAGCAAATGTGGGTTGGAAAATGAAGGAGGGGGATGAGAGAGATGAGATTTGGGAGATGGATTACATCATCCAATGTATTCAGTTTTACATGGGCTAAAGCTAAACAATTGTGATTACATTGGATGTTGTAACCAATCCCACTCTTCCCACTTCTCTCTTCCTCCTCATTTATTTTATAAAATGGTGCATTACATTGTAATAACCATTACATTCAAATAAAGGAGCCCTTAGCTTTAGTCATTCATCATGAAGTTAAACTTAAATCCAGGATTTCATATCCAAGTTACCAATACTGTTGGATTTTAGTGACACCCCACTGTTCACTACCTTGTCATTTGGCTTTCCTTGTATATAATAGCCAATTGGCTGGTATCTACCGAAATTTGGTGGTTTATAGTTGAGGTCCTTATTTTATTATTTATTGGGAAACACTTTTTATTGGTTTCTGGCTGTCTGCTAGTGAATAGTAAGAGGTGACTTAAGGCAATGCTTTGGGAATTAAATTTCTATTGTAGTGAGGAAGGAAAGGACATAGTAGTTTTTGGATGAAACTTTCTTTTGATCCTTACCGTGGATTTCTTGATGTCTGTTTGATGATGAAAACTGAAAAGTGGAAGTTGTCTAAGAGTGAAGTGAAGCTATCCGACTTGCAGTTTTGAGTTCTCCTTTCATGGGAGATGATTGAATGGGGCATTATTAGTTCTTGATGATGCAATGGAGAATATTGTGTTGTTTGTTTGGGGTTTTAACTAAATTTTGTTCTAGAAGAAAGTTTGGGTTTTTATGGCTCGAGTGGACATGGATGGGTTTTAACACCTATATCCAAACCCAAACTTTCTTTTGTTCTAGAAGAAAGTTTGGGTTTTAACACCTATGTCCTGTGTGTTTGGGCTGAGCATGTTTTTTTTTATTATTTATCTTTACCGTGGGTTGGAGATGGTTACTTTGAAGCTAATTTATGTGCGTCGGAAAGCTTAGGTGTACCTACCAACAATGCTGAATTTTTTTCCGGGTTCTTATATTGGTTACGGGAAGGTAAAGTAGATGAAGATGCTGTGGCACAATTGACAATGACCTACCTTCTGGCAGTTGTTTGGGTTTTATGGCTCGAGTGGAATACATGGATCTTTTCTAACCTGAGCTGCTTTGGGATAGGGTCAGATTGAAGTTTCGTCCATATATCGCCTGGAGGCATATGCTTGTTAGACACTTGGTTGGAAAGCATCGTCTAATTGACTATTTCACGACAAGTAAGAAGTACAAAAACGTTTGAGGAAGACATTGGTAACTTATTGTATTTTGTATGTGGTGGAATAATGAGGTTTTTCGTTGGGGGATGTTAGGGGTAAGAACGAGGTTTTTAAGTATATATTGGATATCGATAGAGCTTTGAGTCAGGGAGGGCAAGAGGAAGGTCTCTAGCAGAATAATTTCGAGCAAGGTTCAAAATCTTGGTATCAATCGTGATTGGCCGGACTAACAACACATATCGGGTCACTTTCGTTGCGACATGAATTTGGAGTTGGTCATATCGGACGCCCTTTTACGTACCAGGAGATCGCGTATTAACAACCTCAAAAACCGTTATATCACGTTCGATAGTCGATATGTCACATATTGGCGGATAGCCAATTAGCCATGACTTGGAGGAGGTTCTTATGAGGGAAGTGGGCTGAGGAGCAAGTTCGAGGTTGTTTTTTAAGGTGGTGAATGCGAGGTGGAGCTATATGCAGGAGTTAGAGACAGGTGGAGGGGAGTTGGTTTTTGGAGGTAGTAATGATAACGTCAGGTTTTATGGGTTTTTTTTTTTTTACGGAGGAGTTGGATAGGCCTATGATTGTGGGTCGGTAGTGGGCGCCTATTTCCATTCAACTTCGCGAGTGGTTGGGGAGACCTTTTGAGCGGATAATGTTTGACATCTAGAGCTAGTGGGTTGGTTTTCAAACTTTATTTTGGGAAGTCTTATGACCGAGTGAGTCGGGGTTTCTTAGATAGGGGTATGGACAAGAAGGGTTTAAGGGGAAGTGGTGTAAATGTTTTTTCTTAGATAAGATGGGAATCCAAGCTTTGCTTGACTATTCCCATGGGCCTTGAAGTTGACGATTTTGAAGTGATGTAAATGTGTTAGGGTTACTTGTTCTAATGCTAGTTTCTCGATGTTGGTTAATGGGCCTTTAGGGAGTGGTTTTCATCTATTTGCGATCTTAGGCAAGGAGAAGCACTTTTACCTTTCTCTTCACTTTTGTGGTTGACGTTTCGAGGATGATGGATAGGGGTGTGGTGAGAGGGCCTTGTAGAGGAGGTTTAGTGTGAGCAGGGAGAGAGTGGTTTTTTCCCATCTTCAGTTTCCCTATGTCGTGCTCATTTTCTATCGGGCTATCATCTGAGAACGGGTGCTCGCTGTACTTCGAGTGTTTGAGGTGCTTTTGGGATGCTGGTGAACTTGTCTATCGGCTGAGGATCCGAGGACGTGAGGTAGTGGGTAATGGTCTACAGGTTCGGTTCTGGGAGTATGTGTGGAGGGGGGAAAGTTCTTTCTCCTTCATGTAGCCCCGGGTTTATCAGCCATCATCACTTAAAAATGCATAAGTTGCTGCCTTCTATTCTAGCAATAGTGGTTCTTTGGACCTTCATTTACGGGGGCTCTCCATAATAGGGAGTTTGAGGAGCTTACCTCTCTTCTTTGTGTTCTAGATAGTAGATACCATTCACCTGGCGCTTGATGTTGATTCACGAGTTTGGGTTTGGGACTCCTCTGGGGTTATCTCTTGCAAATCCTTCCTTCACCTCCTTGGCTTTCCTTCCCAAATTTCACATATCCCTCTTGCTAGTTTCATTCGGTAGTCTAAGATTCCTTTGAAGATGTGGGCTTTCTCTTGGATTTTCATGCTAGGCAGGTTGAAAACTCATGAATGTTGCAGCGGCAACGAAAAAGTTGGGCTTTGTTTCCAGACATGTGTGCTCTATATCACCGTGTTCGTGAGACGGGTGTGCATTTGGCCTTGGAATGTGATTTTGCTTGAAGTTTGTGGGGTTGGTTGCTGGGTGAGTGTTTGTTCCCCCTGCTGCAATTAGTGCAACACTTGCAAATTCGATATGTTGGGTTAGGGAGGAGTAAGGAGCATAATTTATTGTGGTGTGCTGCTTGTCTTGCGATCTGTTAGTGCCTTTAGTTGAAGCGTAACTCTAGGATTTTGGTGGGGCTGGTACACTTGAGCTTGTTTGAGAGCGTGTGTCATGTTTCGCATCATTATGTGCCGAAGCGGCTGGGGCTTTTCAAGGGGTGTCTCTAACTGACTTATAGCAACGTTGGGGGATTTGTAATTAGTTTATTTTTTGGATGACTCCTTGTGCTCTTTGTTTGTAATTACCTTTTTATTTGGTATTTATAAAATAGAAATGTTATCTAAAAAAAAGAAACAGAATGATAGTTTATTGTAGTCTGAAGTTTAAAAAGTTGGTCTATGGTGAGTTTTAGGTGTGTTGAGAATGGTGAGTTAGGGCATGTTCTGTCTTTTCAGCTGATTTTGTTCTTTTGATTTTTGCTGTACTTGGTTGATTGTGGTTGAACTTTATTGATGTTCAGACATTTTTGCTGTGATGAACAAAAACCATGAGGATTGAGGAGACACACCCTTAGTCTGCATGAAACCATAACCCATGTCTTTACTCTTTATAACCCTACTAGACTGGCCTGTCAGACTTGAGTTTTAGGAACAACTGGATACTAGAAATTGGTCAAACTTGGGATAAGCTGCATGGATGCAAATATAATTGTGATTGCCGTTACGTCAAGGATCTTCAGCTTATATGCAATGGGTTGTAAACTCCGTATGTAACAAGTCTTTTAAGCCTTAACAGTCTTGTGACATCTGATGTGTATGGTAGTTGCAATAATTTACCAAAGGTGTTTAAATGGAGAATTCCTTGTCTCATATTTTGGCTTTACAGATGTGTATAATATCTCTGTTTTTTCCCTCAAAATTAAGAAGGAAGGTTTCAAGTTTTGTTTACAAAGTATATTTAGAATAAATAATTTTACAATATTAAGTTGGAAATTTAAAGTTGGTCAATATGCACCAACATGACCATGGCTCTTTGACTTAATACTATGCGAGATGCCGCATCTGTGACATTAATATCCCTCTCCGCAATTGTGAGTGTGACTGTAACCACAACCTTTTGTTATATGATGACGTAGCAACCTACAGACCAGTTTTTTTTTTCTTTTTTTTTACCATAAATGTTTTTGAAGAAGAAAGCAAAAGGTTCAGAAGTAAAAAAAGAAAAAATGAGTCGTTGACTTTAGATCTTCACTGACTCTATATCTGCCATAAATCTGCATTCATCAATATTGTATGAATTGTGATATTTTAGTCAAGCAAACTGACTAATGACATACAACGAGTTTGGCAAGTCCTTTCAAAGAACATCTTGATTGACTATGCCCCATGGGCCTGGGCTTGACCAAGATATGATGTGGGGGTGAGGTGTATCAGAGATAAATTATGGGCATTAGATTTGGCCCATTGGGCTTTTGTTAGTAATTTAAGACCATGAAAGATGTGGATCAAAGCCCAAACTTTTGAAGGGACATTGAAAAAGGAGTATTGTTTTGTTCATTGTGGAGAATGGACTTGGTTTGTGGAGCGATAAGCCGATAAGAGACAATCTCTAAAATTCTGTTTGGTTTTGTGTATGTTTTTTATTTTTAATTATATATTTGTTACTATCATAAGGCATGCATACATTGACCAGCTTGATCAAACCCACTGACCCCTGAGTCAGCAAGTTTCCAGGGCCACGCTAGTTTTATTAACGTTGGTAGTTGAATGATGCTATTGTTCTACATGTTCATCCTGGATGGTTCCGTGTACAGGTTCCACGTGGACAAAATGTCTTCAGCACATGTCTATGTAAGGTTGCAGAAGGGCCAGACAATGGATAGCATGTCTGAAGGTTTATTGGAGGATTGTGCACAGCTGGTTAAAGCAAATTCGATTCAAGGTGAGAACCAAAAGCCTTCTTGCTTGTTTTGTTATCCGATAGATTATGCATGGGTGACCTTACTGGTGAAGCTTGATAATGCAATAGCTACTTTCCTCTCCGCAAAAGAACTGTTCTTGCTAGATTATTAGATAGAGAGATACTAGTGATATAAAGGGTTTTCATACATTTTTTACTCTTGTTTGCAAGAATTATTAGAACTAATGAACTCTTGTCCTCAATTGTTAGGCTTAGGGTTGAGTACTAAAATCATGGCGTTTCTAGATCCCAGAAGTTTGTTGATACTAAAAGCAAGAAGTGTCAAAGCATACTCTTAGCTCTGTGTGGATTCCATACTGTAGGCATCAACAGGGCATGACCCTTGAATCTTGCTTTGGTGAACTAATTTTTATTTGTAAAGACTGTTGTGTTCTTGACATTGTTTGCAATATTACAGGCAACAAAGTCAATAATATTGATGTTGTTTACACTCCCTGGGCCAATCTCAAGAAAACTGCTTCCATGGATGTTGGCCAAGTTGGTTTCCACAATTCGAAGATGGTATTTTCTCACCCAGCTTTTGTACTATGGGTCTATGTCATAAAGTTTTTTGCTTCTGACTTGTCCTTTGGTCATTTGAAGTTGCCTTCCTTATGTTATTGGTGTCATGAATAATAGTGACCTAATTGTCCTTGTCAATTAGGTGCGCACTATTCGAGTGGAAAAGAGAATAAATGAGGTAGTTAATCGACTGAACCGTACAAAAGTGGAACGGACGCCAGATTTTAAAGGTGAGGATATCACTTTTTGTTCTTAAATCTTTTATTCTGTGACTTCTTTGCAAATAATTGTGGCATACATGCATGCAGCTGAGCGTGAAGCATACGGTGCGGCTGAAAAGGCAGAGAGAAAAG
The DNA here is from genome assembly GCA_038025085.1 of Tetragonia tetragonoides. Lineage (NCBI taxonomy): Eukaryota > Viridiplantae > Streptophyta > Magnoliopsida > Caryophyllales > Aizoaceae > Tetragonia > Tetragonia tetragonoides. Next base: position 14,020,324 of record CM076153.1, on the reverse strand, counting down.
CTCAACTAAGAGAAAAGGTGAGTGTAGCAATTCCCTTGGTCTTTTTGCTCCTTGCCAAATACTTCATGACTGTAGCCTGTATTGAGTTTTCTGGTTGAAATTGGCATGTTTTAAGTCGATATTTTCTTTGATGAATGAAATACCCAACAGATTGATTTTCATTTTCGTTGTATCAATCTAATGTTGAATGTGTTTGAACCTGGAAAGAACTTCTGAGTGACTGTCAAGAGTCAACAAGTCAATCAACATCTAGACCATAGTAATCGACAAGTCAAGGGCATGGTTTTTGGCATCCTGCATCAGTTATTGGTCTGGTTTTTTTTAATTAACTGGGTGTACATGGGCCCTGAAGATAACGGCCATGAAAACATCCAGGGGCCCTAAGAGGACTCGAACTAGTGATTTCTGGAATCAATCTTATGAGTTCTGAGCAGCTCACTCAGGGCTCACTTTTGAATTACTTTGTAGTTTTGTTTTATTTAAACTTTAATTTTCTTTTCTACTTGATAACAATCTGATTGTAATCATTGACTCAAATTTCCTTTTTGTTCAAAAGGAAAATCTTATTTCTTTTTTTCTAATTTTATCCCAACTCATGTTTATCTGTTTTTAATTTTTTTTTGATATAATACAGCTTCTTACTATCTCCTCATAAATTGGATAAAAAGAAAATAAATGTACCTTGCTTTGAAGTATTTTCAACCCCGGTCTAATTATGAACTTGTGACATGTATAGCAAAAGTTAAAATGAAATATATTTGGAAAAAAAATGTAGGTATAGTGCTAATTGGATTAACACTTTATTATCCTTCAGTCTCTATTTTTTAAAGGTCACTTAGGTGATGTCATGTGTTTCCTTGGAGAAGTTTCCTTTGTTTGTTTGATCAAATTAGATCTTTGTTAGATAATCTATTTGATTTGATCCTACTTATCTCTATCTGCGCATGTGATCCTTATCTTGACTTTTATTTTGGAGAGGTGGAAACCTAGCATTTACAGTCACTAGCTTTTGCTCCAATATTTTGCTATCTACTAGGGTGTTCATCATACAAAAATTCAATTACCCTTCTAGGTAAAGAAAACTGCTTGTGATGACAGAATTTGCTTGAGTGCTATGTGCATCCAACTCTGTGAAGGGAATTTAAATTCTCTGACTTGCCCAGTTTAGTGCTTCTAGATTGTCCTTTCCGCCACGCCGTTGTCTTAATTCGTATCCAGGTGAGCTGAGAGTCGTATGGGCAAGAAACGTTTGTATCACTGCCTCATTCTCTTTCGATGTCAGCTAATGACTTCTTAAGTCTCATAAGCCAAAACAAGGTTTTAACTGGATCTAGTATGATCATCTTGACGAAAAATGCTTTGACCAATTCTTATGTTGTGGTGATCCTCCACTACTCTCATGTTCTCATAATTCACGTTATAGTAATAATTTTTTTTTATAGAGCTTTAGTTCTGACACTGCAAGTCCGCAACCAATTTGCTGTGGCTTCCCAAATTATCCCTATAAAGAGAATAGTTTGACTTATTTGTCCCTGAATTGTGAGAGCTACTTGTCCCTGTGAGCCTTTGACTCAGTTTCCATGGCCGCATGAGAACGAGCCTGCCCAATCGATGTCACGATCAGTTAGAGCAGACAGGGACAGTTGTGAGGCATTAAAAGCCTCGAGTGAGTCACTGTGCGGGGACTGGGGAGGAAGGGTGCAGAGGATGTGGTTCACATTCTAAATTTTCTATTCGCAATCGAACGGTCTTGAGGCACGAATCACTTTCTGTATTTTCCCTCAGCATAGCGCCACAGACCACAGTACATCTGCGTAATGTCGCTATAAATTTTCTCTGTTCTCCTCACACTCGCTCAGCCTGCGTGTGAAAAAACATATCATTAGATTACTTTTAAGCTCAATCCTTTTTCCTTTTCTTCTTTTTGGGGATGAAGTTCGATCATCAAAAACATGGTCGGTGGTAAGTGGCCCATAAAAGTCTTTTTTGTTTGAAAATTACTTGGGTGGTAAGCCGCTTTTGTATCGCTGGCTTAGTTCTCTTTTATCCACTGAAGGATTTGTGGTTGTGGGTCATAACTTTTACGAGAATCGTTTCAATGCTCATACAACAACATTACCCCAGTGCCGCCAAAGAGGCTCCCGCCTAGGAAGGGTAAGGGGGGGTCGGTTGTACGCAGCCTTACCCCTGTGAGAGTCTCACAGAGAGGCTGTTTCTGTTTGACCCGAGATCCGAAGTGCGACGACCATCGGCAACTTCACAATAAATAAGAAGTGCTGACAGTTTTATGAGCCATTTTGCTTTAGTCCATTATATTCCAAAGCCAAAAAGTAGTGAAGCTTTTGGCTCCAATGGAAATCGTTTCAATGCTCATATTTAGTAAATATCTGTGTATTTCACAACTGTGTGGCTGACAGATTTTTAGATACCGAAAGAGGCCTTAGCAAATCTTAAACTTGATGATCAAGTCTATTGGTTTCAATTTAACTGATACTAGTTTAATGGTTTGCAGAAACGCCGGGAGGAAATGGAGAGACTTGAGAAAGAGAGGCAAGCAGATATGAGGAGCTACAAGAATTTGATGGTCTCTGATAAGATGACATCTAACAAACAGCTTGCATCCGCTGAAAAATCCTTCCAAGAGGTGGAAGAGGATTTTATGTAAGCCATGTCTGAAACTCTTGTCTATGAGATATGGTGGTGAAATTCGCCATCTAATTACGAGAATGTACACAAAAATGTGATCATACTCGCCGCAACTTGATGATGGAAGTCAATTACTACATCTTAATCCAACCACTGGTGTCTGATTGGGCAGCTTAAGGCCCTAACATGTAACTGTATGATGTTGATCAGGAAAGAAGCTGCATTCTATAGGAGGACTAGATTACCGAAAGGTTGTATTTGCACTCCTGTGACCTGACTCGCATCATGGTCTCACCCTTTTATGTGACAACTTGTTGAAGATCCTTGATGATGTGGATTGGTTTGTGTTTGTGGAGTATGTTGAGTCGCGTCGTTAATCAATCCGTCTTGTGATCATGTTCATTAATAGAAAGTAGAAAGTTATGTGCGTCATTGTGAATTGAATATCAAAGTGGTTCCTTAACATAGATTTAACATTTTTGATCGCAACATAGATCTAACTTTTTCAATGGTAACATAGATTTAACCAGTAACAGTCATCATTTATGAAGTACCTCACCTATCGGTCTTCACAGTTTGTTTCCCCGTTTGCTGTTTTCTCTCTTTTCCTTTCTTCCCTGTCTCTCTCCAGTCTCCACCCATGGATCCTTGTTGCCTAATCGACCAGATCGAGCGCCTGTTATCTGTTAGCACAATTAGGGGTGAAAGTTTGGACTTTGGATTGGATTATGGCCTAGTCCAAATCCAATCCCAAAAAATTTGGACTCGAAATTTTGAGTCCAAATCCAATCCAAACTAATTTGGACTTTGATTTTTGAGTCCGAATCCAATCCGAATTATTTTCCGTAATCCAATCCGATCCGAATAATCCAACTTTTTCCTGACTCCTTACCTTTTCTACAACAATGTCCATTGCTTAAAAAAAAAAAGTTCATCGTTAAGATAATAATAAAAATGTCGATGTCAACTACAAATCTACAACATTCATTAAAAAAAAATGCAAATTATGTAGTTTCAAAGAAGTTCGGTAATATCCGCTTAGTGTACATGGAGAAAACATATGTGTAAAGAGATAGCAAGTGGACGAGTGGCTGCTAAGCCGTGACTTGAGTGAATTGTCTGAAAGGATTTTTCTCTCTTAATTTATGTATGCATTTTATTGTTACCTTCAATCTCTTAGATTTTAATTTGTAGTTTATACTTTTTTTTTTTTATTTTGGGCTAGTATAATATTTGGATTATATGTATTTTTATTTATTAATTTATATCTAATTTGGATTGGATTGGATTATTGGACTCCGAAAGGGTGAGTCCGAATCCAATTCGAAAATCCAAAAAATATTTTTTTCGAGTCCGAATCCAATCCGAAATCCAAAAAGTCCAATTCAAATTACCTAATTTGAATTAAATTGAATTGAATTTTGGATTTAATCCGAATAAATTTCACCCCTAAGCAAAATTCACTTTCCTTGCATGCTTGCTAGCCACATTCTGCCGACCTTGGCTCCTGCCTCCTGTCATCCATGATAGTTCAGGGGTACGAGATCCGACCAGTATGGATGTGTTGTTTCTTTTGAATTGAACTGATAGTAACATGTAAGGAAAATATGTAACTAAACTGAACCGATTATTAAATAAGTGGGAAAGAACACTTTATAATGACAACTCTTTATAATTTGATGAGTTTGTTACTAAATGTGAGATAGGTTTATGTCCCCTAAAAGGTTGTCGCTTAAAAGTCCATACTCTTTGGCCTTGTTTGGTTGGACGTAGATAACATGTGGGGAACTGCAAGTTGTTGATCAAATTTTATCGTTTGGTTGTTCAACTTTTTTATGTAACTTACTAAGTTGCTTACTAGGTAAGTGGAACTTCTCATGTTTCTCCCACTAAAATTACAATTTTGCCCATAAAAAGATAATCCCTTTATAATATATTAGGAGATTAAATCTTTTTTAAAATTCGTTTATATCCCATAATATTTGCACTAGTCTTGATCCATGGTGGACAAGTTCACACAAAACAAGCTAATTTTTCTAAATTTGTCACCCTTTTATCGTGCTTAACAACAAGTCTTATATGAGACCAATTCACAGAAAAATGAGATTCCTATCTAGAAATGTAGATTTCTATCTAGAAATATAGGGGTTATTTATGGTGAGTGATGAAAAGCGATCCCAGTCTTTTCAAAAGTTACAGAAAAATCATTTTATAGAAGTTTTTGAATTAAAACAAATACTCTAAGATCAAAATGTTACATTTGTTGACACTTGGTAGTTAACACGATCGTCTCACAATAAGACCATTTTATATGTATTTTGTGAAAAAAATAGAACAAAATATCCCATAATAAAAAGATTAATAAATATTTTACGGTGAGACGGTCTTATACAAGACCTTCTATTTTTTTATTTATTTATTTTTGTTATCGTAGGTGACATTTATGATTTTCCTCAAAGATACGAGAGTTGACGAAAAGCAACGACCAATTTCGCAAACCGGCATTTTTCAAAGCAAAACCTCAACTTATTCTCCGCAGTCTTCTCTTCCCCGAGTTCCCCCCTCACTAATATAGATTCTCTAAAACCCTAATCACCCCTCTCTCTCTCTTTCTCTCTCCTCAAACCCTCAGCATTTCTCTCTGTACACCCCAAAACCCACACCACTCTCGAAAATCTTCACAACAATGGCGGCTACAGTCCTAGACGAAGAAACTTCCAAAAAAGTTATACGCCAGGTTCACAATCTCACTCCCAAATTTCATTCTCCCATTTAATCATTTCAACTAAAAATTCCATTTTTTTAGTACATTTAATTCCTTTTTTTAATTTGTTTTTATATGTACATACAGGTTGAGTTTTATTTCAGTGACAGTAATCTCCCAAGGGATAACTTCTTGAGGAAGACCATCAGTGAGAGTGAAGATGGATGTATCCTTTAAAAAAAGTTTTATTTTTTTGATGTTTTGATACTGTTCATTGAACCTTTTTTTTTTTGGTGGGTGTTTTGTTTTTATTGGAAAGATTGCATTTTGTTGAATTGACCTAGAAATTCCCGTTTTTTAGTGGTGAGCTTGGCGTTGATATGTTCATTCTCTAGAATGAGAACTCATTTGGGTTTGGGTGAAGTTAAGGCTGATGGGGTTTCTGAAGAGACTGTTAAGGCTGTGGCTGGTACTTTGAGGAGTTCTGATTTTCTCAAGATTTCGGATGATGGTTCGTATTTGTCTTTGTCTTCCCTTTTTGTGTATTGTTTTGTCGAATTTGTTAGCTTTTGATAAAATAGCATGATTGAACATGATTTGGTGAATTGCTAGTTTTGTGAGTGTGGGTGGTTAAATTGAGAGTAGATAAAGGGAAAGCTTATAAATTAGGTTTGTCTCATAATCATTAAATGAAGGAAATGCTTTAAAGTTCCAATCACTTGATTGTAAATATAATATATGGTTTAGATGAGCATGCTATCATTATGTAGCTATGCTCAGGCCAATCCTGTAGCTATGTTGGCAATTTCTATGTTTGTAAATGTCTGCCTGCGCCTGAGTACTTTGTCGGTGAGTGATACTTGAAATACTTGTAAAGTATATATAGACGAGAAGTTTTCAGAGTTATGAGACAACCCTGATTTGGCCTTCATTATGTGGAATCATGCGAGGTGCTAAATCAAAGTAAAAAACAGAAATGCATTCTGAAGTTTGGGTTACATGTTGTTATGTTATGATCAAATGCCAAAAGCTGAAGAGTTCTAGACAGAGCTTGTACTTGATCTTCTTGTCTTGAAGATAGATAAATTTATCATGACATTTGATGAGGGTGAAGAGAGGTCTGGTAGTTGCAATACTTGTGATTTACATGGGAACATTACCAAGGGGAAAAGACCATAATCATTGTGCTCTATGGGCGTAGGAATGCGTGTTTTGTGATCGACTGTGTGAACTTGTGTCCATTCTCTCATTTTCTTTCTTATTATGCAAACTTAGAATGATGCATATGTGGGTAATTCAGGTATATTTCTGTTTAATTAGTGGTTATATATTTCAGGGGAGAAGGTTGGCAGGAAAACAGAACTTGCGAAGCCCGAAGAGGTAATAGAACAGCTCGATAGCAGAACGATTGCTGCTTCACCACTACCATATGATGTGAAGCTTGAGGATGTGGAGTCTTTCTTTGCTCAATTTGCTAAGGTACATCTTGATTCATGATCCCTGAACTTGTAAGCTAGATGTTACTTATATCGGAGAATAACTTATATTGGTAGATATATATCTATATTGCCATGGTGGTTTTAGAATTCTATGTAATCTTGCTGTTTATAAGTGAATGTCATCTATGCTGTTGCAACTTGAAGTGGTGACCATTGCTGGGGGATCTTTTTGAATGATTATGGGGCTGCATATATTGTTGAATATGTGTATGCTCTTTAGTATACATTTAGGCGTAAAATTGATATTTAATCTGAGTAGTCATGTAGGCATATTGTTAGCCAGAAACAATGAAACTGTAGCTATATTTGGTCCACCTATTTACTGTAGACTGCAGGTTTCAAGCCCTGAAACCTTCTGAGTGTTTAAGAGAAACCCACCACATGCTTGTTCCTCTGTTGATGTGCAACCCAAGAAGCAAAGATGTGCAACAAATTATTATTTTTTCCCTTCTATTTTACTCCGACATCCGGTAACAGAAACAGAAACAGAAACACAAATTCTGTACAATATGGATATGGACAGTGGCAGTATTCAGGAAGAAAAAGAATTGTAAATTCTCAAGAGAGTCATAATTTTGTGATGCAAGAGAGAATCCTCACTCCTAGGCTCTTTTCCACCCCCAAATTTTAATCCTAATTGCCTTACCGGAAAAGAGAAGGTGAAGAGAGGGGGAGGGGGATAAAAAGATAAAGATATGCACTCATTTTAAAGTTTCAGACCATGTGTTACTGTTGCCACCATTTATGGCCAGGTACCTGTCACTACTTATACTTGAATAGATATGGCCTATGAAGACGAGTAAAATGGAGTTGGAGGCTACTTGTGATAAGAGGAGATGATCAGTACACTGCAATCTGAAGTGGAACAGCATCAGCTGCCTTGAAAATGTGTTTGTTGGTTGCTGCTTAGTAATTGATATGTTGTAAATGGTAATTTATTAGTTCATTTGGTTTAGATGAGTGTCAGAATGTAGAGAGCTATGGAACTCAGATTTTGTGGGTTTCATATCTGAATTTGGAGTTTGACTATGGATATCTATGTATTTGAACATGAAGTTTCAATGTTTCCTTCTTTTCAGGTTAACAGTGTTAGGTTGCCCCGCCATGTTGCGAGCAAAAATTTATTCTGTGGGACTGCTCTGGTTGAGTTCTCTGCGGAGGAAGACATGGATAAGGTGTTGAAGCAAACTTTGGCATATGCTGGGGTTGATCTGGAACTCAAGCCTAAGTAAGCTATTTCTGACATATTCTTATAAAAAAATAATTTTAGCATTGTACTGTTGCAGAGGCAATTTGCACACATGTTTACGCTTTGGCTTACCTTCTAGCAACTTTAAAATCTCCCTGGCACATCCCTCATTGCTGCCCCCTTTTCCTCCACTTCTCCTCTCCATGTAAATCCTAAGAAGTTGAAATGGGGCTAGAAGTACCCAAAGTGAAACTTTGACTAGCTCCATTTTAATTTTGTTTTAAGTTAGAGGTGAAGGAAAGTGGAGGAAGAGAGGTGGGTAGGAGGCATGTAAGAGAGAATTTATAGTTCGTAGGAGCTAGCCTATACAGACCCTTATTTCCATATAAAACTCATGTCCTACGAGTTTTCAATTGCCTGAGGAAATAGTAATAACTTGCCTGAACTGTGAGAATAGTATCATTGCATGCTGAATCCTTTTTTCAATTTTTATTTTGTGGTTTCTTCTCAATCAGGAAAGATTTTGACGATGAAAGAGAAAAGCAAGAACAGGAATATGAAAAATCTCGAGAGCATGGAAATCATAAAGGTTCTGAAGAAGCCACGTAAGTATTTTATTTTAGCTTTGCAGAGAAAACAAAAGAAGTTTATATATAATTTTTTTCCCACTGGACACTTGTGAATATTCCTAGTGTATGTGATGTATCGACAATTGTGGTTATATGGTTACAGCTATCCTAAGGGCTTGATTGTTGCATTCACTTTGAAGAGCAAGTCCTCTGGAGATGACTCCAAGCAAAATGGTAAACACGAGCCTATTAGTGAGGTTGAGGCATCCAAGACAGTTGAAGGTGAATCTGTGGCAAAGGTGTCTGAAGAGGCAGATAAGGCTCCAGGAAATGATAAGAATGATGCTGAAACTAATGAGGTAAGTAAGGAAAAGGCTACTCATGAAACTCCTGAAAACGAGGGGAAGGAGGTCAAAGATGGTGAGAACTCGCCTGAAGGTGGAGACAAGAAGGACGAAAAGAAAGCAGCATCAGAAGGAAATCCTTCATTTGCGGCCTGTAAGGATGACAAAGATGTGGTAACACGTGAAGATCTGAAACCTGTCTTTGGAAGATTTGGCACTATTAAGGTACCAACGTTCACCATCAAAACTGTTTGCAAAGCTGTACCTTGATACATATTGATCCATGTTTTTGTGGTTTTCTATCCTCCCTTACCAATTACCATGCTCTATGTTGATCATTTTAATGGTTGATTGACATTACTTAAGGTGTATAGCTATATATAACTTTTTGGTAACTTGTCATAATTAGTTGGTGCAATTTTTATACTGAACTATTCTCTTTCCCTCTGCCTTCTTGGTGTGAAGTACATAGACTTCAGGATTGGAGTAGAATCAGGTTTCATTCGGTTTGAGGAACCAGAGGCTGCTCAAAAAGCTCGTGCTGCTGCAGTTCTCACTGAAGAGGGTGGTTTACCTGTAAAGAACTATATTGCTACTCTAGAACCTGTGACTGGTAAGTAGCAAAAACACGTGTTGCTCATTTGTGAATGTTTTCAGTGTCTTGTAGTTTCCAAGCACTTTAATGTTTGGCTTGTCCTAACGCTGTAGTTTACTACTTTAATGTGTGGCTTGTTTTAACGTGCTAGGCTCAGTGTGTTATAGAAGCTACTCTGTTTAGTAGTGAGAATTCTGGGACTTTATGTTTTTATATGTTAGAAGTAGGAAGATGACTTCTGCCTTCGGCACCAATATCTTGTTCATGCAAGGACAAGCCAATATGTTGATATTGCAACATTAGCAGTTTATGGTTCTTTTTGAAAATTCTGGGGTGTATTGCAACACTAATTTCCTCAAAACCCATTGTCTGCAAGTGTAAATGTATGACATGATGTCTGAAGTTGCAAGAGTGAAAAATGCTAATTATGCCTTTGTTCAACTTTCTTAGGTGAGGCAGAGAAGGAATATTGGAGCCAAATTCAAGGAGGTCAAGGGAGGTTCCGGGACAGCAAAGGACACAGAGGAAGGTGAGTTAGTATTCTCTAGATTCATACTTGAATCTGCAGTTTATAGGCTACTCTGTAATATCTAAAATTGCATTCTATCTTGGGTGTCACAATGGGAAACTGAATTTTGCTGTTTGGCACTCTTTACTAATGCCATCAGGGGAGGGAAACACCACAGAGGTGGAAGGGGACGGTCTCGGGAGAACGATTCACCAGCTGGTCGCGCCAACAAAGTTCAGAAAGTGGCGACATAAGATTTTGATACTAAAATGTTGAGAATGATGTAACCAATTTTGCTTTTGCGAAATGTGATCAGTTAGCTTTCTTATTTTTACATGTAATATCATCTGGAAGCTGGTGAACTTGATACACTTTCTGGAGTATTATCAAAGATTAGTTCGACCAAGGGTTTGAGCAAAGCCAAAAGCCAAACCTCTTAATATAAGCCTAGGCCAAACCGTTTGAGCAACTAAGCCCTTGATGTGCGTGGGAATTGGGAAGTGTGGCAAACTGGCAATCTGGTATAAACACATATAGATAGTGTAAAAGTTTACTTGTACTGTATCACATTGTTTATTCACCTTATAATTAAGGTTGTCATAAGAAAGTTGTAATTAAAGGTATAAATTCGCAAATACGTGGTTTGGAAATGTATAATGGTTTGATAATCAACAAAAAAATAATGTAGAAGAGTCCCCGAACCTGAGAATATTGGGATAAGGTTGGATATTTCTCAACCCAAAATGATCCGACTTAAATTGGACTTGGTCCACTCAATCACATAGTACATCCTTTTCTTTTTGTGAGAGGAATACACGATGTAGTAGGGTTATATTTGTGTGAAGATAACACTTGTCAGTTGTCATATAGCCTACACATTCTCCAAGTGTTACCCATTAATATATCATTAATTTTCTTTATTACATATTTATTAACATGTTATACACTATAAAATAAAACAACTTTAGTTAGATAACTTTAAAAGTTATAAATCTTACTTACTTCATTGGATTGGTTTTGAAAAAAAATCTTTACAATGAGATATATATGTCTTTAATTTTTGGTGGAATTTAGGTAGAAAATATATCTTGGATAGTTATATTTGTATTATATTAAATTAGAAATCACGTGATAAGCAAAAAGTAGTCTAAATACTTTGAAAAGTCCATTTCCATTTTAAAGTTACCATGTATAAGCATTTTGTGGAATTATTGGAGTGAACTCTTAGGAACTGTTCACTTCGCTTTCAATTCGATGATTTTTAGTAGAATGCTGTAAACGAAAATTTTATGTGAAGCGCCTTGCTTTTTGTTTCCCCAAATTTGCCAGTACAAGAATGAAATTCAAGTGGAGTGCATGAGAATGGTTTCATTAATTCTTGTTCATCTTCTCTGTTTTAGGTTGGATTTTTGAGTTTCGGTTCTTGTAAGTTTATTGAGTTTTTCTTATAACTATCTTTATTTGACAGTCAAACGCATACATTTGGATGCTTGATCTATATAAACCTCCACCTAGTGTTCCAGTGATTGTCTAAAAGTAATACAAATGTTACCTTAATAGATTCCTGCAAGAAGAGCATAGCTATAAGTTGACCAAGGAATTCTGCAACCAAACTAAAAGGAAACTGGTGCTACTTGAACATGTTCTACAAATTTTTTAAATTGGAAACGGTACAATATTTGAAAATGTTCACTCAATTTTGAACTTTTTTCTTTGGAAATAGAAAACTGAAAGAATTTATGGAGAATTGGACATAGAAAACTAAAAAACAATCTCTCCAATTAAATAGATCCTTATCTTCTCTGCCAATGTACGAATCAATGAAGTTTATGGAAAACATTCACAAATTTCTATTGCAGTTGACCATTACCCTATCAAAAACAAATCCTGGTGCTACAAAATTTTATACTTTGGATAACCTTTCTTGATTTTATATTATGGTTTTAATTTCTTGAACTTTTACTAGAATGTAAAGTTAACTTAGATTTGGGTATGGGATTATTTTTTTTAAGTGTTTTACTTTTTCAAAAGCTATGTATCGGCACGGTAATGGCCTATAAGGGTTGCTGTATTGAGGTATAGACACGTTAGTTAGTTGTTGAGGGTCTGATGATATTGTTAGGGAATATTATTCTATTACTATTAGGAATATTACTCTAGATTAGGCCGAGGGCGAGCTGCGCACCTCCTGATCCAACCTCACGAGTCGATATGTGACACTAAAGTTGCAGTTGATGGTCTATTGAGGTTAGTTTTTATTGGACTAGCTTCTATGGTAAGGCAACTAGGTAAGGTTATGGGTTTGAATTCCCATTCCCCCATGTCTTGTATCAACTGGCTTTTAGGAACTATACTAACCCCTTGTTGGTGCTATGTTGACAGGGCTAGTGCTTGCCCTGGTTGTTTATCTAGTCTAATATGTTCGCTATTGAATACAAATCCGAACATGACGTAGTGGGAATGCCTCGGTCGCCATTCACTTGCACCCTCTTTTTGATGAGAAAAAAAATATTCTATTAGTCTACAAAAGACAAGTTGGACCGCCGTATCAAAACATTGATTTAAAAAGATTAACTTAACATCTTGTTCTATGCTTTGTGGCAAATTGTAATATGTCACTATAAAATTTGTCGTCACGTCAAAATTTTGCTACAATAGCCTTTGTCGCGGAAAGTATTTTGCCACAAAAAAGCACATGTACAATAACAAAAATGAAATTGGTACAATTACTTATTGTGTTGCGCTTCTTATAGCAAATTTATTTTTTCACAAAAGTGTTTTGTGTCAAAAAAATTTTGCTCTATTGTAGAAAAAAAAAATGTCACTAATTTTTTCTTGTAATGGTAGGAAGGTTGCAATGTATTTTAATATCTTTTAAATACGTTATCCTACCATGATCAGGGCATACATAGATCTAATTAATAAAAACATACAAGTCAAATTTTGACGACTGAAAAATCTAACGTTAAAAAAAATCCAATCCCTTGGTTCATCCACCTTTCAAAAAAAATCAATCAATCAATATATATATATATATATATATATATATATATATATATATATATATATATATATATATATATATATATATATATATATATATATATATATATATATATATATATATATATAAGTGAGTTTATTTCGTGTGGCCACGCCACATGGGATGCCACGTAAGCGCCTATATTCATGTGAGGATGCCACGCAGCGCCCAAATTCGTGTGGTGATGACACATATGCTGCCACCTAAGCCACCATCCAAATGGGTCAATCATTAATGATCATTATTTAACTTCATAAATACAACATAATATAACAACTATAATTTCATTCAAATTATAAAATAAAATAATTTTGATTACGCAACTTTAAAAATTATAATTCTTACTCCATTGGATCAGGTTCCAAAAATACTTCAAAATAATATACATATGTACTATGTCCTATAAAGTTGGGCTCTTTTTTTGTGAGGCTGAAATATGGGATGCCACATGGGAGGGATATATTTGTGTGAAGATTATACATAGGCGCCACCTCGGTATACGTATAAGCTTGTCATATAGCCTAACAAATCGCAAATTTTTATATACTCCCAGCTACACGGAGCTTCGTGGAGCTGGGATAGGCAGGTGAGGTCCACGGGCATGAGAGAGGGAGAGTGGGCAGGAGAGAGAGAGAGAGAGAAGGGAAATGACTCTATGTAGCTAGGTGGAGAGGTGAGTATAACTCACCTACTGCTAACAAATAATCCAAGTGTCACGCGTTTAATACATCATCGATAATTAATTTTATTATAAATTAGTATATTGTTTCAAAATAGAAAATGAAATAAGTTACGTAACTCAAAAAAACTTATAATCTTATTTCAATGAATTGAATTTAAAACGTACTTCAAAATAAGATATATATATATATATATATTCTATAAGTTTTTGTAGAAGTTAAGTGGATAAGACATGTAAGATAACTATATAAAGTTAAGTCATTTTCGCGTGGGCACACCACGTAGGACGCCACATTGGAGACCAAACTTCATGTGGTGATGACACCTAAGCTCCACATAAGCGGACACATAAGCAAGTCGTACAAGTGAGATTAATAAATGCATCCTCATTCTTGACATTAATACAGTAACTAAATATAATATTTATAATTATTAGCATATTTGTTTCAAACTAAAAAATAAGATAACTTTGGTTTCACAGTTACAAAAAATCTAAGTTTTACGTCATACATTGGAAATGAAAAATACTTTAAAATGAGATGTATATGTCCTATATTAAAGCTTATAAAGTTTGACCTTTTTGGGGGAAAGTTTTAAATAGGTTAATGATAAAATACGTAGAATAATCATACTGGCAATACATTAATTGAGTATATCACACTAAAACTTGGTCCTAATTCGAGTGGTGATATAAAAGTGAGTCAATTTTATGTGGGCACGCCACATGAGATGCCACATAAGCGCTCAATTTTTTGTGGTCCTGACATATGGAACGCCACGTAGAGGCCCAAATTCGTGTGACGATGACACCTAAGCGGCCACATAAGCAAAGTTGTGCACATGTAGCGTCTACGTCATATACAAGCTGAGTCTTTTCTGTGCGGTGATAACATGTAGACGCCACATAAGAGGGCATGTCCGTGTGAAAAGGACACGTAGACGCTACATGTGCACAACTTTGGCACATAACTTAACAAATATCATCCAAGTTCAATTCATGTGGGCCTGACACGCGTAGGACGCCACGTAGAGGCCCAATTTCATGTGACGATGACGCCTAAGCCGCCACATAAGCAAAGATTACCACATAGCCTAACAACTCATTATCCAAGTGTCACCCATTAATGCGTTATCATTAGTTGGATTTATTACATTACATATTTATATTTTAGCATATTAGTTGAATTTATCAAATATTTATATATTAACATATTTTTATATTACAAAAATAAAATAATTTAGTTACGTAAGTCAAAAATTTATAAATCTTAGTCCAATGGATTAAATTTGTAAAGAAGTCAAAATGGGATATGTATGTCCTATACAAGTTAGGTTTTTTCCCTGCGCTGATAACATGTAGACGCCATATAAGAGGGGATGTTCATGTGAAAATGACATGTTAGACACTACATGTGCATAACTATGCCAGATAAAGCTTAACAAATATGATGCCCAAGTCCCACATGATTATCATCACTCGACCTTATTATATGATTTATTTCTATATTATTTTAAACTAAAAAAACATATTTTTAGTTACGTAACTCTAAAAATTATAAATCTTACTTCATTAAATTGAGTTTTCTTTTTCGTTTTGGAATTTGAAGTAGGCCTCAAATTATTTTCATAAATTAATCTTTTTTACATTCATTCTATTTTAGTTATAGATTGATTTAAAAGGACATTTCATAAAAAAAAAAATTAAAACAGTCAAAAGTAAGATTAATTGTGCAGTATAAAACATGCATGGGGTATCACCTAGAAAACAGGCATGAGTTATCACCTATAAATTTATCTTCATTTTCGAGAGATATTAACGAGTCCGTGCGAAGCACGGACATATATATATAAAAGTGAGTTCATTTATTGTGGTCACGTCATGTGGGATGCCACGCAAACGCCGATATTCATGTGAAGACGACACGTGGGATGCCACACAGTGTCCAAATTCATGTGGTGATGACACGTATGATGCCACCTAAGCCACCCATCCAAGTGGGCCAATCATTAATGATTATTATTTGACTTCATAATACAACATAATATAGTTATTATAATATTATTCAATTTATAAAATAAAATAACTTTGGTTACGCAACTTTAAAAATTATAATTCTTACTCAATTGGATCAGGTTCGAAAAATACTTCAAAATGAGATACATATGTACTATGTCCTATAAAGTTGGGTTCTTTTTGTGTGAGGATGACATGTGGGACGCCACATGAGAGGAATATGTTTGTGTAACGATTACACATAGGCGTCACATCGATATACGTATAAGCGTGCCACATAGCCTAATAAATAATCCAAGTGTCATGCGTTTAATACGTCATCGATAATTAATTTTATTATAGATTAGTATATTGTTTCAAAATAGAAAATAAAATAATTAAAGTTACATAACTCAAAAAAATTATAATCTTATTTCAATAACGTACTTCAAAATGGGATATATATGTTCTATAACTTTTCGTAGAAGTTAAGTGGATAAGACACGTAGGATCATATATCATATATCATCATATATATATATACATAAAGTTGAGTGTTACACATGTGGTGATGACACCTGGAACGCCAACTAGGAGGGATAAGATGGTGTAGTGATGACATGTAAGCGCCATACAAGCAAAGCCTAAGAGAACATCCAAGTGCCATCTATTATAAATGTATCATTATTAGTTGAATTTGTTTTATTTATTAGCATATTGTTCCAAACTAGAAAATATAATAAGTTTAGTTATGTAACTCAAAAAATTATGAATTTTACTTCACTAGATTGGGTTTTAAAAGTACTTCAAAATAAGATATATATGTCCTATAAAATTTGGGTCAATATAAAAGTGAGACTAATTCGTCTATGCATGACACGTGGGACGACACGTAGGGCCATTTTACATGTGAGGACGACACATGTGATGCCATGCAAGCATCCACTTTCGTACGACGATGACACACAAGCCGCCATGTATACACTGTCATGACACATAGTACAACAAATTATCCACCATTAATGCCTCATAATAGTTGAATTAATTTTATTTTTATTTTCATATATTTAGATTACAAAATAAAATATAGATTTCATGTATTCATTCGTAATGGAATTGGTCTAAACTTCGTTAGATAATAAAAAATATTAGTACATTAAAATTGCAAAATATAATGTATCACCCAATTTTTGTTACTGGACATAAATATGACTCAGTTATATTATGATGATGATTTGTTAGTATATTATTTCAAACTATATAACAAAATATCTTTAGTTACATAGCTCTAAAATAAGATGTATGATGTTAGATAAGGTTTGGTAAAACCTAATTGGAGACATTTAGGATAACCATATTTTTATTATAGTAGTTGAAAATCACGTCACTTGAATATATTAGTAACCGAAATATATTTGAACATTTTATATCACTTTGTAATAAATTTTTAATATTTATGTATAAGGAAAACGAAGCTTGACACGTGGGATGCCATGTAAGTGTTCAAATTCATTTGGTGATGACATGCATCGCGTTCATGCGGTGATGAAATGTGAGTCGCCACGCCAAGCTATTCTTACAAATGATCAAGCATTAATGCATCATAATTTTGTGAGTTAATTAATATAACATATCATAATTATCATCCTATTGTTCAAATTATAAAATATAATATTTTTTGTTGTGCAACTTTAAAATCATAATTCTTACTTCATTGGATCAGGTCCAGAAAATACTTCAAAATGAGATACATATGTCCTATATTTGACTTTATAATGCTCGGTAGAAGTTTTTTTTGTTTGAGGGAAATTGCAAAAGAAGTTAAAGGGAAAAGACACGTCGGATATAGATAAAGTTGGGTCCATTTTGTGCGGGGATGCCACCTGGACAAAATTTTGGTGTCGGGTTGAAATGTGGATGACACATGGATGCCAACTTGGTGCAGGGATGATATGTGAATGTCCAATCATGTTCCACATTAAAGTATAATTGTGAAGAAAACTAAGTGTCCGTTACATTCAATCAATACACATTAGGGATGCCACGTGCAAGATAGTTGGATATGGGGTTGAATGTGTACAATACACGAATGCCAACTGTGTAAGGAAGATATGAGGATGTCCAGTCATCATCAACATTAGAGTTTTGTCATCAAATCAATTACAACTTTAATTATACACTTAAAACCACTTATAATAAATCAATACACATTAAGGATGTCACGTGGACGAAGATTTAGTGTGGGTTGAAATAGAACTCATAGCGGATGACAAATTGGTGTAAGGATGATATGCGATTTTTCAGTCATCATCCACAAATTATACACTTAAAACACTTTTAAATTATAACCTCGAAGAAAATTAACAAAGAGTTAAATTAAATCAACACATTTTTATGACTTTTGTTAAATTGTTTAGTGAGTCCAAATCATTATATTGATCACCACCATGTAAGTTAATCACATAACGGTAAGTTATATAGTGGCAGCTGCCACATGAATTGACATCAGTGCAACACTACTTTCACTGTTATTATATTAAATAAGTTTCATTTATAATTGATATTTCGTTTTTTTCCTTTGAGTGTCAATGTTGTGGCAATTTAAAGTAATAAGAAAAAACTATAAACTACTCACTCTATGTTACTCATTTATAGTCATATTGACGAAAATGGTATAATTATTTGCGATTTCGTTTGTTGTGTTTCACGTAATATTCTTTTTTTTTATAATGATTGAGATATTTGTTACCTTTAATTAGACATAGTTTTATTTTATTTTCTTTATCTTTGTTTTTTTTCTTTTGAAATTTGTGACTATGCTTATTTTGCACTTCCTAAAGATTAAATAAATAGAAAGAGAATAAAAAATATATCAAAATAATTTATACAACATACATGAGTCTGTGCGGAGCACGGGGTAAAAAACTAGTATATATATAAAGAAGGCATATTCCCGGCGCAATGAGGCGTGCCACGTAGGCCAGAATTTTATGAGCGCGCCACCTAAGCGAGAATAAAGACGAAAAAAGAGAGTTTGATTTGGAATGGTAATTAGGACTAAAACTATATCTTCTTATTAAAGTTTGAATCAAACGTAACTTTGCTTATACAATTCAAAAAATGGTAAATTATATACCATAAGATTTGGTTCGAAAAATACTTTAAAATGATATGCATATATAATAATATAATTAGTCATTTTCCGGGAGCATTAAGGCATTTTCCAGGAGCCTTGAGGCACGCTATCTAAATAAACAGCATAGGACGCGTTAACTCATCATTTAATTATAATTAACTATAATTATTTTTAAATTTGGATATATTGAAATAATTAGAAGATAATGTAAAGTTATTCTAGAAAAGAGTAATTAATAAAAAAAAAGACGTTCCAAAGATTATAAAATCATGGCAACAATAGAAGAAGAAAAAACGGTAGAAGCCTATTTGTGACAACATACAAATTAAGTATTACATAGGAGAGAAAACAAAAAGAGTTAGGCTTAAGTAACTGTGTAGAATTAAACTACTATCATTCCTAAGCAATCATCTGATAAGCATAGTTGTAAGTTGCATTTGAAAACGTCCGACAATTCCAAAGAATTGATGAAGAGGTTAAACTCTTAGGCTCTGTTTGATTCACTTTATTTTTACTTAAATTCAGTTCAGCTCAGTTCAGTTTAGTTCATGTGTAATTTTATTTCTCATATAACTTTTTATTCCGAAATAATTTTATGATGAAAATTATGTCATCAGAAAGATCTCAAAGCATTCTTTCAAATGAGTCCAATATTGACTATGTTTGGACAAATTTTAAATGGTTAACGGTCAAGTTTAAAAAATCAATTAAGTTCAGTTCAGTTCAGTTCAGTTCAGATCAGTTCAGTTCAGATCAGTTTTATCCAGGTAAATCAAACAGAGCCTTAATCAAGATGATACCGATAAGAATCCTATTTTGATTCTAAATTGATTTCTCACAGCCAGAGTCCCAATGAAATTCTTGCTATGGATAACGTATAAGATTTGCATACAATGCTCGAATAACATATTGAGTAAGTAGTATATAAGGATTTTAAAAGGTCGAGTTAAAGTTCTTTCGTCCAATGTGTGTATTTTTGGTGCAGGGTCTAAATAATTTTGTTCTTCATGGCTAATAACAGTAATCTATATGGTGTAATTCTGATTCTCTATTTATTTCTTTTTTCAGTTGATATACAATTAATGCATTTTACTTATAATTTGCAGTGACATGCTTTGGTAGGCGTATGCAAACTTAAATACTACTTAGGCTCCGTTTGATTAAACTGAATTTCACTTAACTAAACTTAACTTAACTTAACTTAACTGAACTTATTGGTCCTGAACTGAATTGAACTGAACTTAATGCTCCTGAACTGAACTGAACGTAATACTCCTGAACTGAACAGAACTTATTATTATTATTATTATTATTATTATTATTATTATTATTATTATTATTATTATTATTATTATTATTATTATTATTATTATTATTATTATTATTATTATTATTATTTTTATTGTTATTAGTACTACTATTATTATTATTATTATTATTATTATTATTATTATTATTATTATTATTATTATTATTATTATTATTAATAATAATTACTACTACTACTACTACTACTACTTCTACTTTGACTTCTTTTTTATTATTATATTATTATTATTATTATATTTATTTTTATTATTTAATTCACTATCTTCAAAGGTAATGTCACATATCTACAAGATAAATGTTATTTTTTCACACTTTTTTGTGGTAAGTTTATTTTATCATCGCTGTTATCTCTCAAAAATGGTAGGGAAAAAATTTGGATTGAGTATCTCTATCAACGAACCAAAGAATAACAAAGTGAATTGAAAGTAATTCTACTACTTTACTAGAGTGAACCAATCAAGAAGGGTAACTAGGTTCATTTCTTTCAATTTTTCTTTTCTACTATTAATTATTTATTGATCCTTTCCCTTATCAAGTAACAGACCAATTGCCCCTTAATTTTGTTTCTTACTATTTTATTATTGTGTTTAATTTAAAACACAATATGTAATTTTAAAGGTATTACCACGCATTAAATAATAATAATAATAATAATAATAATAATAATAATAATAATAATAATAATAATAATAATAATAATAATAATAATAATAATAATAATTATTATTATTATTGAAATGAACTGAACTGAACTGAACTTATTGGTCCTGAACTGAACTGAACTGAACTTATTGGCCCTAAACTGAACTGAACTGAACTTATTGGACCTGTCCTGAACTGAACTGAACTGAATTGAACTGAATTTAATTTAAGTGAAATTAAGTTGAATCAAACAGAGCCTTAGAAGTCAGATGGTAATTTTTGACACTTGATTCCTCTTTAACATGAAATTAATCTCCATTGAGAAATTTCTAATTAGATTAATCAATCATCTTCAAATATGGAAGATTTTGAGTAGTTGCCAACTACAAATAATCATCCTCCTACATATATTTTTCTTTATTTGTTTGTTTTTTTTTTGACGAGTTTTTTTATATGTTCAGTTTTTTTGTCATGAGGTATCACTTTTTAGTCGGGAGGTATCACTAATCAGGTAAAGAGTATCACTTTTTTAGTCACAGGTATCACATCTCACTCATGAAACCACCTTATATAAATCTTTATGCAAAGAATGCAAAATAATGACTTGATGAGACAAAATAGTCTTTCATGATTTTATATATTTTATTCATTTTCCTTACGTTGGATGTATATCTTAATCCCCTTTCTAACTTACTTACATTGCAAAGTTGTTCATACGGATATAACGCTCTCCACTTTCTTTCTCTATTGACAGTAGACATCTCCCATCTTCTCTTATTGCTTTCTAATTCCCTTTGAATTATTGTAAGCAAATTTAATCTTTCTTTGTTGGGGTCTGCAAATCAGATCTAATTTAAAAGTATTGAGACGTGCCATATAGGTAAACAATTAACATAAGATAATATAAAAAGAATAGATGGTAGAAAACAATAAAGTAGACATTCCACTTAACCCGTGCATCGCACGGGCTTTAAAACTAGTATAAAAATATAACCAAAGCATTAAAATGGCCCATGCAGGTCTCGAACCTGCGACCTTGGCGTTATTAGCACCACGCTCTAACCAACTGAGCTAATAGGCCTCAATTGTAAATAACTTATTAGCTTTGCACTAGTTTAGAATTAGAAAATAATTAAATAAATACATTTGAGTACTTTTTTTTACTTTATATTTGCGCATAAATTTTAAAGTGCGTTCATAGTAATCCTTCAATCCTATTCCCGATTGTATACCATGTACATCCTATTCATGTTTTCAGAACTCTGGTATTTTATCTCGTGTTATATTATAACATAACATAAAATAATGTGTAATGATTTGTGGCTTGCAGCAAAGTACAAGGTTGCCACAATTGCTATGTTTAAAAGTAGAGGTGAAGAAATTAAACCTGTGTCATAAGAATGTAAAAATAAAACCAAAGCATTAAAATGACCCATGCATGTCTTGAACCTGCGACCTTGGCGTTATTAGCACCACGCTCTAACCAACTGAGTTAATGGGCATCAATGGTAAATAATGTATCGGTTTTGCAACTCTTTTTTTGAGAATAATTAAAAAACAAAAAAAAAGTATATTAATATAACACGATAATTGTAGTTTAGAATTACAAAATTATTAAACAAATACATTTGAACACTTTTTTTAATTTATATTTGCGCATCAACTTCAAAGTGCCTTCATAGTAATTATTCCCGATTGTATATCATGTACATCCCATTCATGTATCCAGAAATCTTTGGTATTTTATCTTGTGTTATATTATAACATATACATAACATAAAAATAATGTGTAATGATTTTGTGGCTTGCAACAAAGTACAAGGTTGCCACAATTGATATGATTAAAAGTAGAGGTATCTAGATGGTTAATATATGTGTTTATACAAAAAGCCAAGAGGAAATTAAACATGTGCCACATAAATGTAAAAAATAAAATCAAAGAATTAAAATGACTCATGCAGGTCTTGAACCTACGACCTTGGCATTATTAGCACCACGCTCTAATCAACTGACCTAATGGGCATCAATGGTAAATAATGTATCGGTTTTGCACAACTCCTTTTTTGAGAATAATTAAAAAAAAACGTAAAATAAGTATATTAATATAACACGATAATTGTAGTTTAGAATTACAAAATAATTAAACAAATACATTTGAACACTTTTTTTAATTTATATTTGCGTATCAACTTCAAAGTGCCTTCATAGTAATTATTCCCGATTGTATATCATGTGCATCCCATTCATGTATCCAGAAATCTTTGTTATTTTATCTTGTGTTATATTATAACATAACATAAAAATAACGTGTAATGATTTTGTGGCTTGCAACAAAGTACAAGGTTGCTACAATTGATATGCTTAAAAGTAGAGGTATGCAGATGGTTAATATGTGTGTTTATACAAAAAGCCAAGAGGAAATTAAACATGTGCCATATAAATGTAAAAAATAAAACCAAAGAATTAAAATGACCCATGCAGGTCTCAAACCTACGACCTTGGCGTTATTAGCACCACGCTCTAACCTACTGAGCTAATGGGCCTCAATTGTAAATAACTTATTAGTTTTGCACCTCCTTTTTTGAGAATAGCTAAAAAGACAAAAAAGGTAAAATAAATATATTAATATAACACAATAATATAACACAATAATTGTAGTTTAGAATTACAAAATAATTAAAGAAATACTACATTTGAGCACTTTTTTAATTTATATTTTTGCATCAACGTCAATGTGGGTTTTTTCTTTTTTTTTTTTTTTTTTGATAATTAGGAATTTATTATTGAAATTATCAAATGGAAACGTTACAGTTTAGTGCGACACAGAGCAAAAACGCCAAGAGCCTACACCGTCTATTAGCAACAATCAACTAAATATCTCCACCTTCTAGGAATGGTTGAATACTTAATTGAATACGTGTGGTAGAATGGTGCAACAAGAAGGAGAGCACAAGACAATTAAAACCACGCCACAAGTCGCTACACGTGCGTTCATATTGATCCTTCAATGCTATTCTCGATTGTATACCATGTACATCCATTCATGTTTCCAGATTTCTTTGGTATTTTATCTTGTGTTATATTATAACTTAAGATAAAATGACCCCTGCAACCTTGGCGTTATTACTTATTAGCACCACGCTCTAACCAATTGAGCTAATGTGCCTCAATGATATATAAAAGGAAATCTGTAAGCACTTATCTTTTGATTGTGAATTTGTTAAGAGCATTTGGCAGGTGGGTTGAATTGGTGTGGTATACAACGAAGAGTCGAAGACCACTGAGCATGCATGAGTTTAAATGGTTCACGAAGTTTGTGGGGGTAAGTGCAAACTCAAGAGATAGAAGAGAGTTGTTCTTGCTGCAACGATTTACAAAATTTGGTCTGAGAGAAATACAAGGATTTTTACTAACAAGATTCGAAGCCAGAAACAAATAGTAAGACAGATTCAATACTTGGTTAGTATGATATTTGCGATACTGTATAGATGAGGATACATTGATAATTTGTTTTGGTGAGATTTTTTTAAAGTTGCGTGTTAGGAATCTTCTTGTTAGAACAGAGAGTTTCTTAGTCATCGTTATCCATAGGTTTGCGTATGCTATTCCTTATGCTTGTATCTGATTTGTGCAGGAATAAAATGGAGGAATAAAATGAGCGGATTTGTGCAGGAAAAAAAAGGGTAGGGTATGACCTAACTTAATATAGAATTTGGCTCAATAATGAGGAATTTAGGTTACTTGATTTTCAAGGCACTAAATTTTTCAGACTTAAAGTTTGAAAACTACTCCCTTATTGGTTCTTGCTGCAATCGACTGTGCTTCGATCCCACATTTCTCTTTTATTTCAATTTGTTTTCTGTTTAAGCCAAAAATTGTGACTTTTTTGTTTTCATTGATAACGGGTTTAATTATTACTTGTGTAAGTACGACTAACAAAGTTAACAATGAGTCTTTTTATGAGGATGCCTCAACATGAGGTCACTTCTATAGCGCGCAAGTATGATGTTAGCATGACGTCATCATTGTTTGAACTTTGAAGTGCCTCACGTTGAAGCGGCTTCATATAAAGAATTTGTGATAATTTGGTAGCACAATTGATTTGATCATTAGTATGATCACAAAAATTCATTAGGTACTTTCAATGTTGAGGCGCAATCATAAGAGACATTTTGTAGTATGATAACATTGAGGTGAGAAGTTGATTATTAGTAGTGTGGAGATAACAAATAGACGACACATAAGCATAAACTTGCCACGTATGACCGAACACAGTCTCTAAGTGTCACCCATTTATGTATCATCATTCGTTGTCTTTATTACATTTTTATTAGCATATTTTTCACATTATAAAATAAAATAACTTTAGTTGCATACGTAACTCTAGAAAAATATAAATCTTACTTCATTGGATTGAACTTGAAAAATATTTCAAAATAAGATATATATGTCCTGTAATATTTGGTAGAGGTCAGATAGACAACCCATGTAAAATAATAATATTTGTATTACATTAATTGAAAAACATAGGGTAAATGAAAAATTGTTTACATACTTTAAAGAATTTGATCAGATCGAAAGTTAATCCCCAATATTGTGAAATTAATTATTGGGGTTGATCAATGTTATGCTATATTAACTTGGATAGGGAAGGTGACCCCTCCATCTCCAACAATGATAGTGTGTGTCCCAAACGGCAAAAGATGAGCACACTTATACTCCACAATCCCCAAGTCTTTACAAGCATTGAAGGTGAACAAAACAATTTCTCTTCCACCTGCTGGCACAAAAATCCTCTGAAATCCAATGGACTTCTTCGAGTGGGCCGCAACAACACCAATGGGCGGTTTCAAGTACACCATAACCACCTCATTTCCATCCCTACCCCCGACATTTTCGACAATTACGTTAAAGGCAAATGTCTCAAGGCAACCTAAGTCATTGGTGCGAGTAGCAGGGCAAGGGGGCTTTTGGGTATCGTCTATGTAGGCAATGTCTCGGCACATAACTTGTCGGCCTAATTTGACATTGACGGGAATTTGCATTTCGGAGGAAATTGTAGGTGTAACGAAACTTTGTGTAGCTCAAACTGTAGCCAAATGGGTAAACAATAGGACCGTCGTAGAATTTATAGGTTCTACCTGGGTAGCCTAATTCTGGAATTGCCCTGAATTGCATGGATGTCATAGGAATCTTTTGAACGTAATCGTTTGGGTACCATGTAAGGGGTAATCTTCCACCTGTGATATTGACATAAAAATTATTTTACAATCAAACTAAACCTTTTTTTTTTTTTTTTATCACCAAACCTATTTTGTTAATGACTTGACTTAATTATTGAAATTGAGTCATTTGACACACTCGGTCTCAACCTCGTAAGTTAGATTAGAGTTATAAGATATGAAAAATACCAACAAGTAACTCTAGTGCTCATTCACTACAACAAAATAAGGCTTTCAGCGCTTGAATCGATAGCATATCATAGAAAATCAGTCGCTAACAACTGTCAACGATCAATTTGAGTCAGTTGCTAAAAAAAGAGTCGGTCGTTAAATCAGTTCATTGCGAATATGTCGTGAAAGTTTTAAATAATGGTTAATTTCAAGTTAAGAAAATCAGTTCAATTTAGTTCAACTTTTTCCCGTTGAATAAAGAACGAAGCATAAATTAGTTATATTTACCTGGGTTGTATTTCCCGAAAACAACATCAGCAATAGCACGGCCCCCTTCAGCACCAGGATAACCAACCCAAAGGATGGCATTGACATCATTGTTGGTCTTGGCAAAGGAGATGTCTACCCCACCACAACAAAACACCACAACAATGGTTGGTCCCTTGGAGACTTGTGCAACCTGATTAATGAGTTGGGTTTGATAACCCGGTAAGAGGAGCTCGGTTCGGTCCAATTGCTCGGTTTCGAACTTGCTACTTAACCCGACTATGATGATAGTGGCTCTTGCATTCTTAGCAACCTCCATGGCTGAGCTTATTAGATTTTTGGTTTGGACATGCAACGCCTTCACATCCTGGTGAGTAGGTCACGTTTGTGTAGGCTGATAACCCAACTAATGGTGTTGTGAACTTGCATGGATTACCTAGTTAGATTCAACAAATAAATATCAACAGTTACAATAAAGATCAACAAAATTAAACAACTTTCGGCAAATTAAATTCAATACAGTAACATGAACCCAAGATTATTTTGAAAGCAATTATATCGAGACAATTAAAATTGAGGGTCACTTTTTACTGAAACTAGTTTTATGTCCGTGCTTCGCACGGATTCGTTAATATCTCTCGAAAATGAAGATAAATTTATAGGTGATAACTTATGCCTGTTTTCTAGGTGATACCTCATGCATGTTTTATACTGCACAATTAATCTTACTTTTGACTGTTTTAATTTTTTTGGTATGAAATGTCCTTTTAAATCAATCTATAACTAAAATAGAATGAATGTAAAAAAGATTAATTTATGAAGATAATTTGAGGCCTATTTCAAATTCCAAAACGAAAAAGAAAAACCAATTTAATGAAGTAAGATTTATAATTTTTAGAGTTACGTAACTAAAAATATATATTTTTAGTTTAAAATAATATAGAAATAAATCATATAATAAGGTCGAGTGATGATAATCATGTGGGAGTTGGGCATGATATTTGTTAAGCTATATCTGGCATAGTTATGCACATGTAGCGCCTAACATGTCATTTTCACACGAACATCTCCTCTTATATGGCGTCTACAAGTTATCAGCGCAGCGAAAAAACCTAACTTGTATAGGACATATATATCCTATTTTGAAACTTCTTTACAAATTTAATCCATTGGACTAAGATTTATAAATTTTTGACTTACGTAACTAAATTATTTTATTTTTGTAATATAGAAATATGCTAATATATAAATATTTGATAAATTCAACTAATATGCTAAAATATAAATATGTAATGTAATAAATCCAACTAATGGTAACGCATTAATGGGTGACACTTGGATAATGAGTTGTTAGGCTATGTGGTAATCTTTGCTTATGTGGTGGCTTGTCATCGTCACATGAAATTGGGCCTCTATGTGGCGTCCTACGCGTGTCATGCCCACATGAATTGAACTTGGATGATATTTGTTAAGTTATGTGGCAAAGTTGTGCACATGTAGCGTCTACATGTCATTTTCACACGGACATTCCCTCTTATGTGGCGTCTACATGGTATCACCGCACAGAAAAGACCCAACTTGTATAGGACGTAGACGCTACATGTGCACAACTTTGCTTATGTGGCGGCTTAGGTGTCATCGTCACACGAATTTGGGCCTCTACGTGGCGTTCCACATGTCAGGCCCACAAAAAATTGAGCGCTTATGTGGCAACTCACGTGGCGTGCCCACATGAAATTGACTCACTTTTATATCACCACTCGAATTAGGACCCAGTTTTAGTGTGATATACTCAATTAATGTATTGCCAGTATGATTATTCTACGTATTTTATCATTAACCTACTTAAAACTTTCCCCAAAAAAAGGTCAAACTTTATAAGCTTAAATATAGGACATATACATCTCATTTTGAAGTATTTTTCATTTCCAATGTAATGACGTAAAACTTAGATTTTTTATAATTGTGTAACCAAAATTATCTTATTTTTTTGTTTGAAACAAATAGGCTAATAATTATAAATATTATATTTAGTTACTGTATTAATGTCAAGAATGAGGATGCATTTATTAATGTCACTTGTACGACTTGCTTATGTGTCCGCTTATGTGGCGCTTAGGTGTCATCACCACATGAAATTTGGTCTCCAATAGGCGTCCTACGTGGTGTGCCCACGCAAAATTGACACAACTTTATATAGTTATCTTACGTGTCTTATCCACTTAACTTCTACGAAAAACTTATAGAATATATATATCTCATTTTGAAGTACGTTTTAAATTCAATTAATTGAAATAAGATTATAATTTTTTTGAGTTACGTAACTTATTTTACTTTCTATTTTGAAATAATAAACTAATTTATAATAAAATTAATTATCGATGATGTATTAAACGCGTGACACTTGGATTATTTGTTAGCAGTAGGTGAGTTATACTCCCCTCTTCACCTAGCTACATAGAGCCTTTCCCCTTCTCTCTCTCTCTCTCTCTCTCTCTCTCTCTCTCTCTCTCTCTCTCTCTCTCCTGCCCACTCTCCCTCTCTCATGCCTGTGGACCTCACCTGCCTATCCCAACTCCACAAAGCTCCGTGTAGCTGGGAGTATATAAAAATTTGCGATTTGTTAGGCTATATGGCAAGCTTATACGTATACCGAGGTGGCGCCTATGTGTAATCTTCACACAAACATATCCCTCCCATGTGGCGTCCCATATTTCAGCCTCACATAAAAAGAACCCAACTTTATAGGACATAGTAAATATGTATATCATTTTGAAGTATTTTTGGAACCTGATCCAATGGAGTAAGAATTATAATTTTTAAAGTTGCGCAATCAAAGTTATTTTATTTTAAAATTTGAATAAAATTATAATTGTTATATTATGTTGTATTTATGAAGTTAAATAATGATCATTAATGATTAACCCACTTGGATGGTGGCTTAGGTGGCAGCATATGTGTCATCACCACACAAATTTGGACGCTGCGTGGCATCCCACGTGTCATCCTCACATAAATATAGGCGCTTGCATGGCATCCCACGTGGCGTGGCCACACGAAATAAACTCACTTTTATATATATATATATGATACGGATCAGGGCTTATAATAATGGACTACTACACTTCTAAATAGTGACCCCAAATTTCTATGATATCAGTTAGTCTCACATATAAAACTTGCTCAATTGAAAACTTTTGAGGCGGTTTGGTAGACTCCGTTCTTTGCACCTAGATAAAACTTTACTCAACTAAATTAACTTAATTTTTAACTTGAAGTTTGATCATTTAAAATTTGTCCAAACATATTCAATATTGAAATTGTTGAAAAATCTCATTCAAGTTATTTCCAATGACATAAATATCATCATGATTGGTTTTTGAAATAAAAAATTATTTGAGTGATAAGTTCCACCTGAACAGAACTGAATTGAATTAAACTGAAACTGATGAATCAAACTGAAACTGATGAATTAAACTATGAATTAGAATTACATTGAGGAGAGCAGAGCTTTAATTTCACACGTATATAGTACTAGAGAATATTATAGTTTATCTAGAATATTCTCATTATATCTTTTAGAATATTTTGTATTAGGGTTTTACCATATGTAGGAGTCTTGTACCCCTATATATATGGTGATTACATATCAATAATATTCACGTATTGTGTGTGGGATTATTCTATTATTCTACATGGTATCAGAGCGGCTACTTTCTTGGTAGCCTAAAACCCTAAGCTTCCGCTAAGCCGCTGGATGGAATTCTTAAACCATATTCCATCCGGCGGACCACTCTTTTTAACTACCCACACAAATTAGTTTTTAGTTTCCTAGATTAAATTCAATTTCGTTGATCTCCATCACTACAAAAGGAATTTTGATCTCAATTATCTTCCCGTTACCACACATGTCTCTACATCGACCCCCAGTTCCGCCATCACGCCGGGTTCGCACATGTCCTCAGCTCCGCCGTCCGCCGCCTGCACTCCTGCCGCCGACCGCTGTCCGCCGCCTGCACTCTTGCCACCGCCGACCGCCGTCCGCCGCCTGCAGTCCTGCCGCCGCCGACCGCCAAGCGTCGACCCCTGCTACAACGTGATCTGTTGCTGCTGTCGACCCATATCGTCTTCCGCTGATGCGTTCTTCCCCCTTGCTTACGGTTGGCTATGTAGCGGGTGGTACCAGTTCCGGTGACAATACGAGAATTTTATTTCGACCAGATTTCATGCTTGGTTGAACTTCAAGATCTCCATGTTTATTATAGGATTTTTCAATTATTTCTTTTGTAATTGGTCCAATTGTAGTGTTCTATCCTATTCCACTACGATTGCGGGGGAGTACTAGAGAATGTTATAGTTTATCTAGAATATTCTCATTATAATTTTTAGAATATTTTGTATTAGGGTTTTACCATATGTAGGAATCTTGTACCCCTATATATATGGTGATTACATATCAATAATATTCACGTATTGTATGTGGGATTATTCTATTATTCTACATATAGATAAATAAAATTAAATTGAAACCATCTTATACGAGATAATTTTGTGAGATAAATGTGGATATACCTGCATAGTTTCCTAGCATGGCAGTGGTTGAATCAGCATGAGGTCCAATTACAGCAAGATTGTGAACCATGGCAGGATCCAACGGCAAAGTGTCATTTGCATTTTTAAGTAGAACTATCCCTTGCCTTGCAGCATCAGCAGCCAACTCAACACTTTGAGGGGTACAAATGTCATTCTTTCCAACAGTCTCGTAAGGAGTATTTCCATCGAAATATCCAAGCCTCATAAGCACAGTATACATGTTTACTAATGATCTATCAATATCATCTTCCCTTATATTTCCTTGCTTTATTGCATTCTCCATGTTATCTTTGTAATATGAGTGAAAGGTTATAAAATTCTCACAGTCCAAATCAAGCCCTGCATATAATAAGAAGTATAGTTATTTATTTATTTTGGTTTACTTTAAGGGTATCCACGACTACAGTTGACCATGTACTAATTTTTCACGCTGGTTTGTAGAATTGTAGACATTATAAAGTAAGAGTGGGACAACTGGTCAATAAATTCCAAAATATTCCGTGACCAATGCAAGATTCGAACCTCGACCTTGATTAAGGGTGGATTAATCCATACAAGTATACCACTAAACACACCGCGTTTGCTATAATGTGTCATATATACATAGAAAAGAATATCAGGTGCATGGTGTGATTTGTGAAAGTGAAACTGGTTTTTCCAAATATCGGTAAAAACGGTCCCACCTAACCTGTTTCATTTCGGGTCAGCAGTCTAACGTTAACCCATTTCGAACTGGATCAGGCTAGGTTAGCGAAAAAAGGATAAAAGATTAATTTGGTATGGTGGTGTTTGCAAAATACCGGAAAACATCTTATGAACAAACTCAATACAATGTAAAAAGCTGAGAGTATACTTGCCTGCTTGAAGGGCTTTTGCCACAATTCTGTTAGGATTGTCATTAAGATATCTATGTTGGGTCTTCATTGCTTCAACAGCACCACAATCACCAACTATATAACCATGCAATTTCCATTCATCTCTAATTGTTTGGTCTAGAAGCTTGGGATTAGCACAAGTAGGAATGCCATTTAAACTATTGTAAGAGCACATTATACTGGCAACATCGCCTTCTTTAACACACGCCTCAAATGGGGGTAGCAATGTTTCTACCGTGTCTTGTTCTGTTACCTACATACATTAGCTGGAGTTCAGTCATTTATAATTTATTCAACTAATATTAACTTTCTAATGTGATTGTAGATTCAATTATGAAAGAATCTCATTAAACTCGTAGTACTAATGAAGAAGGGCAATTTTATTGTCAGGCCATTAAACACTAGCTACTATGAGGTCGATCATTTATTTCATCCATATGGAAACTTAAAAGTTAGGTAGCATGAAAACGAGAATGCGGACACGAGAAACGCGAAGTCTCAAAAGTTATAATATGCAAGGAAGCACGGAAATATAAATGTAGTCCTGGCAATAACTGACCCGACCTAATAACCCGACCCGAACCCGTCCTGAAGTTACTGAGAGAAACCCGACCCGACTTGCTCTTAACCCGAAATCGAAATGATGTGTAACCTGAACCTGACCTACATTTCACAGAGTTATGCTCTTTAATATTGCACTTGACGATAGTGTTTTATTATGATTCGACAATAACATAAATTATTAATAAGTAATATAAGTACCTGAGCATCAAAATTAAACCTTGTAAAGCCACCACAATTCTCCAAATCATAAGCTATCAAGTGCTTGCAACAAGCAGCAGTCTTAACTGGTCTTAAGTTTGGATCTTTGATCTTCTCAGTGCCAGGAATATCTTGCATGCCTCTCACATGATTGACACTATACCTCCCTATCACATATGGATCTTCACCAGGGGTCTCCATTGTCCTTCCCCATCTTGGGTCTCTTGCAACGTTTATTACTGGTGTCCAATATGTCATTCCTGAATGGTTTAGATTATACATGGCTCTTCCCTCAGTTGACACAACCTACAATTGTTTATTTGATACCAAAAACATGGATTATTTAAGGCAAAAAGCATAAAAACAATCACTTTAGACCTTGTTCTCCTCACCATCTTTAAATTGAACTTATTTTTTTTTTCTGAAGTGAACTTATTTTTATTGAATCTAAAATTATAAAGAGTAAAATTTTACTTCGATTTACCGAACTGGACTTTATATTTACTGAATTAAACTAGATTTTACTGAATTCAAGGAAAGTGTGAAAAGTTGAAAAGAGCAAGCCCTTAAAAATTAGATTTTGGCAATTTTCTAAAAATAGTCAAGTACCATGTATTTCATTTTCTAAATACTATTTGGTACAATTTAAGTGTCATGCCAACTTTCTGTAATTCTTCCTCTAGAATTCCTCTCCGTACATACTCATATAAATCTACATACAATCATAAGTCCATGAATTTTGACATTTCATCATTATACATGTACGATCACAATTATCATGCTATCATATAAGTCTCATAGATACAAACCATCTAACTATAGATATCATATCATCGATCACAACACACTAGAAGATTTCCAAGAGTTTACGGTTTAGGGGCCGTTCTTCTTAGTTGATCTAAACTAAACTAAAATGAATTGATTTTTTCAAACTTGATCGACCTTATTTTAACCATTTAAAACTCGTTGAAATAAACATATTCAAAACAAATTATTAATTACCTGACCAATAACTTTCCACAATGACTTATTAAAAGATGCAGTGGTGAGGATCACAGCAGGAAAACTAGTAGCCCCAGGAATTTCAGCATCAAACTTGACACCAGTAACACCCGTATTAGAAATCCCATGCAAAGCCTCATTCCACCAATTATATGGTGGCAATCCTAGCCTTTGAACTCCATTAGCTTGGTTTCCCATTTGTTGTATTTTCTCACTTATGTTCATTCTATCAACCAAATCCTTAGCTCTAACATCATATGCAAGTGTTTTATCACAAAATGCAAATTGGCTAATTTCTAGCCTTTGATCACTAAATCTTTTTGGATCACACACATAAAACCCTGCTTTTGCTCTTGGAATTATAGAAATTATAGAAATTGCAATCAAAACTGAGAAGATAAATGCTTTTGGTTTTGCCATCTAATTTGCAACCAAAAGCATATATAGATGTTTTCTTTGGTATTTATATAGTTTTGATTTTAAGTTTAACACTAACTATGAACTTATTGTCTTTTTAAGAGTTATACTCTTATATAGTATATCTATTTCAAAGTGCATATGGTGCTCGTGACAGGACACCTGAATGAATAAGCACCAAGCCAGCGTTCCCCACAAGGCCATCACATTATCAAAAGGTTTAGGACATATACATCTTATTTACTTTATTAATTTGATTAATATAGGTCACAAGGTCAAACTTTATAAGTTTAAATATAGGACATATACATCTTATTTACTTTATTAATTTGATTAATTGTTTGTTGGGTTTAATTTTTAAAAATTACGCCATCTATAAGGCTTGTTTTAGCTTTGCTAATCTTTATTTGCTTTACTTTACTAATGGTTTGTTGTCTTAATGTGTTGGGTATATATGATCTCAAAAGGTTTGTTGGGTATAGAACCGGCCATTCCAGCCAGCGTTTCCTATCACGTCTAGCAATCGAGTCAGGATCCTTTACTATTACTGTAGAGAACATACAGTACCTTACTTTACCCTGTAAATAGCATGCTTATTATCCTGAAAATGTGTTGGGTATAACAGCTCTCTGCCGTAACTGTAGAGGATCCAAACACCTAGCAATCTAGCATGCTTACCTTGTTTCTTGTTTCCTTGTTTCTTTTTTCTTTTTTTCTTTTTTTTGAGGTGCATGTCAGCATGTCTAGCATGCTATGTGCCCAGAAATTGTTTCCCCATTTTCCATTGTTTGGTTACTATAAGAAGGAAAAATGTTATTAAGGGAAAAAGCATTTTCAACTATAAATAGGTTGCGTGGAAAACGATTTTCCATCTATGGGACACTATTTCTGGAGTACTAATAATAATTGACATGATCATCGGGTCGAGTCGTCGGAATTTCGGCCCATAAAATCACACCCGCACCCGACTTGATCGAGCTTCTAGCTGGGCTTTCAGATCACTTTTTAAAAAAAAATTATTTTTTTTTAGTCTACAAAACTTTTCGAGGCCTGAGTTTTGGACCTTCGGTGCAGAGGTAAAATACATTGATAAATATTCGAATAATTTTCAGTAATAAATAACACATTACTTTCGGCTTCAGATCACCGATTTTTTAGTCGAAGGTACCTCAAATAAATTACATTAAAATTGTAAATAATTCATCATGAATATGATTGAAACTTGGGAGTACTAATGTACTATACCGATATTACACGTTTCTACAAGACAAGCATGAAGATGGAAATCTTGCTGAAGGTAGCAAATGGTTAATTTAATCCGTTGGGTTATCAAAACTTTAAATAAAGTCAAAGTGGTAGAAAAAAAAAGTCGAAACCCCCCAAAAATTAAACCAAAAGCAAATTGTAAGTCCATAATACATTAAATCTGTAATTTGTTACCGTCATGCATTGATAAAGATCATATAGATCCAACCATACAATATTTCATAAAGAGTTTAAATTCAACTCTCTCTCTCATTTTCCGCCCCTTCTCAATTTGAATTTTGCATTTCACATTTGGATTTTTTCATACCGTTTGCTTGTCAATATCATCTCTCTCTTCTCTGAAAAAATTAAAGGGATTTGAGCCACAAAATCACACCCGCACTCGACTTGATCGGACCTCTGGCCAGGCTTTCAGACCACTTTCTCAAAAAAAAATTCTTCAAATAAGTAATTTTTTTTTACGACGAATGCAACTATGTTAGATTTTTTTTTTTGTTTTACTTTTCTTGTTTAGAAAATTCGTTTTCCTTTGCAACCCAAAAAACAGAAAATGTGAACAAAAATACAATTTTACACTGAAAATGATTTTTATTGATATTCTCCATTGCCTTATTAAGTCGATATCTCCCTCTCTATGGTGCAATATGTGTTTGGGCTCGGACCAAAAAGAGTTAACGTTTCCTCCACCATCTCCGATTCAAACGTACCAAAGAATGGATCGGAGTAAAAACTACCTCTGAGACGATCTTTTAGAGGGGAGAACTTAATATAAGAGGAGAGATTGACTTTTTTGTTAAGAGAATCGGTTGGTTGTAAATAACTTGGTTGGTTTCTCCACATAACACGAACTCATTTCAAGATGGAACATTATTAGGTTTGTACGGTGCCAACCTAATACCAACTCGTTTCAGGATGTTGAGGTTTCAATGAGCTTGTATGCTACGTATATATATCTTCTACATGCGGGCCTGCAGACAGTAAACCCATTAAATATTTAAGAGCTGGATGATTCTGGCCCATTATCTTCCCCATGAAGAGGCTATCAATCACGAAAATTGTATGAGTTGCTATTTTGCATGGAATCATCAAGAAGGCCCAAACAATATCATGTCTCCATTTTGCGAACTTGAGCTCTTGAAGAGTGATCCACATGTCACTATGTGAGGAGGAAAGTTAAGAGAATATTCACATGTGAGTGTCTCAAATAAAATAAAATAAAATTGGAGGGAAGTGGGTTGTATATATGTTAGTGGGGTTACTCTACCATAAAATTTCCGATTAACTCTACTAGGCTTGCACGCGGTCTACCTTGATCACCTCCACATGTAGGCCTTCAGGTGCTAAATCCGATGAAAATTTTAACCGATGGTTGGAGGTCCAAATAAACTCTACTACATGAGAGAGAGATCACCATTAAACTAAACTGAATTGAACATCACTACCTGAATTAAACCAATTTTAGATCAGCAAGTCTTGTGTAAGACCAACTCACAGAGAAATGGGGTCACTATCAAGAAATGTAGGGGTTACTAATTGTGAACAGTGATCATTATTTTATTGAAAGGTAACCACTGTTTTATTAAAAGTTACGAAAAAACCGTTTTATAGAAGTTTTTGTGTTTTTCGATAGGTTGAAAAGAACACACCTTGATTTCTCAAGTTTGATTTACATCTCAATTAAGAGGGCAGCACTTTACATTCATCACGTGTTAGTAAGACTTTACTATCACAAAGTTTAATAAGGTAGATTATGTTTATGAGCTAAAAATAATTTGAAATTTGCATACGACAGACTTTACTCCACAAAATTCAGATATTTGTTACCTAAACAGAGATTTTCATGTAAAAATATGCATTCAAAAAGGATAGAAATTATTTCAAGATTGATTCTTTATTTATTGTAAAGACAGATAAAGAAGTCTTTTTCCGTCTCCCATCTGGAGAAAAAATCTCATATATAAATGGTTGACAAGCTCTTCTTAGTCACTAACAATACTCTTTTAATTCTTGTTGTATAACATGGAAGTGTAATCTGGCCTGAACACATAATACTCCTACTACAAATTTATAGAGGTAAGATTTATATTTGTGTTTCTTCTTTTTCTCAGTCTTTTCACGTTTATTCTTATTAAACTTTGATTTTATATTCTAGAGTATTTGAATGATATATATATTTCCTATGGATTTTTTCTGTGAGAGAATCACAAAGCTTGAAAATAAATGTGTATTTTTGTAGTACTATAATTTTCAATTAATGATAATCTACCTCTAATAAGTTTGATATAAGCACTCTTGCAGTACATTTTTGAAAGATCATGACCAGTTTTGTTGGGAGAACATGAAATATTGAATATTTTGGGTAGAAAATTCAACTCTTAGGATTTAGGCGGTAGGATTTATTAATTTGATATAATAAAATATTTTTTTAGTGAAATATTAGAATTAAGATATTAGTACTAGCAATCCGACAACTTACTATTATGTAAGAAATTTATAATGTAAAATTAAAAAACCTATTCTATATTATTTTCACATAATAATAATAATAATAATAATAATAATAATAATAATAATAATAATAATAATAATAATAATAATAATAATAATAATAATAATAATAACATTAAAATATAAATAATTATTATTGTTAGTTCAGTTTATGTTTTTTTTGGTGCAATGTTAGTTTAGTTTATAACTAAGCTATTTGAGCTAAAAATTGCAGAAGAGAGCAATGCCATTGTATGTTGCGAATTTGAGATGCACTTAAGTATAAAACACACACAAAAAAAAAAACAGAAAAAATGGATAATATCCATACTCCATAGACAAATTTAAATTCACTAATTAAGATATAACAATAATTTTTTATGAGGCAACCAAATACATGAAGCTACATTTTATCATCCAAATAAAGATATCACTGCTTGTTCCTATGTTTATGGGTAGAGCTGGCAAAACCTTACCCGATTCAAGATAATCAATTTCATCACCCAATATTATTGGATCCGCCCAGCCCCCGATACCGGACCCGCTCGACACCCGATAAACGTAATAATTATCATATTATGAATACGTCCAAAGTCAACCCATTACCCAAGTACACCCATTATCCAAATGAACTCGAACCCTGAAACACAGACCCAAAATTATTCAAAATCGAAATGAACCCGAACCAAACCTACCCAAAAATTTAAATTTATCCAACACATAATGACATAGTATCCAAAATAATTGAAAACTATTAACTAAACTTTGTTGTTATTATGAAAATTGTCCGATAATTTGAGAATTTCATATTATTTTGAACTCTATATGCTCTAAAACATGATTTATCTTTGAGCCTATGTAATCCTAAAATCAAACTAGCTCGAATCCAATTTAACTGAAATCCGAACTAACCCGACCGGGCTGATCCGTAACCCGACATAAGCGTAAATTCGATCCGAACCAACCCACCCGACCCGAGCTAAGCATAAATGTAACCCAAAATAACCTGAAACCCGATATAATCTGAAACCGAAATAAACCGACCAACCCACTCGATTGTCCCCTCTATCATGGATATCACTTTTATTTTACACACATGTATCACTTTTTCACCGTTCGATTGCCTTATATGAATTTAACCTTTGGTGCAGATGTAAAACACATCTGTAAATTTTCTGAATAACATTTATTTTACAGATCTGTAACATTTGCCGCATATGAGTTTTTAGGTTGAAGATACGTCAAATAAATTACATTATAATTGAAAATTGTAAATAGTTCCTGAATAATTGAATATGATTGAAACGTGGTAGTATACAAATATGGGTTACAAATATTTCTCATTATACATTTCAAATAGCATACTAATCCGTTGGGTTTCAAAAATTTAAATATAGTCAATGTGGTAGAACAAAGTAGAACTAGAAACCCAAAAAAAAATCAAAAGCAGATAGTAAGTCCATAATAGTAAGATTACATCTGTACCGTAGAATTTGGTACAGTAAGAGCATTGATTTAGATCCAACCATACCCAAAAATCATAAAAAGGGTTTGAATTCAACTCTTTCTCTCTCCTCTCTTACGTTTTTCCGCCCCATCCCAGTTTGAATTTGCAAATTGTTTTTCCGCCCCATCCCAGTTTGAATTTGCAAATTGTTTTTCAGACCGTTTGCTTCATTCCTTGTCAATACCATCCTCTCTCTCTTTCTCTCTCTTCTGAAAAAACAAATAAAACACATCCTCCCCTATTTCATCTGCTCTCTCTCTTACCTCCCTCCTCGAAAATCACATTTGATTTTGTGTGCAGATCTTTAGGTTCTTCTCTCTTCAACTGAGGATTTTGCAATGCTCTTCGAGTTGAGTGTTCATTCGAATCTTCTCCGATCATCTATTTCTTCCAATCTCAAGCTACTCTCGGTATACACACACTCTCTCTCACTGGGTTGAACTTGAATGTTGTTGTTATGGGTTTCGATTGTGTTTTATATGTGGTTGGAAATGTATTTTGTGATTCGGCTTTACGTTGAACAATGAGTTTGGTGGGTTCAAAAACATTTGAATTTGAACTGGGTTTTTGGAGATCTATTTCTTTGAGGATTTCTAGGTTTTGTATGTGTGCCAGTTTGTGTATATGCCCATCTCAGTTTATTTATTTTGTATTTTTCTTAAATTTATTTAGCTATAATGGTTTGGTGAGATAATTAGGGTTTTGAATTGGTTGAGGGTTTCTTTGATTGAATTTGTAAAACCTAGAAATTTTGGGTTTAAGGAGTGCATCATGATTCAAATTTCATATCTGATGGAAGCAACAAATCCCAAGATATCTAATCAAAAAACTCCCTTTCTCCCCTAACCCATGTCAAAATTTTCAATTTTGGATGCCCCATCAGAGTGACAAATCTAATTGATAATTGGGTAAAATGGGATAGAAAGTTAGTGTTAAGCTCGTTCTTGTAGTTTCCAATGTTTGACAAATTTTAGGGTAGAGGGAGTATTTTGATTGATATCTTGGTGTCTAAAATATTTTCAAGATGGGGTAATTGTTGATTCCTTTGGGTATGCATAAACATAATATGGTCCTTAAATTAGAGTTTTGCTGGGTGGACAACGACATGTTTAATTTGTTATGGCATTTAATTGCTTTTGCTTTGCCTTGTGGCACTAGCAATGCACTATGATGATGTATTTTTTCTGTTCTGTTCTCATTGTTTTGTCTAACCTTCATCTTCATTTTGCATAAAAGAAAGCTCTTGCCATTTTCTAGGAAGGTTGATAATGCCTTGGAGAACATTCAGTCGAGAAATTTATCAGTTGGGAATTGGGATATGCGGTTTTGCCTGTTTGTCAAGAAACCATGGAAACTGACAGGAAAATAGCTGCATCCTTTCCACCTGCGGCCCCGTCGGCTCCTCCTTCTGCTCCTCCCAACAGTTCCAATAATGCTTTTCCTCGACCCCGACCTATGCATGGGTATTCTTTCCACATCACCTATTTTCTTTGTATCTCTGAATGGTCTTTGTTATCAATGTGAAATGAAATGTGCATCCTTCAAACTCTTCACTTCTTGCAGATTATAAATTACATAATGTGTCATACTGCAAGTAACATAAATGCCTGCTGATGAACTGATAAATTGAGATATTAGTTCTCAAGTCTCCTTAGTTGCTATTGTTGCACAAGTGCACAACTGAGAGAAGATCCTTTTCTATGACATGTCAGTTAGTTAAGATGATTCTATTTCCCTGTTGTAAATACATATTTTTATCAGAAATCTGGCTTCTAGCTCTATGATACGATTGTATTATATTTTCTTAGTTGATCTTGTTTTACCTGGCACTGAGAAATCAGTTACGAATAAGAAAGGTACCTGTTGTTTCCTCTGTCAAATTGTTCAGATGGCTATTTGTTTTCTAAATAGAAAGTGTATCATTTTCTGCTGAGAAAACCTCGCAAAAACAAAAAAGAAAAGCCTCTGTGCAAACAAACCAATTCTTTGGAAATGAATTTGTTATTGATCACTACTCATCTTATACTGCTAAAGGTGGTCACCTAAATTATAACTTCTCTTGTATTCTAGGAGGACCAGCGGGCCAACGAGACGATCAACGAGGGGTCAATGGACTCCTGAGGAGGTAATTGTGTGGTTCACTATCATGATCTAATTACTTTCCCTTTTGTTGTTACACTGGTTCCTTTTGAGGCAACCCATGGATATGTATTTCAACTGTTGTCACAATAGAATTTGGCCTATGCACATGACTATTCTCCTGGGATAACCAAGAGTTCAAATCAATTGTCTACCAAATTTATAATGATGAGTTTCATGATCTGCAAACGAGTAATCCAAATGCTACCAAACTCATCCCATCAGGTTATATTGGTGGACGGACATGCAATATGAGGATCTCTAGGAGGTCACTCAACCTAGTGATTATTATAACCAAGCACCCTCATCTCTCATGAGTTTGAATATAACGGGCTCTAATGTTCGTCCGTGATTTTGGTGTGGGGCTGGTTATGTCAAGGGAAGAATCCTTATCATAGGAAGCGTTTTTAATTATGGATAATCCACACCCGTACTGGTACATTGTTGGCTGATGTTTGCAGACTATAACATTGAACCTTGTTGAATGCTGGTGCTCTTTAATTATTGTATATATTTATGCGTAATAAGAGTTATCTTTTTCTGCATTCAGGATGAGATTTTGCGCAAGGCTGTTCAGCGTTACAAAGGGAAAAACTGGAAGAAAATAGGTATGCTTGTCTGCCTGGTTTCTGCTACAATTGGGATGTACTATATCTTGTTTCATTGCAATTGATGAATTTTTGGATACCGTCTTCCTCTTTTTATTATGCCTTCGTGTAGAAATAACTTGCATGCAGTGTTGTACATCTGCTAGCAAAAGAAAAACACGTGAAGAAATATGGCTTATGGTGTACTGTATACATAGTGTTGGTACAAGCAATTTTCTCATTGCCATATTTCCTTCTCTGATTAACATTCCTAGCTTGTATTTAAAACATTGCTACATTTCTTTCTTTTTTTTCAAAATTTTGTCCTTAGTATCAGTATCCTTTTTCCCCAGCTAATCTGTATCACTTTTTCCTCCTACCTTGCTAAAACCTAAAAGTAGAGGGAAACAATGTAAGAGGCAATGATATATGGTTCTGTTGTTTCGATTGGATATTTATAATTTTTGTCAATCTTTGGGTCTTTAAACCGTGCTATGCTTGGATTTTTTTACTTTTTTCTAATCTTTAGTGGCACTAGCAATTGTCTCATTGCCATATAATCTTCTCTGAAGTTTCAAGCTCGTTTCTCAAACCTTGCAGTATTTTGACAAAGTTTTTTGAGAAGATGTTTGTTAGTATTAGTTTCCACAGCTATTCTGTATCTTTTTCCACTTGCTTTGTTAGTAGTAGGGGGAGGCAACGTAAGAGGCAGTAAGATATGGTTCTGTTGTTAGCTTGGATATTTATAGTATTTGTGAATATTTAGTCGTTAAACCCTGTTATGCTTCGAGTTTTATGCTTTTCTCCAAGGTCCAATCGTTGGTGATGCTAACTTCAAATGGCCAGTGGTGTAGTCCATTTTGGTTGAATTGGAAGGTCTAATATGACTTCCCTTCTCAGATTGATTCATTTCTTGTTCTGTTTGTGACAACTTCCAGTGTGTTCTTTTTATATATTTTTTTAACATAAAATCATTGTTATAGCCCCTAAAGCTCTTGTTCAAGTTACTAATCAGGATCAGTTTTTTGCAGCTGAATGTTTCAAAGACAGAACCGATGTTCAATGTTTGCATAGGTGGCAGAAAGTCCTTAATCCAGAGCTCATCAAGGGCCCCTGGTCTAAAGAGGTGTGCCATCTATATATTTTTGGTTTCTGCTTCAATACTAATGTCTATTAAGCAAGTTAGTTTTTCCTCGAAATTAATCAAAGCAATTTTCATAATGATATGTTTCCCAGGAGGATGAAATTATCATTCAATTAGTTAACAAATACGGACCGAAAAAATGGTCCACCATTTCTCAACATCTTCCAGGGCGCATAGGGAAACAGTGCCGAGAAAGGTTTGTGCCAAATGTCTTTTTTTTCGAGCTCCCTGTTTATTTCTTATTTTTTCCACCTAGTTTGAAATACTAAAAAGTCAATTTAGAAGCAGTTTTCAACTGTCCTGCGACAGACTTCCACAGTTCCACTCCATTTCCCTATTTGTGTTTCATCATTAGGTTTCTTGGAGTACTTAATGTTGTTAATTGAAGTATTTCTTTACCTACATTTTTAAACAACTCGAATGTCCTGTTCACTGACAGCCGCATTTCAAACTGCTGCAGACTACATTATGACCTTTTTTCTTTCGTCTTGCTTATTATAGGTGCTGAACACCGGTCGATGGCTTTTTAACCCAACTTTATATCAGTGCTTATATTGATCATGTATTGTTTTTTGACATGTCATTGTCAGCTCCTATGTTGGCCGAATATGTGAAAACTGCTGGCATATATCCTCTCCCTTTTTACCCT
This sequence comes from Tetragonia tetragonoides, assembly GCA_038025085.1. Lineage (NCBI taxonomy): Eukaryota > Viridiplantae > Streptophyta > Magnoliopsida > Caryophyllales > Aizoaceae > Tetragonia > Tetragonia tetragonoides. Next base: position 13,976,358 of record CM076153.1, on the reverse strand, counting down.
TTCTGGGATAGCCCCTTCTAGAATAGCTTGTGCTTTTGAATAGACAAGACAATACAATGCATATCATGTACATATTGAGCTCGGTCTTCCGTCACCTCTTCCTCCAATGAGAAAATAGATCGTCAAATGCGATATGCTAGATCATTCCATACAGTCGAGTTGATAGTGTATATGCTCCCTTGTCCGCAACTGAGCATTAGTATGAATGGTTCTGACCCTTCTGGTTGAAATTATTGATTCCAATATAGGTGGCATAACCATCTTAATCCTTCGATAAACAAGGAGGCATGGACTCAAGAAGAAGAACTTGTTCTAATTCGTGCTCATCAGATACACGGGAATAGATGGGCAGAGCTGACGAAATATTTACCTGGAAGGTATTTCAGCTTCTATTCTATTTTGTTTGAAACCGAGATAAAAAGACAAAATTAGTACCCTTCGTCCAACCTATTTTTATATATCTTAGCTATTTTCCTGCAAATATTGTTCTTGTATTTGCCAAGTTACAAGACTTGTTCGTAAATATGCTCGTTGATGCTATCCCTCTCTTTCCTCAACATCTTTTGTTCTGACATAATTGCAATTTGGTGGCAATCAGGACAGACAATGCTATAAAAAATCATTGGAATAGCTCTGTGAAAAAGAAACTGGACTCTTATGTTGCTTCAGGATTGCTCGCTCAGTTCCAGGGTTTGCCAATAGTTAGCCATCAAAATCAGTCCATTACTGGAGCTTCCTTGCGTGTTCAACATAGCAGTGGAGATGGTAGCGTTTGCAAAGATGGGGCAGAGACGGAGGAAAATTCAGAATGTAGTCAAGTTGGCTGCTCTCAAACTGCTAGTGACATGTCTAATACAGCTTGCCAGACAAGAGAGGACTTTCTTATGCCTGAAGAAACAATTCATGGAAAGGTGCAGTCTACTAGTCCAACGGCATCATACGCCGGGCAGTACTATACGTCTCTTGATGACATCACCTTCACTATTCCTGATATACCTTGTGAATTCAGCTGCTCATCTAAATTTCTTGATGAGAACTTTTCCAAAGATCCTGGGGCTTATGCAACGAAAGATAGCAGCTTTGGCGCAATTAGTTTACCAAATATCTCCACCTCAGAGTTGGGTGCAAACTCATCCAATATGTCGGGAAATTATTTTTGTGCTGATAGAAAGCATGACATTGTTGGTGGTCCTTCCCTCCAGTCTACTGGGTATAGCACATCAGCTTTGGTGAACAATATGGCTGCGGAATCTGAATTTGCTGGGCAGGAGCTGACAGTAGAAGAAGACAATTCCCATGTTACACTCCTACAGGAAGGGGATGTAGGATATCCTTCCTCTGCAAATTTTACCAAGTACTCTGACATTATTGATATGGATAGATACAGAGATTCCCTAGGTTTCCAGTCTAGCTTTCAAGTATCAGAAAGTGGTGGAACCATGCCTTTGCAGCCATATAATACTTCGAACAATACTACTGGGGAAGCTTCACAATGTCAGAACCTTGCTTCAGTTCCTTCTGAGGTTTCAGGACGAACAGATTTAGTGACACACAACAAGGAACTCAGTCAGATGGATGGAAGATCGACTATATCCCAGGAGGTTGCAAATGGGGAAGAGGGACTCGCTCAAGCACACAAAATTTCTGCCTCACCATGCCATGACCGTATAGATGTAGGCTTCACAGAGCAAACAGATCTGAGGGGATCATCAAAATTAGTTCCTGTAAATACATTTGGTTCTGAGACACTAAGTAGCCAGCAGACCCCTCCTCCTGTAGTTAAACAAGCAGTAAAGCGTACAGGTGAACTGGGGGCAGGAACACTGTGCTATGAACCTCCTCGCTTTCCTCCGTCTTTGGACGTCCCCTTTTTTAGTTGTGATCTTGCTCAGTCTGGCGCTGATATCCACCAAGAATTCAGTCCTCTTGGCATCCGTCAGCTGATGATGTCTTCTATGAACAGTCTCACTCCCTACAAGTTGTGGGATTCGCCTTCTGATGATAGTCCAGATGCTGTGTTGAAAAGTGCAGCGAAAACTTTTGCATGCACACCATCCATCTTAAAGAAGAGACACCGTGACCTATTATCTCCTTTGTCACCTTTTTCAGAAAGACGATTTGACAAAAAGATAGGAAGTGATGTAAATCAAGGATTTCTGTGCACTTCCAGGTTGACCAAAGAGTTTTCTCGTTTAGAAGTTATGTTCAATGAGACTGATGGCGGCATCGAATCACCATTGGTATCTCATGATCAGAACAACCCCACAATAGCCTTGGTTGAAGACAAGGAAAATATCTCCCCAGCTTCTCAAAGGCAAACAGAGGGAAAATGTAACCATGATTTTGGACACAAAGCTTTAGGGGAAGAGGCAAACGCAAACAATACAGAGGATAAGGAGAGGGAAGGGATTGTTGACTATACTACATTAACAGTCTACGAAGATCATACTTCAGAAAAAGTGAGTATTTTTGTCCTTGATCTGTAACATCACTTTAAATAACATGAGATCAGCACTGATTACTATCCAACACTCATCACGCCTGCTCATTTGGATATTGCTTTTTATTCTTGAGATATGAGAACTAGCGCTCATGATTGCTGATGAATATCTTTAAAATTTGGCTCCCTTTATGTCTTCTAATTATGATTCCGGGTATTAAGATTTTTATTATATGCATGCCTCAATCAATTAGCCTCATCCACAGCTTCATTGTAACTAGGGTTTGTTTATATTTGTTAGCAATTGACTGATGCTCGGTTCATGGTTCAACAGCCTAGAGGAATACTTGTTGAACGTCACTTAAAAGATACACAGTTTTCTTCTGAAGAAGAAATCATACATAAAGCAGGGTCGAAGTCAAATGACAGAGCTCCAGAAGTTCATCAAAGTTCTAAGAATGCTTCCGGAATATTAGCTACATCAGAGTCAGGTACTGATAAGGCGGGATTTTTCTTAAGCCCGCCCTCACTTGGTAAAAAGAATGAAGGCAATGATTTTTTGGTATCATCTAGCCAGTCAGTTGCTGCAGTGTCTTCCGTGATGATTGACAGCCTTGTCAATGAAGTTGGTGCCGAGAATCTAAACATGTGAGATCCTGCTTCCTTCTGTATGTTGGGCACTTGTCTAAATACAGGATGCCTTCTGTAATTCTACCCTTGCTGTCTCTTCTATTACTGAGTTTCTGCTTATACTTGCCCATGTTGTTTGCTGTTTTATTCAGATTTGGTGGAACACCTTTTAGACGAAGTATCGAATCTCCTTCAGCATGGAAATCACCTTGGTACTTCAGCACTCTTGTTCCCTGCCCAAGATTTGATGACATAACAGTAGAGGTATTTTTTTAGGCATTTTCTTTTCAATCAATTTCCATCAAATGTGACAATGCATAATCATTTGTTTTGCTCTTTCTCGGACTCAGGATATAGGGATTTTCATGAGCCCAGGGGAGAGAAGCATTGATGCAATAGGTTTGATGAAGCAGATAAATGAGCAGAGTGCAGATGCATATGCAGATGCCCGGAAAGTTTTGGGAAGTGATACTCCCGAAAGTATCCTAAGGCAAAGATCTTTTATGAACCAAGAGCTGGACAAAGATGGGAAAAATGTCAATGACAGTCAGCATGAAGGCCGTCTCCGTTTGGCCTCAAATGTCTCCGTATGTCTGCTTTGCCCTTCTTCCCCTTCGCAAAAACTTCAGCTATATATTTCTTTCGTTGCGATCATTGCAGTAGCTTTATATCATTGCACATTCATATTATCATCCTACACAAGAGTTCTCAGTGACATAAAATAAGTTGGAAGGATGGCAAAAACGTAAATATGCTCTTTAGATGATGGTTGGCTGGTGTCATGAAGAGTCGTAATGTAGCTCTAGTTACAGAATTAAGACTGGTGATCTGTATGATTCTAAAGTGAGAAACAAGCAGTTTCTTTGTTGGGCAGCTGGGAATTCGGTTAAATGTGTGGTTTTGAGTTTTGTTTCTGTAAATTTTGGGTTTGTTCATAAAATATATCAAAAATCTCATAGAAAATTAGATAATAGTAACATTGTAACTTGTAAGACAAGTTGGCCAAATCCCGTGTCTCTCTCCGTAACTTGCCATATTTGGTTTGTGTTGTCGTGTTGTGTTCGGAATTGCTAGTTCCTTGTGTCACTAACATATCAACATTACCCCAGTGTCTCGAAGGAGATTCCCTGCGGGGTAGTTCCTTGTGTTGTGTCACTAAAAAGATTATTATGATACTATAGAAATGCTTGTGTGACAAATGCACCTTTGTGCAGAGGGAGACGGAGAAGCAAACTGTAGTTTCACGTATTATTTTTGGCCACGTACATCGGTACATGTACATATGCACAGCTAACCCTTGTTCTGTTTATGTTTCTGGAATTCCAGACCGAGAGGCGTATTCTTGATTTCAGCGAATGTGAGACACCAGCACACTCAACAGAGAAGGGTAAACGTACTTGTGGCACAACAAGTTTATCAACCCCACCCTGTTTGTTGAAGAGTTATAGATAACAGTATCAGATTTTGGAGCTGTTTAGGCAAAGCTAGTACATATTGTTTGTTCGTAAAATGCATTACCGGTCGCTATTCATTGTGTATTTTGAACGATGTAATTATTCGATACTTCAATTGCAAACATTTTATTGGTTCGTCCAACTCTGTGTTTTCATATATATTCCACTACAAGTAACAGCTAGACCTGGCACATAGGTCGTTTGGGTCGGTTTCGATTCGGATCTATTTGGATTTGGCCATAATCGATTCATGAAATGGTCGGGTCGGGTCAATATCTCAATGGGTTTGTTGTCAATATGCTTATTATATACTTCCTTGAATCCATGTAAGTATAAAATATTTCGGGTTGGATTGGGTCCTATTGGGTTCGGTTAAAATTCGGATTAGTTAATTATGTTGTCGGATTGGGCTGTTTGGCCGCTGTTTATTATTGTGTTTCAGTCATGTCCAAGCACATGATTACAAATTTGCAATTCTTTGTTCAACCTTTTCCCTTCCTCGAAGTTGGGAGTGGAGATTGAATGATGCTACTTTGGATGTGCTCTTATGATGTATTTGTATAACAAGATGATCACCAATTGTACTACAATACCTTGAATCAGAGAAAACTTTATTTATAACATCAATAATACATGGTCGTCGTATCGTAGGAGGGGCATTCGATCCGATCCAATCCGATCATCACAAGCAATAATTTAAACCTCATACAAAAGAAAATGAACAAAAGGGGAAAAACTTGAACAAAATAAAAACGAACAAATTAAGTCACACAAATTCAAACTTTTGCTAGCTAGTAGCTTATTATGAAGTATCCTTTTCGCCATAACGTTGTAGTAGTTCACCATCAGCCGTGATCCGGGACGCAGGTTTCGTTGGGTCCAGACAATAATTCACAGTGTAAACCCGGACAACATGGAACCGGTGTATTACCGATTAGCCAATCAAAAATACCGGGGTTAGTAAAACAGAAGTTCATTAACGAAACACATGTTTGTGCATTGACCATTGAGTCCTCCACCAGCACTGTGAATATACGAGTACATAATAGCAATTCCAATTATGATCAGCTCAGAAAATTAATTAATAGCTAATAAGTAAAACACAAAAATTTCTATAAAATAGTCTTGTTGTAACTTTTTGTGAGACGGGGTCACTTTTCAGTGAAATAAGGGTCACTACTCATTATGAGTAGGGATGACAATGGGTCTGAGACTCAGCCCAGACCCACGGATCCAGATCCTTTTATAAGGGTCTGAATCCCCTTTTATAGACTCATTGGATTTGGATCTGGATCTGGGTCTCTGTCTCATAAATGGATCTGGGTCTAGCATCACAGACCCAGACCCGACCCATTGACCCACTAACATGTAAAAATAAAAAAGAAAAAAAGTAAAGACCATGTATAAAAAAAGAGTCTAAAGGTGATTTCTTTGTTTAATGAGTATAAATACGTTATTAAGTGATATTTTCTAATAAAAACTTAAATTTTTATGCCTATTATAGGATTTAGGAACAAATCTCTTTATTTATTAATTTATTAGTGAGACCTATTTAGGAACCACGGATTCACTAGACCCAGTGGATCGATCTAGATCGGGATCTAAGTATTATAGACCCTGTAGGGTCTGGACCGGGTCTGAATCTAAACTCAAAAATGTAAATGGGTCTGAATCCACCTGGACCCGCCCCAGACCCGGCCCATTGCCATTCCTAATCATAAGTGACTCCAATTTTCTATGAGTTGGTCTAATAATGTATATAGGTTGTTATTGCTTACATATTCTCATAAGTCAGTCTTGTATGAGACCAACACACGAAAAAATAAAGTCATTTATAATTATTATGAGTGGTGATTCTTATTTTACGAAAAAGTGATCTTCGTAACGTGATTATAAATAATTTACATTATACGGAGTAGGAGTCTAGGAGATGGTAATAATCAAGAAAAATAAAAGTTCTTATCTTAACTGATAGGTAATTCCATGCTATTGTCATACTAATTGACTAAAATTTCTCTAGATAGTATTCGAAATAATCTTATTGATCGAAGTGGGTACTTTAATATATGACTGTATGAGACGCGTATTTGGAAACAAATGGGTAGACTTTCGGAAAACACAAAATCTTGTATGAGGCGGTCTCAAGGTGAGGCCTACTCATACAAACATGATTTTATGTCGACGTCATGCTTATATACAGAGATAACCTCACCTTAAAGCCGCCCCATACAAAAATTATTGTTTGGAGAAAGGTGGCAAAAATATGTTTCACTAAGAGATTTCTAGTGTATAGTTGGCAATTTTGGATAATGTAACATTATTACGGATGTAAGTACGACAAGATAAGATATATACCTGAGGAAACGACGAGAAGGATTGTAAATATAAACCCCTTGTAGCACAATGAGTTCTTCATATTGTGTGTAATTTGTAAATATTGGTGAAGTTGAAGCCTTGAAGGTGCCTCTTCTTAATCCATGATGTCTCTATTAATAGTACTTGTTAGGTTGACTTTTGAAGTTTCATCACAGATCATGCAATTCTACTGTTGTCATAACTCGTATATACAACACAAAATTTTTTATAATACGATGTTTTCGTAATTTTTGGTGAGACAACAGTCAAATTTAAGTAAAATAAGGGTCATGGTTTATAAAAAGTGACTCATACATTTTAAAATAATGACCCTATATATTTTACGGAATTGCTTAACGTAAATCCAAAATTACTGAACGCAAATATTTTTATCTCAATACTTCCCAAAATATCATTTTCATCTCAAATGAACATTTTTCTCTTGATTCTTTTCCTCTCAAATTCTCTCTCATATTTTTTTGGAAATACGACCTGAGATAAATTAAATCACAATGAAAGATGACTTTGATTCAACTTGATGCTATTAACAATGATATTCATGTAACAATTAGAATTAGAATTAGTTTTCTTTTTTAATGTCTCATTATTTAGGGTTCATGCCCATGGCTCGTCTGGTGAGTGACGGACTGACGGTTTATGGTAGGGCGGCGACGAGAAGGGTGGCGACGAGAGTGGCATCGGAGAGGAGGTAAAGGGGTGTTGGCGACAGAGTGCGTTCGACTATGGATTGGGTTCCTATGGGGGTTAGAATCAATGAGAGAGTTTGGGAGGCAAAATTAGCAGTTGGGTAAGCAATTACTACTGGTGGGCGATGCTGCGAAGAACGTGAGGGAAGACCACATTTGATATGCATATAGATGGATCTGATGGTGATGGTATTGATTGTGGATTGGGTTGTAGATGATCTAATGATCATGAGTTGGGGGTGTTTGACTTTTTTTTAGTTGCTTAATTATTGTTTCAACCGAGATGAACAAATTGAAGATAAACAAATTGAAGATTTGATGAACAAGACTTACTCACCCAAAATAAATAATCTGATGAACAGATGAGCAAAAAAGTAATCTGATGAACAGACCGAGAGAGAAGGGGAGGGTGAGGAAAAGTGGAAGGGAGTAGGTTGTTTAATGCCAAGGGTATTTGTGAAAACAAATTTACGTTTAGTAGTTTTGGAATTTACGTTTAGCAACCCCCTCATATTGTGAGTTGGTCTCACATAATAAGACTTACTCTATATACAAATATAACCTGGTTTATTTAAAATTATAGCTAATTTGTTAGTTTGAGTAGTATTTTATTACGGCCAGTCAATTATAATCATAATATCTATATATTAGAGGCATTTTCTGACAACATTAAAGGCGTCCACCTAAGCGAGCCATTGTAATAAAATTTGAAAATAAATATAAAAGATAAATATATGTTTTGGTATAAAATATATACTAAAGTTGTACTTTCCTAAATCCTTAAAGAGTACACTATTAATTAGAGGTCTTAGAATATATAATAAAATTGTACTTTCCTAATCATTAAAGAGTAGACTATTAGATTTTAAAAAGCATATAACTTTAGTTTCACCGCTTAGAAAATTAAATTTCTTTCACCATTGGAACGAGTACGAAATATCCTTTAAAATGAGACTCGTTTGTAGTATGTTCTATTGATTTACAACATTAGATGCATCCACCTAAAAAAGGTAATCAATAATTAGCTTGACAAGCTGACACAACTAAAGAGTTGTATGTAAAAATAAGAGAAAATATATGTATATTAGTTATAAAAATTTAAAAAGCAATCTCAATGTAAAATATAATAAAAAGAGTATGTGCAGAATAAAGAAATAAACGATGAATCTAAAATGATTTTAGGTCCAATATTTAATAGGAAACTTTATCATTATCACGTATAATTTTATAACTGTACGTAATATACTGATTCCCCATGTTATTTAAGGGTTCCAATTTATGTTCTCTTTCAACTTTATAATAATTTTTTTTTTTTGAAAGAGGAATAGGAGACTTTCATTCATAGAAAAGCCATACGGCATCTACAATAAAAATAACCCTAGAACATACTAAATCAATAGAAACAACAAAAAATCCGCTAACAAGCCAATATACTAGAATACTCATCAGGTGCGACTCCCAACATGCATAGTAACCAAGTGCTTCTTTTGATGTATCTTCATCTTTCACGGAAGTGAAAATCTTCACCACAAGTAACGCAATCGCTTGCCCACAAACCTCTGTATGATTCCGTCAATCGTGTGTATATCCGATTCCCAAATTCATACTGCTTCTACTAAAAATCAATCGCACAATAGGCGAAAAAAGAATACTGCAGAAAGGAAAATAAGAAGATCCCTAAAAATTCCACAAAGGGAGAGAATTTATTTAACTCAGAACGAAAAAAAGCTAGAAATCAAGATTAAACGTGATAAAAATCATCAATCGCAGGCCGGGATTGGCCTAAATCGGCCCTCCCGGCCTGAAAATATGTTCTACTAAAGGTTAGGGTTCTAGAGAAAAGGAGGAGAAAGAAAGAAGAAAAGGAGGATTCTTTTTAATGGGAACAACTTTATAGTTATTAATGTACTCCCTCCGGAATCCGGACCACAAATAAAATTACATTGGACTTTTTGCGTTTTTCAAGGCAATACTTTGACTGCATATAACTTTGAAAAAACAAGCAAACATTGAAATATGTTTTGCTATTCTTTGGTTTACGTCAAAAACTTTTTTTTTTTTTTGATCTTAATGCCGCAATACGGCAATAACTTTCATTCAATTGACTCAAAACTAACATCAACGCGTTGTTCACGCTACAAAGAATTCCAAATACCATAAAACAACTAAGATCTACTTTCGAAGGAACAACATAAACTAACTCATGAGCAATCCAATTATCACCCCTACGAATATGACTCCACCTAACATTTTTATTTTTTGAAAAGTAGTTATGTATACATTAGATATTTAAACTGATTTTACTATAAAAGATGGATCATATCTTTGGAATGTTAGTTGTACACTTATATCAACATAAGAGTATTGGCGTACCAACATCAAGCATAGAAAGACTTTGAAACTATTATCTCTTGGATCATGTAACATTTGAGATGAGTTAATCAATAGTTGATTGAAATTGATGATAAGAGTTTAAATTAGATAAGGGCCTTATAAAGTCATATGAATCTTATTATATGGCATTCATGATATTAAATGGATTATATAAATATTTTTCCATATATTACTAAATTTTTTTTTGACAATTACACTTTGATTTTTCGATGAGATTAATAATCACGTTATATTAGTTTTATTATTTAGTCGCAGTCCGTGCAACGCACGGGTATACTCATGGCCATCCACCTAGTTAATATAGATACCAAGTTGCGAGCCTAATTTAATTATTTCTCGATTGGATCGTTTTTAATTTTCATATTGCTTGAAACTTCCCACTGCCACGCTAGTGCCACTATATCCATGTGAATAATTGATAAAAATTTATAAAATTCACATTCAAACCGTAGACTTTAAAAGTCTACGTAATGGATGCTCACTGCTCATTGTTGCTGGAGCGTGGAAGGAAGGATGATGATACCTTCAACAGAAATTAATAGTCCCACTTCCAATTACTTAATTGATTAAAACTGATCCATTTTCCACTTGGAAGATTATTATTCTTTTTTTGGTAAGGTGTTGGGATAAGGCTCAGGAGCTAATGGTCAAGCATTTGGGAGAAAGGGGATAAAGGGAAAGGGATTCCAAATACCTCTAGTGGAATTTAAACCCTGGCGCTGAAGGAAGAACACCAAGGTACAAACCACTAGACCAACCTATGTTGATTATTATTATTCTTGTTTATTAGCAACTCCAAAACGCTAATTTTTACGCCTGGTAGGGGGAGTAAGAAGAGAGAATTGTAATTTTGTAAATCTTGTTACAAGAGGGAGTATAAAGGAGTTGCGCTCAAAGGAATGCTTGGTTTCCGGCCAATGGAAGTCAAATTTGTTGGAAATGAGACTAGAAGTCAAATCATTGTCGGGGAATAAGTGAGGTGTGCGCCACTACGTTACTTGCCCAACTTTAAAGCTGACCCTAATGATAAATTAGTAATATGGGCTCCAAATGTGTTTTAACAATATACTCCCAATTTACGGTTCAAAGCTATTAGAGCACCTCATTTCCATCTCTCATGCAATTACCAAGCTTCCAACAAATTTGTTTATAACCACAAGCTAAGGTACAAGGATATATAACTGATCCGAGGATGCCATATTACAGGGCTCAGGCACTTGGGGAGAAAATTTGATAATTAAAGTCGATAGTCCTCAGATCACATCATAATTCATTTAGTCTTAACGACGTCGTCATGCATGCTTGAACAAATCATACATGAGGGACTTTATTTCACATGACCACCATAGTCATTACATTATGAACAAAACCTGTGGATGAAAAGGATTACCGACGAAGAAATAGTACATCAGCTATATGTGTAATCATGTCTCTGGTACAGGTCCACTAACACAACCTTACCCTGGATTATTGTGCCAGAAGCTAGATGAAAATCTTCCTCAAACTGGCTTCAGAGGCTGGCATTCTCTACTTCTCTTTTTGATTTACATGACGCTGCATTATGAATACGAACAGCAATGTCTAGAAGTGCCGATGCATGATTTGAAGATTGAATTGGATCTGGTAATTCTCACAGAAAGGATGTGGTGACTTTCTATGAGATGCGTGTGATGGCTGCGTGAATAGCATCTGCAAGATGAGGGACAGTCTTGGAACTCAGACCTGCCATGCTGATCCTCCTGTGAAAGAAAATGACTCTCACTATGGATATTGGAGTTTCAAAATGGGTAATTGGTGATAATAAGTTTCACCAGAAATAGACGGTCTGATGAATTATTCAGCAGAACAGAGACATTTGACTTGAAATCTTCATCAAAGAGACGCAAGACTTATAATAGACTTAACAGTTAACATCATCAGAATGCACTAGTATATCCAGTACATTTGAAAAAGTAAGTAATGTTCTCGACTGACAGTTGAAGATGACACGCGGATATATGGGGTTACCAAATCCATCTCACAAAGAAAGATATCGGGGTTGAAGTCTATCACCATCACACAACAGGACCAGCTGGCATAAAGTTAAGCAAGCTAACCAGACAGCAAGGCGCTTTCTCTCAACCCGAAATCATGGATGTTAGCAATGAAATGTAACAATCAAGCCGCCATATTACTTACCCATCAGATGTCATGTAAACGTGGTACTCTTTAGTCATGAATGCAACTTGCTCCTTGTTTAATCCAGTGAAAGTAAACATCCCAATTTGCTTGATTATGTGACTCCAATCACCAGGTGTACCTGTTTTTGTGAAGCGGGGAAGCATACAAACATTTTATCTTGCCACTTTATTTCATGACAAAAAATGGGACGGGCATACAGCATACAGGTCAAACAATAAAATCTACAAAGTACAAATATTTGAAGCCTGAGCACAACTTTTTAAATGAGCTCTAAAGAGAAGAAAAATCATTGAAATAAGCTTCTGAGAAATTAGTTCAGAAATCATTCAAAATGGGCTCCAAGTCTAAAATGCTTCTTTATTTAACAAAATGATCATGGACCTGACTCACCAAGGTAAGAGTCCTCTTTTTATCTATATTTTTTTAGAAAACTCAAGCCTCTTTTTATTTCCAGAAAAATTATTTGGGGGGGGGGGGGGGGAGCGGGTAGCAAAGTCCATACAACTCTGGAAATTAGTGCATACGACATATTAATGACGAGCTAAATGTACCCAGGAGTTTTATGACAGAAAATTCACCTCTAGCCCGCAAGGCATCAAAGAGGCTTTGCCTCATGCTGATTATGCGGTCAGCCATTGCCTTCAACTCAACCGTCCATTCATTGAACAAGTTCCTTCAAGAAAAACATAATAATCAGATAGATGGTGGTTCTACATTTGATAAGGAAAAGAGATGAATGCACATGATATTGCAAGTCCATCTTGTAAGATAGAGTTGAAGACCAGTGGCAGTCGATAAGTACAAATGTGTGCACATATTTTGTGCACTCAGGTATCTGTATCAGCTAGGGGACCAATTTGATGGCGAAGACAAAGAACTCAATTTGTTTGGACCAATATCTTACCTGTCCCGGAGAATTGTGGCCACAATGGATGCGCCATGAATTGGAGGATTAGAAAACATGGGCCTAACTACCAGTTTGAGCTGGCTCTCCACCCTGCTTGCCACATCCGCTGTCTTACAGACCTGGTAAATTGAATCCGAAACAGAAGATCACATATGCAGATCAGGATGTATCTAGCATGGAAAGAAGCAACAACTATGTCCTATACAAATTGAGAAAGGAAAAAAAAATCCGAAATACAGAATGTTGGAAAGAAAAATCAAGTGATCAAAGGAAAGGATATAAAACTTGTCACTTGAAAGCTAGCAAATCAATTTAGGAAAAAAAGACTGTTTCATTCGACAAAAAAATACTGCAGCTCAACCTCGCCAAAGGTACGGGAGCCTTAAAATGGGCAGATAGTGGTGGTTGCCTAAGAGTTACCAGAAGGAGGTCTTCCCCTACACCCTAATTTCGTATTCACTAAAAGCTCTTTGGGACCCCATGACTAACCGCAAGAGCCTCCTACAGACCTCTGGGGTTCCCATCCAAAGCAAATTGAAGATAATCTCCTTTAGCAAGGCAAAGGACCTCCCTTACACCAGTTCTTGTTGTTACCCTTTGGATGGGGCATCTCCGGATCATCCAGGAGGCCAACAGGGTTTCTCCACATGTTCTTTTCTTTTTTTCTTTCTCCTTTTTCAGAACAGCCATTTTTTTTGATAAAAACTGCAAAAACGTTACTAACGGAATGGCCTTAAACCATCCGAGAGTCCTACGCCCATTACATTCTGTAAAGCTACTGAAAACAACCACAAACCAGTTGCTCTCCCCAAAGTCCCAAACTAAGTACAATACTCGGTACAATCTGATCTTCATAGTTCATACCACCGAAAAGTTTAGAGGTCGCACTCAAAAATTATTTGAAATCATCTTTGTCCTGAAACCTCTTGAAATCCCCATGTTTTTGTGGGCTATAGTCTTTGCCTGTTTGGGTCTAGCATGTTTGGAGCATCTTAGGCTGAGGCTCCATGGACTATCCTCTAACGCCCTCAGGCTGTCTTTTGTGGCACCAACATGAACACCAACATTACCCCAATACCTCCAAAGAGGCTGCCCAGGCAGGGTAAGCGGGGGTCAGATGTACACAATCTTACCCTTGTGAAACAAAGAGGCTATTTCCCTTTTGACCCTTGTTTTGACGCACAACAACCATCTGCAGTTTCTTGTCTTCCATCACACCCTAATTTCATAATCATTCACATATAGGTGTAGGAGCCTTTAAAAGTAGGTGACTAGTAACAAATCATTATAGCTATTAAGGACCAACAGCTGGCTTTAGGGGCTTCCAGACACTTAGGAAGTAAGGAAATTGTATAGCCACCTTTATTGACAATCTCTACCTTCGTCCAAGGACATGCAGGACATTATATAGCCTTTGGGTGGACCATGCTTGGACCACCCCTGCAGCTGGTTCACTTTTTCCACACTGAGGATTTGCAAGACCATGTGCAACCAAAGACCCCCTTCACCCTCGGGCTACCTCCGTTCATGCCCTAGCATCATATTCACCAACCATGGTTCTGATGTTTACACTGCATGCTACACCACGCGCCATGTTGAAAGCTGGCCTAGACGCTATGTTGATGTTGGGTGGTAGCCAATGTGCTATGTTGAGAGCGGGGGCCTGCCCATGCACTTTACTGGACCTCGGCGCCGGCCCACCCCCTCCCTGGACCATGGATGCCAACCCACCCCCTCCCCTGGACAGAACTGAAAGAGTTGGTGGCAAGAACCCTGCCTCACATGATATCATTTACATTTATAGTCAACCCTAAGGTTACTTGGACGTCAAACTTCCAAGCCACCTAACCCTGCCACCGACTTATACAAACAAATCACAAAAGATCAGATAAGGGCTTAAAGGCTATTCATTGTTCTTACAATGCTTAAAGCCCCAACACGCTCCCCGTAAAGGCCCATGTTCTTGGCGTAACTCTGAGCCAGAAGGCATTCACCACCATCAGCCACAAACATACGAACAGCCTGTGCATCTGCATCTAAGTTTCCACTGGCAAATCCCTACCAAATATAAAATGAAATAGGCTTAGGCAAAGGACACCACATTTACAATGTCTCCAGTATTTAGTAGCAAGTATTTATCATTGCAAAAACTGAACAAATGAATCCAACATAACAGATATACCTGATAAGCACTATCAAAGAATGGTAGCAACCTTTTTGATCTCATCAATTGCCTGATCTTTTCCCATTGTTGAAGTGTGGGATCAACCCCAGTAGGATTATGAGCACACGCATGAAGTAGCACAATTGCTCCTGATGGAGCTGAACCAAGGTCCTCTAGGAGACCTGGTGTCCAGAGACAACATATCATTAGCAACACATACGAACTCTTCATCCAGAGTTCCAGACTCACGTAAACACAAGAAATGTTCTTACTACAGAGAAATGCAAATGATACAAGTGAATTAAGTTGGTTAGAGAGGCAAGATACAACGAAAATGGCTCATATACTGCAAGATGGTTCTCAACCTTGGAGATGCAGTCCACGTGTAGCTGGATCATAATAACGGTAAGTCTTGACAGATAAGCCTGCCAATGAGAACACCTTTGGATGGTTTCCCCAAGTTGGCTGAGGAATGTATATTGTCCTCTGTATTTCAAGAATAGAAGCACATTACTTGTATGTATTAAAGAAAACAGAGAGAGGGATAGTAAGAAAAATGAGGTAGTGATCATAACTAACCGAAATCACCTTGTAATTATGTAAAAGAAACAAAAGAAATTACCTCATGATAATGTCTTGCTAAAAATTCACCTCCGACTCTCAGTGATCCCGTACCAGATAAGCACTGTACAGTTGTCACTCTATTCTCCCTAATAGCGGGGCTATTGAAAAGTAAACAAAACAGGGATTAGTGAAATACATTAGACTTGGAAGACCAACTTGGACAGCCCGATGGAACGAGCAAACCGTACAATGGAAGAACACAAAACAACAATCATATCCAACAGGTTTTTGGAATCTTTGTAATGGTAAATTCTTGTACCATTAATGTCTTTTTTTCATTAGAGAGACCATTAATATCATTTTGAGTTAGTTATATTGATACTCAATGGTCTAAACCCCTGCTTTACTAAATGTCTATACAGATCTCAAAATTGAAACTAAGGAACCCTTTAGCTGACACACTTGTGCAGAATGTAGTAATAAGTCAAAACAATGTCTTTTTAGGGTTAACCACACGCTACAAGACACATCCTGTCCATCCAGTAATTCTCAACGTCAGGGGGCAAACAGATAATAATCAATAGATAAGAAAAGTATTTATGTCTTAGTTATTGAATTCTTGGTTACAATCATTAATTAACCTCCCAAGCACAGAATCCCGAAACAGCAGAGAGCTATTTTCTCAGAGTGCATCTCTCACCATTAGTGTCAACAATCAACACACACACACAGACACAGGACTCTTGCTTGAAAACAGATATGTTCGAACCCACATTCATACCTAATTCCACTTGAAATAGGAAAAACATCAAGTTACCTACGAGGGGAAGTGTTTCTAACTCCTTTCCTTGTTACCTTTTTTTGCTCGTCAAGAGGGGGAAGGGGCAACCACCTATAGCTTGGCTTAGTTGGGCTTTACCATACTAGCAAACCCTCCTCCCCCCTTCGACGCTGTGGAATGTCCAGTTTGAGCCATAGCTACTTCCCTAAGAGAGAGAGAGCCCGTCACTACAGCACACACCAATGCTAATGAGTTTTCCTGATAACCTCATGGGGTCCATCTCTAGCCCATCCACTTGTACAATGTCAGACATTACTAATGTAAGCACTTTCAAGTTATGTCCATATTCGAACTCCTAACCTTGGACAAGTGGACATAAGCCTCAACCCCTAGGATGTGGTTCCTTTCCTTGTTACCTAATCCAACCATTCCTAGTTTAGTTTGTTTTGTCTGCAACATTTAGCTATACCATCCAACTCAGCCAACTTGACATTGCTTAAGCGACTCAAGTATCCAAGTGAAAGCAAGCTCCTTATTTATCCAAATAAACCCCATATGGTTGGACATTTTTGTGGGATTCGCCCAATCATTACCATGTGCAATGTATTGTGAATTTCAGATTATAGTCATAACATTTATTGCCACATCTCTGTTCGCCTTTCCCTAATCTGGCTTAGCTAATAACATGTAAAAATAGCTCCTTAGAGAGAGATTTTCCCACATAAACTACAAATCATTCATATTTCATGTTCGTTATCCACCATTTAAAAACCTATAAGCATCACACGACCATAATAGCGCTATGTAAGGATACAAATTTCCATCCTTAAAACACCAATAAGTACACACTTCAGTATGAAGCTTACACACTGAGTGATTACCTGTCTGCACCAAACATCAGTTTAGCGCTCAGTTTATTGAATTCTGCAAGCCCAGTAATTGGAAGATATTCCTTAACACGTGACCTGTAAGCAGGTTGAAGAAAGATCTATCAGTTGTTTTTCATAAATTGGATATACAGCATATATTAACACAAACAAATTGACTTACCTGTCATTAATAAGTTGCTGCTCTGCTTGTCTCACCACATTCAACACCAGAGGTTTCCCTTCCTGAAATAAGTTACTCATAAGGAAGGGCCTAATGTTAATGCATTAGAACTCATAATATCAAGCAATAAGGCCAGGCCTAATCAACACATTAGTACTCACACACTCGAGCGGTATATCAAGACACTAGCCATTCTCAGTTATGAGATTCCCGAAACAAAAAAAAAAAAACTAGACAACACAATAAGTTTGAAGCCTACAAAACAAGCCGTCATTAATCTATATGGAATCCAGCTTTCCCATAAAGCAGGAACAATGAGTTCGCATATAATTCCTTGGCTAAATTCTAAGAGGATCATAATCGTAGTTCAAGACCTGAAAATACATTGCAGCTCTTTCCTGCCTTGACTTATAAGGAGTTGCATTCTAGTTATGCAGAGTTTGGTCATGTAGCATAGAATCTATTCATTAGCTATAACAGGTTGTTGCTACACGTGTGGAAGAACTTCCAACCCAATCATTGACAGTTACCATCTGAAAAATCAATCTCTTTAATTATATTAGTGCATAAGCTATGTCGTAATCACTACTAGAATTGTCGCAGCCAAAAGGGGTGTTGTGTGAGAGAACATGCTTGAAGAGAGCACCAGTTCTTGCATCGTGTCATAAAACTTAGGTTCTGAAATGGGGAAATCAGTGGGAATACCCACCCACAAACAGAAAATCAAATGAATAATAAGAGGAACTTACTTCAGTTCGATAAGCACCAACACCCAAATTCAACTTTATGGGACTGGGATCTTTGTTGTATGCAACAGTCACCTGTCAATCAGGTACGATCGGAGAAGTCACTTAATAGAGTTAAGCAAAGACATCAACATGAAGTAGGCTAACCATCATGTATAACTACACCCTAACAAAGTAATAACAGCATTTATCACAGCTACATTTCTAAGATTATTGATTGGTTTAAGAAGATAGCAATCACAGGAACATATTAAGCCAACTGAAGATGGAACATCAACTTGTGTAGGATTTCATGGGATTATGTATGTTGCAGTTTGCTTTGATATCATGCAAATTGACAAGTTAAACATACTCCTAAATACTTCTAACTTCCTTTGCACCACTTAATCCATCAACTATCAGTCCCTAACCACTCCCTGCCACTTTACATTGAAACCCAATGCAAGAATTGAAAAAACATATTAGAGAGACAAAATATTGCTATGCATTTTAGTGACACAGACAACAACAAAAAATGTTCCAACATAGTACCATCTAGACCTGTCACAACTTGATCTGACCAGGATCCTGATCCACATTTGACCCAGAGCTTTGAACACGACACTTTGACCCAAAGCCAAATCCACCAAAACCTGATTACCTCAGAACCGACGGGGTGAAACCGAGAGTCAACCCAATGGTCAAGGACTTAAGACAATACATGATGCCATGAAACGAAAAGTTTACCAATAAACCCTTATGTTTGGTTCCTTTCATTTGCCTTCTCCGCCCCTTCTCTTTAGAGCATTAGTTACCCTGATTCCATTTTCTCCCAATTAGGTGAGGCCACTTTCTCTAGTTCTACTAATGGCCTACCCTCTCCCCTCTGTCCACCGCCAATCTTGTTCTGAATCATTCATCTCCCATTCAGATTAAAGATGCCTTCTAGTCTAATACTTTATATTTGGTTGTTTGAAATAAATAAATCTCTAACATGTGGAAACCAGGAACACACGTATCAAAGCTAAAAACTAAAATGGCGATATTACGAGGAAAAACAAGTATTTTAGTAATAATTGAGGATGTGATCTACTATCAAAATAAAGTTCAATGAAGAAATTTGTCATTTGGTTCTTTAACACTATCGACAATAATAGTTATTATCACAATCACGAGCATTATCTTTTAACTACATTACTAATTATTATAGAAGTGCTAAAGACACTCTACACTCATTGGTTTGACTCAATCCCAATATTTTGGGTTAGGGTTATTATATTACTTTAGAATTGAAACTACCTAACTTGTAAATCACCTAAACCCAAATGGTATCCTTTTCCACCTAAATGGGGAATGAGCATGGAAAGGCAGCCCAAGAATGACCCACAACTCAAATGCTCCCGTTCCACAACAATATCTGGAACTATTCAAAGATTTTTGGATTGCCAATAGCTAAGATCTCTTGTCCCTAACTATTCAAAAGTCAATTCAATTATGTGCCCCTAATTCCTAAAAACATGATATAACACAATACATTGCTTAATTAATCACCCATCAATCCTCTACACCACCTATCAAATAGTGAAAATGGCAAAGAAATCATATACCAAATCTCAACTCATCAACTACATTAATAACCCGGTTAGCATCATTTTTCCTAGGCCAGAGTCTAGGAAGTTGAAAATGAGTGCAGCTAAAAATGACCCTTAAAGACAAAACCTTCAAATTTTAATAATAATAATGTTACCATAAAATCCTATTGAAAACACATCTACAATCCCATCTAGCAACTACCTTCATTTACACACACAAAATGACAATTTTCAGTTTCTAAGCCTCTACTTGAGTAAGAAAAGCAAACTCAACTACAACAAACCTTAATCAAGAGAAACAAAACAAACCCATAAATTCTACACAAACAAAAATTCATCAAAGTTCCTTTAATCCCAATCAAACCTGGATCCATCTAATTCCAAAAATGGGTTATTGAGGAAAGAGAAATTACCCCAAGAATTGGATCTTCAGGGCCTTTAGCAACATGGGCAAAGACTGAATTTCCATCAAACCCAGAAGTGATCGATGCATATAACCCATGATTCTCAAATGTCTCCATTGATGATGATGATGAACCCTCCAAATGTCTCGCTAGGGTACTCAACCGCCGGTTAGCCACCACCGCTGAGCTCTCGTTCAGTGACATAATTTGATCGTTCGATGGATTTTCTATGTTTCTCTCTCCTCTTTTTTAGCGGGTTCAGCTCTCTACTTCGGAAATCGTTGTTGTTGTTGTTGTTGTTGTTTGCTTGGTTGTTTGAAGTTTGAAGATGTTGACTGTTGAAGAGAAATTTGTTACGTGCCCGGATAAAGAAAGATGATTTGGAGGGGGACCCACATTTAGCGGTTTGCTTGTGTGGGTCCATACGCCACGTGTTTGTTTCTGTGGGTCCCAATTGGCACGCCGATCAAGGCTCTTGTTACAGTATTATCTTGTCAAGTTATGTGGTTGCTCACTCAGCAATTTTAATAGGTTGGTCAACTAATTACATTTCCATATGATGTATAAACTTTTGTGAAAAAAAATTGCACACATACTAACAAATTATCAATATTTTATTTTCATGTGATGCACGATTTTTTTACTAAACTTATTAAAATTTTAGGCTGAAAACTTTAAACTTAGAAATTTATATGGATAAATGCAAATCAAAATCGAAAATCAAATTAAATTCCGTAAAATCTACTCCAAACTGAATTATTAGGTTTTCCTAGGTTTGAACTTTGAATTTTATTTGAATGAATTTCGACATAATAATGCAATAGATTTTTCTAAGGCTTTGAAAAATGCATAATTAACCACTTAAATAAAATAAATAAGGGGTCAAACTAATTAAAGTTAGAAGTTGATTTAGCTTTAATCAAAGTATGAATATATTAGTGGGTAATAGGATACGGCTTACACATGGCAAATGAAAATAAATGCTTACATTGATACATACATATAATTAGATAATATGGTGGAAATATGGAACGTAATTCTCGCATAGTTAATTTATGTAGTTCTCGCACAGTTAATTTAAGTAATTTATCATTGAGCCATGTGCATATAAAGTGTCAACTTGTTGAAAATATATTGGTATATTTTTGTTTTCCAATTATTTATTCTTGGTACACATATAGAGTATTTGTTTTTTTTACTAAATTGTCGAAAATCTACTTATTAAACCTACTTTTTTTGTACAATAACCACATTTATATATGTTTTCATTAAAATAAGTACTTTTATGGAATTTCAACTTTTAAATCACCACCTCATACAACTTTCCACCCAAAACTTAAAAGACCATTTCTCGTCTTAGTTAACAAGGAACCACTTACATTACATTAATAATCGATTCAATTGTTTTTAGTAGTGATTCTCAAAATAAAACGAGTCTTATTGAAAATATAATATCAAATCATAAAGATTATCTTTTTAAGTATTTATTAATTATCATTGTAACACCGCGAATTTTCTACTAAAATAAATAAATAAAAATAAATAGACTCGAGCCGAAAATCCTGCAGACTAAACCAATCTAAAAAGACTTATATAAACCTGCTTAACAAAAATAAAACAATATCCAAATATCCCAACGGAAGACTCTAATAACATCCGGGCGCTACCGCCACACTCACTGATACGAATGAGTGTAAGACTCTTCAACTGAAAAAATAATAACAATAATCTCAATATTAGTCTAGGTGGTCTATTTAATTACAACTTAATTAACTCAATAAAAGAACAAACTACTTGTATACGTCTAATCTGAAACATTCCTCACTGGCATCTGTATATAAATAAACTTCAATCTGCAAAAAGGTGAGAATTTGCAACGTCAGCAATGCTGGTAACTCACATCTAGTACGTAAAGATCATTCTAAATTCAATTCAAGTCTAAACTAACAATCATTCGCATAGAGCAAGCATTCAAGCATTCAGCTCCTATTTAACCTTAAATCTACTTCATTCACTTCTAAAGTCACAAGTCACATAGAACAGAGATATAGATATTATTGAATGTCAAGTGCATTTCACAACGTTGGAAACAGTAACATAAAGGCATCAATCTTAGCTATAATAAACCTTTATTAATGGTTCTTTTGATTCTCTTCTCTAATACTTCTAAAAGAGCACAATCTGCTTTGGATCTCTTGATAGCTTTTATCAGTAGTCTTATTTTATTGAGTTGTAACTAGCCTTATGGCTCTTCCCGTATAGGGGTCATTAACTAGCCTTGCGGCTCTTCCCATATAGAGGTCTGTAACTAGCCTTTCGGCTCTTCCCTTATAGGGGACGGTAACTAGCTAGCCTTTCGGCTCTTCCCAATAAGGGGCTAAACTAGCCTTTCGGCTCTTCCCAATAAGGGGCCTGTATCTAGCCTTTCGGCTCTTCCCATCTAGGGGCCTGTATCTAGCCTTTCGGCTCTTCCCATCTAGGGGCCTGTAGCTTATAGGGACGTCTCCCATAACACATTTCATCTGTCATCTTTCACTTATCGTTATTAATAGATTAAATAACTTTAGCTCATAAACTTCTTGAGATCATCATAACTCCAGATGATCTTATTCACGTCAAACATATCACTACCCTTTCTTATTCTCATGACTTGTTTGGTATCTTAGCTCTTCATTTCTTTCCTTTCTTATGACGTTTTCATAACACGCCATATACTTATTCATACCTTTAACATCAGCTAACTTGTATCATAAAAGCACATCATACGTCATTTCCTTCTAGCTGAACTCATATATAGCTCAACAAGTAATTATTTACTAATCTACTATTTTACCATTACCACTCACATAAACATAATATTTAACCTGTTGGATCCCAGGTAGCATAAACACATGTACAAACTTCCTAGCACAAAATCAGCTAGTCCCAATATCAGCTAGTCATGCCCCAAAAGTACCCTATACTTACTACTCAGTTCTGAACATCTACACATATCATATATACCTTGAATGATAACCATAGTTCAGTTATCTACCTTTTTAGCAAAATAGGCAGAATTAACATAGCTTGATGTATTACGGCAACAAACAGTATGTACATTTCCCAAATCCACAAGTAATGCTAATTTACCCATATCACCCATTTAATAGATACATACTTAACATTAGCAATACTCACGTCTATCACTATAACACTAGCTAATATTCAATTAAAGTACCACTATAAACTCAAATTCACACAAAAAGCCAATTCAATCACATATACACATATTAAGGCTCAAAATGAATGTAAAATGAACCCTACATAATAGATGTAGTTACCTTAATTAGGTGAGGATAAACTCCTAATTAGCAATACCCTTAAGCCAATACTCCATAATCTCCAAACCCTAGGTTCAATTGACTAAAAAATTAGCATGTAATAATCTGAATTTCTAAGTTAAAAACATCCTAAATTAAGTTTAGAATCAAATACCCAACTTTCTGGTGTAAACACAATTGTCCATGGCTACTCGAAGCTTCTACCGCTGCAACCATGCGGCTGAACTGGAACATAAACTAGAACCTGGCGGCTCTCGTGGCTGCAGGTGGGGTGATGGTTCGTGCCTCAGTTGCTGACGTGAAGGTGGTGTTAGTCAGTGGTGATGGTGATTGACGATGATGACCATGATGGTGCGTGATGGTGTAAGCAGGGGAAAATGAAACTGAAAATTTAGCTCAGAACTCAAGTAAGAGAGAGAATAGTAATTGACATGGGTGGGGTTTCCTTTGGTGGGTTTTTATACTTGGATGGGTTTTGTTCTTTTAAGGGGCAAGGGGAATGTCGGTTAAGAGGGAAATGAATTCCCTTCTAGTGTGGGTTTTCTTTTGGGTTTTGCTAAGTAGGACTAAGTGAGTATAAGTAGCTAAATGGGCTAGTCTATAATTTAGTCATATAAACATATTAATGGCCTTTAAGTTAATCTAACTTATTGTCATTTCTAAATTGATGTCTACAGGCATCCTACTACACTATTTCAATTACATATGAATACATAATTATCAAATTATAATAGCATCAATAATTATAATAATAACATCTAAAAAAAATTGACACATAACTACTATAAAGTATACAAATACTCAATATCATTTATGCAAAGAATAAAATCCTCTCCTTTTTTTTTTTTAAATGTTCTTAAAAATATTGGGTATTACAA
The DNA here is from genome assembly GCA_038025085.1 of Tetragonia tetragonoides. Taxonomy (NCBI): domain Eukaryota; kingdom Viridiplantae; phylum Streptophyta; class Magnoliopsida; order Caryophyllales; family Aizoaceae; genus Tetragonia; species Tetragonia tetragonoides. Next base: position 13,951,812 of record CM076153.1, on the reverse strand, counting down.
TCATATGCTAAGTTATCAAACAAACTATATTGACATGCGAGATTATAAGAGCATGGCTATCCATGAACTCAATATTGTTTGTTCACCACTCTCTCTCCTACTTTCTCACTCCTCCAGCTCACCATGAACTCAAGCTATGAACTTCACCAAAATCCAACTTTATCCATGAACTCAATTTTGTTTGTTAACCACTCTCTCTCCTACTTTTAACTATACCCCACAACATTTTCTCTCTCCTTCCAACTTATGTAAATGTTTTCTTTTTTATTTATATTAGTGAACTAAATTTATTAATAAATTGAATTATCATTTATATACATTTTAATAAAAATAAACATTAATTAAATTAAAATTAATTAATTTTTCTGTAAATTTTAGAGCAAATATGAATTTTTAGATGAATAAAAGCAATTTAGGAGAGAAAATGAATGATTTTCAAATTTGTGCCAAAAAATATCAAGATTGGTCTCATTTTATAGATCACAAAAAAATATAGCCATTGGTATTTTTTTTATAATTTTTAGATTTTTTTATTATTTATAGCCGTTACAAAATCGCAACGAGTTTAATTAAACAAGACCACTCAGGGCCTGACACATGGCGCGCCAGGACAGGCTGCCTGACGCGCGTGTCAGGCCGCACGCGATTTTTTTTTTTGAGCTCAAACGCTGCAAGACGCAGCGTTTAAGGCTCTCCTAAACGCTGCGTCTTGCAGCATTTGAGCTCAAAAAAAATTAGAGCTGCGCGGTCCCCCCGGGACACGCGTCAGCTACCCAGCACGCCCCACCCCACGATCGACCCTTGCACCCGTTCGTCCCAAGCCATTTTGGTGAACAAAATGACTCATGTTTATCACTCTCTCTCCTCTCTCTCTCCTCATGAACATGCTATGAACATGGATAAGAGCCCATTTGTTTGTTCACCACTCTCTCTCTTCCTCATGAACTTGTTCTATGAACATGGATAGCCATGCTCTAAGGATTATATATATCATGAATATACTGACGAAACTCATTTCATAATTACAGTCCGATCCTAATTCAATATACTTTCACATTTCGGTTAGATTATAAGACCTACACTCATATCATCACATTTTGGCATTTACAAGATAAATACCTAACCAATTAAGAACACTTCTATTAGCAAAAGAAACATAAGAACACTTCTCCTATAGGCTGTACTGTAATTAGCCAAAAAGAGTGAGCTTCTGAGTTCTGACAGTGAGATCGTCAGCGCAATATATAGCTTATTCTAATTCTGCTTTGTAAGGAACAGGAACACGAACTGTTGGTGGACCTGATTTCATGTCCTCCAGGATAAGATTCAACAGAGCCTGAGCAATAGGCCCTTCCTTTCCTGCATGAGAAATAACCTTACGTTCATGATGGCATGGTGGCAAAATTCACATTACAGGGGTGCAACCGCGCTAGGCGATTCTACATTTCCTGACATAACATGCTTCACATGAAGTACAAATGTACAATAAAAGAATCTTAAAACTAGTAGTAGATGATTAATTTTAGGCTTTTAGCCATTAGATGTGGGATTTTTGTTTCAAGCATAGAGATGGACGACATATTCAGGATCATGATCTATGATATGCTCCGACAGAACGAACAGGATATAGAGAGCACAGGAAATAAGTGTTTCACAATCATACTGATGTACAGTTTGCATTAATCCACATTTGACATGCTGTACTTTTTGTTAAGAACCAAATAAAAGGGAAGGGGATGCAAAGTAAGCTCCTTACCATCACCAATGATCTGGTCATCCCACTGAATAACAGGACGGACCAAGACACCGCTGCCAATAAGCATCATCTCATCTGCCTTTTTCCCTTCTTCCACAGTAATATCCCTCACGCTTACTCCTTGGATCGCTCCCTTCATCAATTTTTCCGAAAGAGTAAGTACTCTCTTGGCTGTGCACCCGCTTAGAACTTTATCAAATCCAGGCATCAAGAGCTCTTTGTCCTTTGTGACAAAGGCCACATTCATATTCGGCCCCTCAGCAACAAAGCCGTCAAAGTCCAGCCAGATAGAGGCAAAGCAGCCTTTTTCTTCGGCTTCCATTTGGCATAGTACATTTGGAAGATAGTTGACGCTCTTCATCGTGGCAAACATAGGAGGTTTAATTGGGACGGATGCAGTAGCTACTTTGACACCCTTGTGATCAGTTGAGGACAGGTTTTGAATCACAATAGCATAAAATGCTGACTGAGCACAACCAGATGGAGAGAGCAGAAAGTCACCGGGTCCTTTGGAAAGCCAATATCTCAAGGAGCCATTCTTACACTTGGAAACACTTACTGTCTGTAAAAGTATGTTTCTCATGCTTTCTCTACCAAATGGGAGACTGATTTTTGCCATAGATGCAGACGTTAGAAAACGATCAAGGTGTTGATCCAACTCATACAAATGACTACAAAGCAGCAAAGAGGAAATGGCCTAAGTTCCTGTTCTTTCTAATAAAATAGGATTCACAAGTAGGAAGATGATGAAAAGATGGATGCAGGAATATAAGTGAACTTGTAAGTACATATAGCAAATTCCGAAATCACAATAGAATTTTTGTTCACTTCTGATGGATCTGAAAGAGCCACTATAGCAATTCTATAGCTTTAGATAATAAAGGATTAGGAGAATGACTCATTAAGTTTTATGTCTTTACGCGGTGAAGTAGCAAGTCAATGCATTTTCTTTCAAAACGGCCCTCTATTGGGAGGCTGTGTACATCTGCCTTCCAACCCCTCCCTGTCTCCCTCCCCCACAAAAAAAAAAAGAAAAAAAAAACTAGACAGGAGTTTGGTGTGAGATGGACTAATTGTACGCCATGATATTGATATGGTAACTCACATTTGGGCTTTCTTCCTTTGCATTATCAGTCTCTATATATTGATATGCAGCAAGATTGATTAAAGTTTACAGATTCTGAATCTAATCAAGTTCTCCCCATATACAATGTAAAACATTGTTGGTCATGCTCTCGATCTCAACCCTTCTCCCTGTAGCATCCAATTATCTCGAAATTTTGTTTGACAAAAGCTGCTGAGATATTCATTTCGTTCAAATAGCAAGATCATAGAGAATACCCGTTTACAATGGCTGCTGTGTCAAAGACTCCATGCCCTCGATGTACCATGTGATCATCCATAGGAATCACCATTGCAGCAGGGTCCGTCGTGATTCCACCAAATACACTCGAATACATAGCCAGGAACAGCTGCTTGCCCTTGTGCCTCTCTCTACTTAATCTTAGTCTTTCAATCGCCTGCGTTTTTGACAAGTGCACACACTCCATCATATTCTTTGAACTACAATTGTATTAAATCCGCAAAACTCAGTTACCAGAACCTAATTTTGCTTCAGGTATTATTGAATGATCAGTGAAATGGGTTAATTTGGGCTCGGGCCTCATGATACAACATAATGTTTTTTACAAGTAAACACTAAGCATAAATTTATGCTTATGCACCTAATATACTGGTAAAAATCCTATCAATCTGCTTTCTTCGAAGTTCAAACTCTAGCATAAGCAAGAACTGAATTTTACTTTGCACATATGAACTCGATATGTTCGAAATCTGAACCACACTTTGCTTCCAATTTATTTATTTATTTTTTTTGATATTTGCTTCCAATAAAATTTAATCATCAGTGAAAAAGATTAAATTTTGGATTTTGATACAACAACATGAATATTTTACAGTAATTTATTGTTAGTAAAAAATCAAAAATAAAATAATTTGCTTTCTTCAAACTCCAGCTTAAGCAAGAACTAAATTTTACTTAGCAACTATGAAATGAACAATCTGAAAAGGGAAAAGGGTACCCATCAAACCTCTTCTTGTGACAATATTGGAACTTCAGAAATTGGCGTTGACTCTGACAGCAAAAGGTTTTTATCAGCAAAACCTTAAATAAGATTAAATGCTCTAAAATACTACCCCACTTACGATTTACAAGAATTAATCATAATCAGCATACTAATACATATAAATACAACAGATGCTCTGAAAAGAATTAGCTACATAAATGTCTCAAACTACAGTTGAACAATATTCACTTTATTCAGAAAAAAGGAAAAAAAAAAAAACAGAATTCCACAAAATTACAGTAAAAACCCAGAATTCAGAAACCAAGAAAATGATAGATTTTGAGCTTACCCATCTGTAATTGATGTTGATTCGAAACTCTAACAACCCCAAGCTTGGAACTTGGAAGCCCATGATATGCAGGAAATGAAACGTTTCTTGTAACTGCAAAATGTGGATGATATTTCTGCTGATGAAATGGATTGATGTAAAATTGTTTGATTTGTGAAAGATTGCTCATAGAAGCCATTGAAGGAGAGACTAAAGAAACAATTCGGATTTGGTGGACGTAGTAAGAACAAGTCTGTGAGGCTTGAACAGAAGTGAATACTGATGAGAGAGAGAGAGAGAGAGAGAGAGAGAGAGAGAGAGAGAGCTGATTCTATTGATCTCAAGACCAAATTTGTATCGTTGTATGATGTCGATGTGTTTTTGGAGGAAGACTGAATGGGATATAAATGGAATCTGGCTCTATATATGCATCCTGATCTTTTTTTTGTTAGAACTTTATACTGGTGGCGGCGTTAATCGAGCGAGTCAAGTTCGAGTTTAACCCCGCTCAACTCGTGTTCGTTTTGGAAAAAACAACGAGTTTAAGTTTAAGTCGAGTAGGGGTCGAGTTTAAAAATTACTAGCTCAACCCAACTCAATCAATTTTTTTGCTGAGTTTCGAGTGGATTTTGAGCTTATATTGAGCTCTACATTTCCCTAAAATGAAAGTTAAAACAAATAATTTGGTAAGATTACTTTTAAGCACTGATGTAAGGTTTTGATAGCAAATTAAAAATTTCTCCGATATTAAATAAACATGTGTCCTCTCACATGTACACACATTCTACTCAAATATACCTATAGGATCAGAAGTGGAATTCAAACTAACTTTGATTAAATATTTTCAAAATTAAATGTTAGTAAATAATCTCACATTTGGGCGGTCGTACAAGAATAATCTCACAAATGACTTTAGCCCAGAATAATTTCAAACATTCACAGGGTTAACGCGATTGAATTAAATGAAGATAGAGTTAAGACCACTCCTCCCTCTATCTTCACCACTCAGCCTTCTCTCTCCTCTCTCTCCTCTCTCTTACCACCATTAATGGCGAATGGCGGAGCTCGATGGCGGCAAAAATCGAGCTCGACACCGACGATTATGGCTGACATGATTTTTAGGTTTTGGTTGAAATTCTAATTGAGCTGGAAGTTAGTTGATTATTCGAATTGTTCAATTGTTTTACTTTGATTTCGACCGATAAACTTTATGATTTTCAGATCATGGATTGGATTAAATGTGTTGTTTTGAGAGGTTTTGTTGAATTGGATTTTAGTGGTGTTTGATCAAAATTGTGCGTAGCTGTGAAAGTTAGCTTATTATTGGAATTGTTCAATTGTTTTGTGATTTTCGGTTCGAATCTTGCGTTGGGCATCGAGCAGTTTTAAATGCATTGGCCAATTATCCTACTTTTTAAAATGCCTACATATCAACGCGGAAAAATAATCACTATGATGAACAATAATATCCTTAATTATGAACCCAAAAAAAAATGGCACATTTCATAGTCGTTCCAACAAAGGTACTTGAGATTGAGATTTCCTGAGTTCCTTCCTACTTCCCCCCTAAAAAAAAAAAGGCATTTCCTTGCAATGAAGATACACGCACCATATCCAGTAAGAATCTGACACGTGGAATTATTAGCATATCCAAATCCCTAAATTAGTTAAGGCAATCAGTCTCTCTCTTTCTCATTCGTATCGACCTCGCTGGGGAGTAAAATTTCCTGCTCATATCTCTATTTGTTTCAGCTTAATCTGCCGTCGAATTTTGTAATTCTAGGAACCCTAATTTTTATCCTCATTGTTATTTTTCCCCTTTTTTCTGCAAATTGCCATTCAATTCTCAGCAAAAAATTTCCAGGAAGTTCGTCAATTTGATTGCTGTAGACGACGAAAAATTCTCCGGTAATACAAATAGGCGGTTCATAAATCGTAACCCTCAAGAAATTCCGACTGTTTCGGATTTTTAGGGTTTATCTGTATTCAAATCGAAAAGATCATCCCAAAATCTCTTTCAAAGTTTTGTTGAATTGATCAAATGGGAACCAGAGGCGGTGCTGCTCCCTTCAGATCCAGGTATTTAACGATTTTATCTTTATACCTTTTGATTTGGTGATGGTAATTCAATTACGAACAACCTATAATAAATTATCAAGCGGTTTTTTTTTTCTTTTCTTTTTTTCTTTTATGGGTGGGTGCAGCGATGGGCTTAGTACTCGGCAGGTAGGCAATTCAGATGAAATACAGTTGCGGATTGATCCGATGCATGCAGACCTTGATAATGAAATCACCGGTCTCAGGTCCCAAGTTCGCCAACTCAGAAATGTATGATCTACTTACCATTTTAATTTCTGATTAAATTTCATTTCTTTCTTAAAATACTAAATTTTATATACATTCGCTAAATTGCTGTTTTAGTTGGACATTGAAATTTAGTTGGTAATTCGTTACAGAATTGATCAAAAATCAAGAAAAAGATGTAATCTATAAGATACATATCGTGGGAAAAAGTATTAAGGAGGGTCTATCTATCAGATTATAGGATTCTGAATATTCGTCGTTTATCCTAAGATTAGATTGTCAAGAGGCAAGTCATTTTTATCTATCAGATTATTGTATTAGAGATGTTTGCGTTGTGTTGCCTCTCATAGTTAGTATTCTGTCATTTGAGACAATCCACAAGGTGATAGTGATAGTTTGTAGAGCAAATGGTCTAGTTGTTGGTAGTGATTTGAGGATTGATATCATCTGCTACAAGAAGGATGACCAGTTCAGATGATTAGGACATGAGGAAACTTACAGTTGACAAGATTCAAAGTCTTGGCTTGTAATGTGTATAATGATGGTTTAGCTCATCTTTGGATAGAGAAAAGTACAATAGTTGATTATATTACGTGATAACTTGAACCCATTTTGTGAGTTAGATATCATTTATCATTAATTATCCACATGGTTGATGGGTAAGAGAGGGTTTTTAAAAGGACATATATATGATTTGTGAGGGAGGCTTGGGTTCTCAACAAGTGTTATTGCCTTATTGGCCGAGTGCTTGTTGAAGCTTTTGTGGTAAGAGATCATCCCTTGTTGCTGGTGATGAATTATCATTGTTAGCGCCTAGGTGGTATTCAACAAAAGAATTCTCAAGATATATCTGAAGATAAAAGAGGAACTAGTTTTAAATACTGATTGAGAATGTATTGTGAGTCGAGGCATGGATGTCAAATGTTCTGTGCTGCTAGTCTTTCAATTCAATGTGACATGGGAAATGATATATTGAGAAAATATATTGATCTTACCCATATTCTTTTTGTTTGTTCCATTAATTCCGCTTTTCTTGGTTTCTTCAAACCATATTCTTCTACTTGTGTCATCCATATGACTTGGTTTCCCAATCATGATTAAACCATATTCTTCTACTTGTGTCATCCATATGACTTGGTTTCCCAATCATGATTCTAATGTGTCTCCATGGTGCAGGTAGCTCAAGAGATACACTCTGAGGCGAAATTTCAGAGTGATTTTATGAATCAGCTGGTAAAACATCAACTCAATCCTCTAATGTTTAGCATTTTTTCCCCTCTCATTGATATCTTTAATTTCATAGAAGTTGTGTTTTGATATCTCCAATAGCTTTTTCAGCTGTTTAGGTTACAACATATCTGCTAGACTGAATTCGTTTTAAGTGGACTTGGTGCCATTGGGGGATGAGAAACTTTGCTGAACTATAATGACAATGAGCAATTGTAATAGACTTGAATCTGGATGTAAGAGGAATCTTATTGAACCGACCCATTTGATAATTAGGGTTTGCAACAGGGCTAGACAAATGTTGATGTTGTGAGTTTTAAAGTGAAACACGTAGGAGCACAATTGATGGTTGTAAAAGTTGGTACTGATGTTAGTATATCATCTTTCACCCATGTTTAGGTTCTCTGCCTCATTTTATATACAGAAATTTCATTTAGTCGTGGCTGCTCCTAAGGCTGCACCTTTTTCGTTCTTGTTGTCAAGTTGATGGACATTTTTGCATGGTCAAATCCTCATGTTTACCAAGGCCGTTCAAAATACAGATACACTGCGCATGTGAAGTTCTAATCTCTTAAGAGTATGTACTTTGGTGCTTGTTGTGATTTGTTTTTTGTATGATATGGTGCAGCAAATGACTCTAATCCGAGCTCAAGCTGGCATGCAAAACAATATGAGGAGGTTAAACAGGAGCATGGTCCGGAGTGGCTCTAATCATATCTTCCATGTTGTTCTTTTTGCACTGTTTTGTCTCTTCTTGGTCTACTTGTGGTCCAAATTTTCCCGGCACTGAGCAACTATGACTGATAGTGTTTTGCACCTGATGACATTTTATTCGGGAGGTCTCTTGTTGAGTGTCAGAACAAAGTTTGAATTGTAAATGATTCCAATGAAAAGATGATAGTAATGCCAATGACTTCGAACTATTTATGCCATACATGACACTGAATCATGCAACATTATTGTTGAAGAAAGTTACTTAAATCTGTAAATTTGTCGAGAAATCTAGCAGGGCAAATGTTGTTTCGTACTCTGGATGCCTCGTAATAACTCGAGTTCACTTGCATCTTTTTAGGAGTGAGGCAATGTTTTCATAAGGCATGTCCTCTGGAGGCACCAGGTGCCAAGGAGGTCATTTGTATAGATCGAGGTCATTTGTTAATTCGTAGCACCAATAAGCTGGCCTCCGCGTTAGTAGCCTTGGCAAGGAGGTCATCCTTGTCCAAGTCGCCCCTAATATGTTTCTGTTGGAACAAAAAAGACTGGACAATTTTAATGGCAAATTGTTACACCGTTTTCTTTTTTGCCTTTTTTCCTCTCAAGGAAAGAACAAGAAGAATATCTGGATAACAATCAATAAAACACAGTAAGCTCACAAGGCACTAAAGGATTTGGATTAACCAATTTACCATAACCTTCATCAACTGATACATTTATGTACATGAGCGAAGGTGTTATTTGGATTACAGAAAGCTATGGAGACAAATCTCCAATTAGGTTAATCAGACAGTTGAGCATCAATTGAATTAATAACTATCAGTAAATTGAACTGCAAGTTTTACTATCAAATGCAGTTATTCTATTTCAAATTCTAGAAGATAATAATGTTAGCTATGTCAGCCAACTAAATTAGAATGCTTTGCAAAGGCTAATAATGTTAGCTATGTCAGCCAACTAAATTAGAATGCTTTGCAAAGGCTATTAGCTGAATACTGCTGTTGGATTGTGCCGCCGTCGGAGGCACATAGCCTACTCCTCTTGGGTTCTGAAATCCTAACTTGTGAAATTGCTACTGTTAGTGCATCAACTAGACAACAGTCATCCTGCTTTTCAGAATTAGGCATCACCCCACGTCGACTCGTTACAACCGAACTTGAACCCTCACTCAAAAAGGCAGGGGTACGCCGATGTCTATCTGGTTCAGGTAGTGAAGAGCATATCACTTGGTGTGAAGGACTCACTGGTCCATTTTTTGGCTTTGACTTGATGGAAAGCGACTTCAGTATCGGCTCTGTGAAGAACAAGATAAAAGGATGCCCTGAAAGAAAGTAACAGTGAAAGTGTTAATTTAGTTGAACATAACAAATACTTGAGATACATTACGATGATTGTTGCGAGTAGACGCGGAAGGAAGGGGGAAATAAGCTACAACACTAGAGAAATGGAGCAAGCAACTAACAAATATATAACCTCCCATATATAACACTACAGCATGACATCACTCTTTCAGCAAATGTTGCCATATTAAAAATCAAGGTGGACAACATAGATGCAGTTTCCAAGACAGTGTATTTTAGACATTCATATTCACCAAGACAAGCTTACCAAGAACTTCATCTGCTGACATCCTTTTTGAAACATCCCGAGCCAGCATTTTTCCAATTAGATCCCGCGCAGGTTTGGAAACAGATTCCCATATACCAGAGTGGAAATCAAGTTTGGTATTCTTGATTGCCTCAAAAACTGTCTCTAGTGACTTCCCTTGGAATGGAAGAACTCCAGTCAACAGAGCGTGAAGAAGGATACCAGCACTCCAAACGTCCACTTTCTCTCGGTAAGAGCCTGATAATACTTCAGGTGCAACATAGGCTGGACTGCCAGCCAATCCGGTCAAGCTCTGTCCTGCATATAATAATCACAAAAAATATTAAATACAAGCTAAAGAAATCAACCAAGTGATCATAGTATGTGTATTGCATGATATCGAAGGTGTTGACAACACCACATTCCAGATTTGCAATACTGCAAACCTATTAAGTATTCTAAAGTTGTAACACTATATATTGAACCATGTTTTGAGTTCCTATAAATATGAGATAGTAAAACTGCTATATGTAACATATTGATATGCAAGCAGAGGATTACAACAAAACTATATTGATATGGTGTACAGAACACAAATAAATAGATCACAAACAGATGCTTGTCCAAACCTATATTGATATGCAAGCAGAGGATTACGACAAGAATGGAAAATGGACAAGGAACTTGAAGGAGAGATATCTACTCGATCCAGAAACTGTTCTTTGGGTTGTCAATCCAGCATTTAACGCAGATTTAACTCTCAAACTCCATACACACGTCAACAGCCATCATCTTAAGTTCCATCCACACTATATTCTAAATTGAAGTTTTTAGCAAGGCAATGATAAACATGAAGCAAAAAGGATATTTACATTCTATATATTCTATCATTGGCAGGTATACAACTATACAAGCATGGAACATAATTATGCATAATTTTGCCCATCAATATCGACAACAGAACACATGACGGAGTGTCAAGATCGCCACAGAATGGAAAAAATCTAGCTAACAACAATAGGAAGTGCAAATTCAGAAATTTTACCACTGGAGACCCTCATGGCTAGACCGAAATCAGCAAGCTTCATCTTCCCTGAACTGGTAAGCAGGATATTCTCTGGCTTTATATCTCTATGCACTACACCCATCTCATGACAATACTTAATCACAAGCATTAGCTCCTTCAATACACGTGCAGCTCGTTGCTCTGAATAGGGCCCTTCTTTAGTAATTTGATCAACCAGCCTCCCACCAGAACAAAGCTCCATCACAAGATGAAAGCAATCTTCATCCTCATACACAGCATTCAGCATCACAATCCCAGGGTGCCCCGACAAATGCTGCATTATCTCGACTTCCCTATGCACCGTCTCCTCTCCTTTACGCAGTGTCTTGCACGCAAACTCCCGTCCACTAGCTTTACATCTACACAACCAAACAGACCCAAATTTCCCTTGTCCAATTGTCTTGATCTTAACATAATCACTCTCAAGTTTATTCCTTCGACTACCAATTTGAGTAGCTACATCAATACACCCAATCTTCCTCTTCAAACCCCTACTTGGCTCAACAGACGACAAACCGCCCCACGGGGGTACAGTGTTAACCCCAACAATCCTACTAGTTGTAACAGATGATGATGATGATGATGATGATCCATTAACATCATCAACACACACATCTTCTTTACACTTTTTCTTCAACCTAGCACAATAATCCTCAAGTGAAAAATGAGACCTAATAATCGACCCTCTATCATCAATTTTCAACAGTGGCGCTTTCTCAATCAGGGTTCTCTCAGATTGATCATTTATACCACTCCCCTTTCTTTTCTTCTTATTCATTTTTTACGTCTCAGCAACATTGTCAATAAAATAACAAAATTCCCAAAACTCAGAACAACTGCGATCAAATCAAATCATATACAACTCAGATTATTAGAAACTATTAATTCCGAAACCCAAATATCGTACTCAAAACCTAAAAAAAGAAAAGTGATTTCGAGGGCAACGAAAGTATACGAACCTGTAAACCGGGAGATCCAAATCTAGGGTTTCTCTTGAATATAATTGATGGGGAATATAAATGAGAATAATGTGAGATTTGGAGAGAGAATTGAGAAGGAATATGATTGATTTAGATTCAGCTAGAAAGAATTATTGGGGGAATTTGGAGATCTTGTGGGGGTGGTGGTGGTTGTTGTTGGTGGTGCAATTGCGTCGCGTGAGATTGAGGCAAACTAACAAAAATAAGGAAGTGGCGGGTGGGCCTTCGGATTATATTGTTGTGCACCGCCATGTGAATCGATAAGAAGAGAAAAAAAAAAACAAAGGAAAGAGAAAAGGTACTCCTAAGTCCTAATAGTCAATAGAATTGGTAATCAAATTTCTTTTTCTTTGTTGACATTAAATTTGTGATTTGTTTTTATTAAATTTGTTAGGATTGGATAGATTATAGAATGAGTTGAATGACTAGAAAGTCGTAAGGTAGTCACACTGGATATCGTAATTTATTTTATTTTGATTTGATGAGATCAAAGGAGTTTGGAATAATAAAATAAAAATGGCAAATCTTGAATATGTAATTAACAAATATTGTATAGGCTAGTGATACAAATAATGGTTTAAAGTATAATAATTATTTTCGCACAAAAAAAGAGTATAATATTTATTTTATAATATGAATGAGTTGTTTAGAGTTGAATTTACCAGAATTGAATTTAACACTACTGAATTGGACATTACTGAACTGAACTGGATCCCAATGAATTGAATTTAACACAACTTGATATGGGAGACAAAAAGTATATTTCTGAATTTAGCACCGCTGAACTGAACTCATGGTGCGTTTGTTAGAGTTGAACTTACCTGAACTAAATTGGACACTACTGAACTGAACTGGACACAACTTAACTGAATTTAACACAACTTGATATGTAGAGATAAAAGGTATGTTTTTGAATTTAACAGTTAACACCACTGAACTGAATTGAACTGGACACCATTTAACTGAGTTTAAAATCACTAAATTGACAACTAAAGTGAACTGGCCGTGTAAGCTCTAACAAACGCATCCTCAAACATCACTTAACTTAACTGAAAATCACTGAATTGACACCTAAACTGACTGTAAAACCTCTAAAGAACTCACCCTATATACGAGTATATCGACATGAACCCGTGCATCACACGGATTCCATAATTAGTTAATTTAAACACATCACATAAACTTGTCTCACGGTAAGACGATAAAGTGACTTTTTTGAAAAATAAGGGTATCTTATAAGCAAAAAGCTCCCCTGATTATTTCTAAAAATCAATATGTCTCATCGTGAGGCCGTCTTAAACAAGACTTACTATAAACATATTGCCTTTTATGTGTGATTATAAGTATCAATAACTTGGCGTTTATGCAATCTACTCTTTTCTCACTTCGATTGTTTTTAATACATAAAACTGTCTCCCAACTCCTACTGGATGTTTGGGTTTGTGCCCAACTAAGTACACCCAACTCATTAACGAGCACGTGAGACTCACGTGCGTATGATACTGATCAAATTATGATTTGCGCAATGTTTAATAGCTTATGATGATATTTGAGTTTGGTTTGAGGGTTAGAGGTTATTAGTTTCTTAGTTCTTGGCATGTGGGCAAGTAGCTTAAGACAATTATTTTTGGATGATGAGCACTATTTTTATGAAATGAGAAATGGTTATGAAGTGGGTTGAAAATGGACTTTTGATAGCCTAAGGGCTATGTTATGAGTTTTGAGGGCCTATAGACAAGTTACGAGAATGTTTTTGTTGTATTTTCCAGTTTAAGCAGGTTTTAAAAAGTTCGATAATTTGAAATGTATATTTTCAAAAAGAATTTTACCGGATTTTCGGCTCGAGTTTATTCTTATTTATTTATCAATAAGTCTTGTATGAGGCAGTCTCAAGGTGAGGCTACATCTATATACAAGCATGACATCGTCTTCGGGGTGTTAGACCTTACTTCCTCCATGGAAAATTATTTGAAACCCTCAAAAAAGTTCGAAATATCAAGAAACAAAAACCCTAGGTTGAGATTGGCTCAATTTGGGGCATGGTGAACTCGAGAAAAGTTTGATTCGACCTGAAATCGAAGAAAAAGTTGCAAAAGAAAAAAGAGAAAAGATTTGGGCACTCCCGAAATAATCGAATCGGTAACTCGCTGGGTTGACTTGTTTGACCGATCGAAGTATGAGTGACCTTATAGTTGAAACAAGTTATAAGTTACAATGTGGGGTGACTTGAAAAGGATGATCTCCTTGCTTGGCCGAAGCGTGGCAGACCAAAACGGAAACAGAGTTTACTTTCTTTTTTTTTCTCATTAAAAGAGGGTGTAAGTGAATGACGACCGAGATATTCCATACTGAAGTATATCATATTCGGACTCTCATATTCAATAGAAAACATATTAAACTACTTAAACAACCAGCACAAGCACTGATGCTATCCACGGTAGCTCACTTGCGAGCGTCGCTCTCTGTGCTTTTTTCATCCTCAACAATACAACCCAAAAAATTTCCCCTTGTCTTCAAACCACTGGCAGCAACAAAAAGCGGCAGTATAACACGCAAAACAGCGTCAGTCCACTACAGTCTCCAGAATTTTACTCTGCTACTTCATCTGGTCTTGTGCTTTCTTTTCTTCTTTCTACTGACAATTCAACTGCTACTTCCTGGTTTCATTCGCGGTTCTCAACATCAGGTTCTCGCTTTCTCTCTCCTATTTTTGTAAATGATTTGTTCCATCTTGATTTCTATTTGGCGATTTGCGAATGATGTTTATAATAAATGGGTTTTGGTTTTTATTTAGGATGATTCAACTGTTGCTCTCAAAACAAGGATATTGAATCTAACTGCAAAGCTCAGGTACATTTATACTACTACTAATCACATCCCTTTCAATTCTATTTTAGGGTTTATGTATATTGCTCTGTTTCAATTCAGAGAGAGAGAGAGAGAGAGAGAGAGAGAGAGAGAGAGGATTTCTTTCCTCAACTGCTTAATTTGATGATCAAATTAGAGCTCCCCAATGAAAGAGGGTTCCTTTGTCATATAAATAGACTACAGGTGTGACAGTAAATAGTCGAATCTAATTGATGGGTCTCATGGGAAAGGAACTTTTTTTTTTTTTCTTTTGAGCATTTAGTCAAATAGGTGGAGTGCATGAAAGCTATTTAGTTTTGTCAGCTTAATTGGATTACCTATGGCCTAATTTATGTGCGGTTCGGTTTGATATCATCTTCGCAGCAATCAAAGACATTTGTCCCATTCAAGTTAAAGGTTTGATCAATTTGGCTTAAGGTTGGAGAATCATATCTTAACATCTTTTGGGATTGTTGATAATGAGCTAATTTTATTCCTCTTGGATTTATTTGGAGGAGTTTATCATGTTCTTCTTCGGTGGTGGGATGAAAAATTTGATGATACAAAACCAGAATATGTGTACCCTAACCTCTCTTTTTTGGGAGCATACCATATTTCATTATATATACTGTATACATCTAATTGGGCATATATAAGCATATATCTATGGGGTGGTCTATGCTGAAACTTTTGACCAGGAAAATACATATACAACCGTTTGAGCAAACTCATTCATAGGTGTAGGTAGGTGAGAAACTACGTGAAGAAGAATTCAGTCCCTTACTGCAATTTTAGATGCTAAATTGAAGTTGGAAGGTGACAGCCATGTTGCTCGCATGACCGTGGTTTTAGGATTGCCTTATTGCGTACCAGTATTCTCCTCATGACCACTCCACAATGTGAGGTATTGCATCCATATATAGTTAGAATCTATGTTGCTTGGACTCGGCTAAGTGTCGTAGTGTCCAATATCCATACTCATGTTGGACTCGGTCATTTTATGAAAATTTTGCATGTTTTTCGCTGAAAATGGAGTGTCCAGTGTCCATACCCATGTCGGAGTGTCCAGTGTCCGACACGGGTACTAAACATTGGAGCACTTAGTTAGTCCTTTTGGGGTACTGGTTTTAGGAGCATGATTTTGCCTACATGATCAAGTGAGTTAGAGCTCTTTTCTGAGAAATGTTTTCGTGGAGATCTTGCACAAAGGCAAAGTTGGTTTATTATCGATGTCATGCTTCCTAAAGTTTTTTTGTACACACTAAATAAACTAACCAACGCTAGCCCTTTTTCTTGCAAAAAAAGATTTCTTCACAAGTAGCCGATGTTTAATCTGATGCTTGGATATTTTGAAAGTACTATATAAACCACAGTGTGACATACTCAGCTGACGAGGAGGAGAAGCTGATGGTTTGACTTTGGAAATACTGGAAAAAAGATGGAATGCTAAATTTTTAGCGATATGACAGCCAGATGATTCTTTTATCTTAGATGCCCCTTATCTTCTGATCTTGTCTAAGTGTTAAACTTTGTAACTTTGATGAAGTTGCAGCATGGATATTGGATATGAGTATTTGTTAACATGAGATGGATTCTAATTCTTTGCTTCACTATTCTGCAATATATTTCTTGCCCTTGTATAAAGATATAATTTGTGTTATTTATTTTTCCCGACATTGTTGTCCATTAATATTACCTAGCCCGTGCATTATGCACGGGCCAGTCCCACTAGTTAAGCAAAAAGAAGATTCGAATCAATGAGTTTCTGGCTCTGCAACATATAAGCAGAAAAGTGTCTATACAGATACAGGTCATTTCCCCTTCTGCTCTCTCGGATCGCCATTTTTTGCAATTTTCTGGTTCTCCAAAAATCAGTAACCAAATCCACACCAGCCCAATTGCATCTTGCTGTATAAACCTTTGGATTACCTCTTGTTTGTATGTGACAGGAATTTGACCATTCTCTCTGAAAAGCAGGTTTCTTTTCTACCTTTCTGAACGTGTTCATATAAGATATATCTCCCTGGCCCTGAATTATTACTTCTCAACAACTTTCTGATTGCACACAAAAAAACTTGAATTAGGTTCTCATTATTGAACATAAAGTCCTCAACTTTCTGATTTTCTGAACGTGATTTGCTGTATATTGTATAACGTTAGCTTGGGCAATTTGCATACCAACTATAGCATTTTCACGGTGCTATGCCGTCCCATTTGTTTTAATTTTGATTATTCAAAATATAAAAGATTCTCGCTTTCGTTTATCTTCTAATTCTATGTTACTCTACCCTTTACAGCTTAGAGGAGAGAGAAAATGACAGATTGTATTTCAGGCTTAAACCCTGCTAAAACCCTTTTCAGAAAGAGGGTTTTACCAGCAATTTCCGTCTCCAACCGAAGAACACATTGTTGGCATTGCAAGCCCATATTGAATTTCAAGAGCAAATTCCAAGCAATATATGCTTCTTCAACTACGTCAACTCAAAATCCCCAGCAAACTTCTTCAATTGATGTTCTGAATAATCAAGGCAATTGCAGTGAAGAGGTTTTGCAGGCAATTAAAGGGTCTTTTTCTAATTGTCTCTCAGAAACCAGTCTTCACCTTACTGTTCCGGGTATAAAGAGCAAAACCAGAGGCAAGGTGTGATACAGTAACTGTTCTTTTCTCTGAAAGTTATTTATTTTTTTCCTTTTTCCTTATGCATTTTTCAGTTAGTTAATGTTATCATAAGAGCCAACTCTCAGCACTAATTTGCAGGAATTTAGAAATTTCTGACCCTTTTCTCATTCATTTTTTTTTATCCTGTTTTTGTTTAGAAATTCTGGCCTATTTATTGAATTAGAATGTATCAGGGTTAGGTAGGTTGACTTATAGTAGGGATGTCCTTAGCAGTTTTATTACAGAAGTTTGTTAAGCAGCAATTTAGCATTGAAAGGGGTTTGGGAATTTAATTGATACTATGACCTAGACATTACTGACAAGAGTAAGTATTTGTAGGTTCGCGACACATATGATGCTGGAGACTATATTGTTTTAGTGACCACTGATCGACAAAGTGCATTCGATAGAGTCCTAGCATCTATTCCATTCAAAGGGCAGGTATTTCACAGTTTGGTACTCAGATATGTGTTGAGCAGTGTTAGACAGGTGGAAATATGAGGTGTATTTGGTTATGTCAGGTGCTAAATGAGACAAGTTTATGGTGGTTCGACCAAACGCGTCACATTACTCCAAATGCGGTTCTGTCAGTTCCTGATAAGAATGTTACTATTGCCAAGAAATGTACCATCTTCCCTGTTGAATTTGTTGGTAAGTTGGTGAGATGTTGAACCTTCATCTTCTCCTTCAGTCTTTCAACAATAACAAAGTCATAAAGATGCTCGTCCAGTGATGCTAGGGGCCTAGGGCCTTCATGTTGGTTTTGTATAATCATTTGTGAGAGTTTTTGGGATGATAGTTCTTATGATGATGTCTAACTTTTCATGATGTTGCATGTTTATAGTAAGAGGCTTTGTCACTGGAAGCACTGATACATCACTTTGGACAGTCTACAAGAAAGGTGTACGAAATTATTGTGGCAATGCCCTTCCAGATGGTGAGCTTGCCGACCCTTTTAATACTAAAGTCAAAGTTAGTTTCTTGTTGTATATTCTAGAGTATTATCATACTGATATGTGATAGGTTTGGTGAAGAACCAAAAGCTCGAGAGAAATATTCTCACTCCTACAACTAAAGCAGCAGGTCATGATGTTCCTGTTACACCAGAGGAGGTAATGTACCGGTTTTATAGTTTTTATTTTTAATTTTATGTTTAGCTATATGTGTGAATAGACCTGTTTGTAAAATTTTGAAGCTATCGTGAGCTCAGTACAGTAAAGTACAGTAACTTTACCTGTGATGCTTTGTTGGACATGAAACATGGAGGAGGCATTTTTATGTAAAATCCTAGCTAGTCACTGTTCGTTGTGTATTGATAAATAAAATTAGGTTTTCTAAAAGTACTTTCTGAACCCTCTCTTAGGCTTCTGCGCTGTAGGCCATCTTCATCTTATAACTTCAATTTGAGGTTCTTAGAAAGGTAAAAAGAGGGTGAACTGTTTTTTGTTGAATTGATCTCTGTTTGTATTCGAAACTTATTTTTGATGCTTGAAGTTAGCATACTGAATAATGTTGTCTAGCTTGGTTATGTTTCTGTTTGAAAGTGTTGCAGATAATTGAACGTGGACTAATGACCAAAGCTGATTTCAACGAAGTTAGTAAGAAGGCTTTGGGTTTATTTGAGTATGGACAGGTCTGCTCTATTGCTTTGTTAATGTATTCAAGTTATCTAACCACTAGACAATTTCACTTGAGGAGTTAAACACGTAAAAGCTCGATTTGAGCTTTGGATGGATGTTTATTATGATGAGAAGTCTTTGCTTTAGGCTTTAAGATCGGATAGCTGGTTGTGAGCTATTTATATTTGTTTTTGCAGCGTGTAGCATGGGAACATGGCCTGATTTTGGTGGATACTAAATATGAATTTGGGAAGGCAAGTGATGGCACAATTCTTTTAGTTGATGAGGTCAGTATAATGGTCCATCTGTTTGTGTCCCTTCTGCACTGTGTATATGTAGTTATAAGAACACATTGAAAAAAATTCTGCTCTTCTGCCTGCTTCTTTCTAGGTGCATTACACCTGATTCAAGCAGATACTGGATTGCAAATTCTTATGAGGAACGTTTCCAAAATGGTCTTGAACCGGAAAATGTTGATAAGGTACGGAATTTTTTGTCTTTTGGGGTGGAAAAAGAGGTTCCCAACTATTTTTCTCATCACACCGTCTTTTCTGTGCGAAGTATGGGAATGGACTTTCATGAGTTCTGTAGGCTGTCTCGCTGAATAATAACTGATGTTTTATTAGGAGTTCCTGAGATTGTGGTTCAAAAATCACTGTAACCCATACGAAGACGAGGTGAGTTGTGTGTTCAGGTTACATCATTTTTGTATATCTTTTTTTTTTTACTAAAATGTTAATTGCCTTATGCTGATATAATTGTGTGTTTTTAGATTCTTCCGGATGCTCCTGAAGAACTTGTATGTGAGCTTGCTAGACGGTATGTTTGAAGTCTAATTTAATCTTCTAAACTAACCATGCTATCATGCCAGAATGTGTTGTCTGGTTTGGCAATCTTTATCTGCTTTTGTGACTATCATATTATGTAACTCAATCTGCTCCGTGCACAACAAAAAGAGTGAGATAATTGGTGTATGCTCTTATCCTCACAGCTTAGGGGGGGGGGGGGCAGGGTAGGAGATATAGCCTTATTTAGTTTCCTTTCACTCTTGGCAAATTTTTGATTCCTGTTCATTTATTCTATCTCAAACGCTTAAATGTCCTCGATAATCAGTAGTTTGTATGATGGTCGTGTATATCAAACCAGTCTTTGACTCCCATTTGCTTTGAGTAAATGGTTGATACTGTATTGGTCGGTAAAAAATTCATTGCTTTTAGATGGGACGAGACGAGACATAGTTTTCATGTATGAGACACATTTCTCCAAACACTGTTATTTCCTCTCTGAAACATTGGTTTTGGTTTTTGTATCCTTTACCAGTCTAAAAAATGGATCTATAGTTTTTGCGTGCATTGACTCCCTGTTTCCTTGGACGCATGCAAGTGATACCTTGCTTTTCTTTACCATTGCACCTTAGATACTGTTAAATTTGTTAGGTCTACTGTTGGAATCTAGAAATATGTCATTATGAATTAATCATTTAACTGAATCTCAGCATTGTGTGTAAGTAAAGGAAGAAGAGTCTTACTAGTTTAGGTTCTCATAACTCTAACCTAGTATTACTAATAGCAATCCATGTTATACATGTAAGATTTTGCTCTTCGATTCATAAAACCTACTGAGTTTTTGGGTATGATATGGTGTGGTATAGACAGTAGCCTCATGAGAGGCACTGGGTTGGCGGTGTGAGATGGTACTACGAAGTTTATAATGCGTACATCCAAGTGAAGCTTTGAATGGTCAGAACACTAATCATGTATATTGGCATTTGAGTGCAGGTATATATATCTTTACGAGACGATAACTGGTTCCAAATTTGAGATTCCATATACAAAGGTAAGGAGCTATGCTCTGAAGCAGTGTGTACTACCATTCAGAGATTGCAAAAACTGATGTCTGAATTGTCCATGCAGGTGCCAGTTCATGACAGGATCTCTCAAAATGTGTCTTTCGCTCTGGCATCTCTGAAATAAACCTAAGTTCAGAACGCATTGTAAAACTGTCCAAGTTCGGAGCGCATTGTAAACCTGTGCAAGTTCGGAATGCATTCTAAAGCTGTCCCGAGATTGGAACATCATGTTCACCAATAGTTGCATAGGGGATGACACATTTTTTGCTTGTTTGAAGCTTTTCCTGTTTTTCACCATCTATAGGGCATAGTAAGAAACAAAAAAAATAGATTTTCCCAAGCTCTTGCTGGAGAATATGCTACGAACAATGAGGTTAGTTTTCAGACTTTTCACCTTCTACAACCACATGCATGTCTAATTTGTTTATGTTCTTCTGTTGACAATTCTGAACTATTTTCATTTTTGTAGCAACAATGAAGCAAACTCTAGGAACACGAGTTCGAAACAAGTCCGAAAAAGATTATGGCAGATGCGTAGGTTGTTTTTGTTAGGGCTGTCAAAATATGGAAAGGACAAGTGGAACAATATATCAGTAGAATTTGTCAAGACTAGGTCACCTTCTCAAGTTGCAAGCCATGCTCAGAAGTACTTCAAGAGGCTGAACTCGACCGAGAAAGAAAGGAGAAGACCCAGCTCAAAGTTGTTTTTCTTCGTGTTTATCGGAAGGTTGTTTTTCTTCGTGATTAATGAATATATTGGTAGCAAAACAATTTTCATTTGTAAACTTGCGAATGTCGTAGTTGGTAGCAAAATTTAGTTAATATACTTGTATTTACATTAGTGAAGTCCCTGTTAGCAAAATGTATTCCTGATTGCAAAATTAATTAGTACTTAGATTTTACGTTAGTGAAGACTTTGGTAGCAAAATTATATCCCTTCCGTATTAATACTTCACTACAACTTCGCCGGAAAAAATGGTGTAACCCAAAAAAAAAATAAAAAATCCGGTTTTATCTTTGACAAATTAAAACATGAATATTTGTGGGTGTCTAAATCAAATAGAAAATTGTATGCTTCACTGATTTTGGAAATTTCTAATTTTTGCCGGAAAATACGTCCGGCAATAACATTTGGAAAAAAAAAATGCAGTGGGGACATTGAAGGGAGACAATAGGGCTTCATGAGTGATGCTGCAAGGTCGCCGGAAAATTGTATGTTACAGAAGCAAGAACATGAGATATAATTTGTTAGTATTAAATACTTGTTTGCTTTTCCATTTGAATTTCAAATCCAAATTTCAAAATCAGTTTTAAATTTCTATTGAAAATGATTTTTACCCACATTTAATTGTTGTTGTTTTGTGGGCTATCGACCACCGCATGGTGGTGGTGCTCGACACAATTTTGCATTTCTTTCGGCATAGGTTTGCATTTCATTTTATGTGAATTGCTAAATACCGCCCCTTTTTACTAGCTACCGCCCCCCCCCTTTCCAATTTTACCCTCACCCACCCCTCTTCCTCACTCACTCTCACTCACTCACTCTCACTCATCCTCTCTTCCTCACTCACTCATCCTCACCACCACACCATCACACCGGCAACCACCACCACCACCACCACCACGACCATGTCAAGTGCTAGCGGCAGCGGCGGCAGAGGTTTCGACGGCGAGGGAGGCGGCGACCGACGGCGCAAGGGGGTAACTTTTCGAATTTTTTTTTTTTTTTTGTTTGAATTGAATTTTTTTTGCCTTGAATTGAATTTTTTTTGCCTTGAATTGAATATTTTTTGCCTTGAATTGAATCGTGAAGTTATGAATTGAAGTTGTGTTTTTTTTTTTTTTTTTTTGCGTCGGTCGTCTGCCGATCTCGACTCACCCAAGGGTGAGTCGCCTGAGACGGGCGACTGACCCAAGGGTTAGTCGTCTGTCGCAGACGACTCACCCTTGGGTGAGTCGAGACAGGCAGACGACTTACCCTTGGGTCAGTCGCCCGTCTCAGGCGACTCACCCTTGGGTCAGTCGCCCGTCTCAGGCGACTCACCCTTGGGTGAGTCGAGATCGTCAGACGACTCACCCAAGGGTGAGTCGTCTGAGACCAGACGACCGACACAAAAAAAAATTATTTATTATTATTATTATTATTATTATTATTATTATTATTATTATTATTTATTATTATTATTATTATTATTATTATTATTATTTATTATTATTATTATTATTTATTGTTATTATTATTATTATTATTTATTGTTATTATTATTATTATTATTATTATTATTATTATTTATTGTTTATTGTTATTATTATTATTATTATTATTATTATTTATTGTTATTATTATTATTATTATTATTATTATTATTATTGATTGTTATTATTATTATTGATTATTGTTTAATTAACTAAAAATGTGAAATGATAGATGGGAGGAGCCGGTAAATCGGTGCCTCGGTTATTTAGTGAACTAGCTGGTTCAGGACCGCGTCACACGAGGACGCGCGGGATTGATGCCTCTGTACGGAGACAGAGAGAGGCAGTTCGGATGAGGGAGATGACTGCTGAGCAAGACGATTACGCAACTAGCGAGTTCTACTCCGGTGAGCAAGACGATGATGAGATTGGCGTCGAATTATCCTCAGATTGGCGCGTGGTGAAGGGCAGAGGCGGTAGGTTTGTTAGTACTGGGTCGTCCAGTACTGGCAAACGATCTAGAGCGGAGGACGACACTACGTGGCTTGTTACAGAGCCTGTGTCCGGTGGGCCGGCGGATGATAGCGTCATACCGAGCTTCTTGGGCCACGTAGCGTCTCGTATGTGGAATGGAGAGATGAGGGGTCTCTTGAAGTGTCAGAACCGATGGACTGTATGTCAGCGGCTGAGTCAGTGGCGAGCGGAGATGTCGGCCGAGATGAGGGCCCAGATCGAGGGGACTGGGTTATCACACCTGGCAGACATTATGTTCAGACATATTGACTTCCCCCTGATATCTGCATTCGTGGAAAGGTGGCAGCCGGATACGAACTCGTTCCACATGCCGTTCGGAGAGATGACGATCATGTTGCACGATGTATGGCATATTCTTCGGATTCCTGTAGACGGAGAGCTCGTTTCCAATGAGGGACGGGATGGGCAGCTGCAGACGGCGGCCATGGAGGTTCTCGGGGTCAGCCCAGAAGAACTAATGTGTAGCCACTGGCAGGGCGGTGCGGTCCTCACGGAGTCGGTTTTTGAGCTTTGCCGTGAGCAAGTGGATGACATCCAGGCGACAGCTTGGATGTGGTTACTTATTGGATCCACCTTGTTTGTCGACAAGAGTGGTAACCGTATTAGACCCTCCTGCGTGATGGAGGTGATGGACGACGGTGTCGATACGGTGCATGACTTCTCTTGGGGATCTGCTGCCCTCGCCTTCCTATATCGTCAGCTCGGTATAGCTAGTCGCGGGGATTCTCAGGGCATCTGCGGATGCCTAACTCTCCTGCAGGCATGGATATACGAGTACTTTCCCTGCTTCCGACCTCATCGGGAGCGGATGGTTGTCGGGGACGACGAGGCTCCCCGTGCGTCCGTATGGAGTGCCCTGGCTGAGGGCAAGGACATGGGTCGACTGGACTCCTTACGTAGACGCTTGGATCATCTGCGAGCGACAGAGGTACGTCATTTAGTTATCGGTGTTCATGATTTATTTCGTCGTTTGCTATGTTTTTTTACTTCACCGTAACTTTCAACATTTCTACGTAGGTGGTGTGGCTGCCGTACGGTTCTAACCCGGCAGTATCTGTACCGAGGACTGTATTCATGGGGTGGCTACAGTATCGGGATATTATCGAACCGTACATGCCTGGTCGTTGTTTACGACAAATCGGGTACGTACAGAGTATCCCAACCCCGATCTTTAGGCCAGTCAAAGCGATCAGGTCATGGAGCAGTCGTTCGTACAAGGTTGTCTTCCCCGAACGGATCTCATCTGATGCTTGGCGTATGTTCCCGGGATTTTACATTCTTGGTCTCCATGGGTTTCAGGCATCCACGTCAGATCCCACAGCATGTACGGATGACTACCTCGCATGGTACTACCTTCACTCCCACCCTCGGCTGATACGTGACGCTGCAGCACCTGTGATTCCTCCACGATCCAACAGCGATTATGTAAGTGATTAACTAAAAAATATATATTTTTACGTATTTCATATCTCTGAACTCACACTCATTGTTACTTTTTTGCAGTGGGTGAATCGTCTAGCCGTCGCAGCTGAGTCTTTCATTAGTTTGATTCCTCCGGAGCAAGTGGAAGATTCTCGATCGATTATGGACGAGTATATGAGAGATTGGCGGGCTGCCAAATGATGTATTGACCCTAGATGAATTTGTTATTATAAGAGTTTCATTGTTATTGTTATTATTTATTTTGTGTTATTGTAATTTGTTGTTTCTTGTTTACATTTTTTGTTTTATTGTAATTTGTTGTTTTATTTACCTCCAATAATCACGACCACTCTCCACATGCAAAATATAACAATCACACAAAAATGTGACAATGATATAAGTATAACAATCACGCAAAACATTCAATTACATCGACCTCGCTAAACGATCCCAATGTGCTCTTCGCGTAACATACATTTGCTCCCAACCAGCGACACTATCAGAACGGAAAGTAAACCATGCTTCGCATATCGGAGGAACAGGGAAATCTGGGGCTAAATCCAGACGGATATAATGGGAATACGAATCACCTAAATGACACATGACAATTTCCCTACTTGGACGTGTAGCAGTCGAAGGTGCTTGGAACGGTAGCACTGTGTAACAATGATATAACCCCCTTCCGCTGCCGTATCCGAATAACATAATCGCTGCATTGAAGAGGTTGGCAATCGGGAACAAATCCTCAATTACTGTCATCCAGTGATCATCGTTACACGCACCTCCGTCCCACATAATACGGCGGTAACCAGCGTCGACCCCTTCAATGTATAAGTTTTCGTACAATGCTCGGTTAGCTAAGAGTTCGTGTGCAATGCAAACTCTCGCCACTCGCCATTGCTCTTGGTCTCCGAAAATGTAGTCCGCAATGACACGGAAACCGCAATTACCATCCCCAAGCACATCGAGATATCCTTCAATGAAAGGTACGATGATTCCCGGAATTTTGTTAACATGATAGAATTCAGTGATATCTATTGCGTGTCCAGCTGCAACACAATATAATAGAAAGTCAATAATAGTACTTATCAAAAAGTAACAACATTATGTACATGTTAATAAATTATGGGTTTTCATACCAGTACTGTTTACGAAGTTACTCGATGAGGATGAGGTACGACCACGCCCGCGGCTCGAACTGGATGACCTAGGGCGACCACGACCCCTCTGGGAGTACTCCCATGAACTAGGATCACGTCTGGTAGAGGAACTCCCTCTAGGTCGACCTCTGACTGTCGTGTTCGCTTCCGGCTCGACGTAACTCGCTTCCTCAGGATGAAGCTGCTCATTCATAAGGACAGATATGTTGCGCACAACTGCCGGGTCGCTTGAGTTAACCTCGTCGACCAGAGACCGAAAGTATCGATGGTCCTCAGATGGATGCTCAGTCATGTCAAGCGTAGCTATCTCCATTGCATCAGTAATAACGAGTGTTCGCCAAAATTCGTGGACACTATTCAAGCTAATTGGCGTGCCCGTATCCGTGGCCGTTTTCAACTCACACGCACACGGGATCTGATGAGTGGATCTCAATACACAACCGCAACGATCAAATACTTGGTGACTCAATTCTCTCATCCTGTTCAGCTCAGCCAATAATATTTGTAAGCAGTAATGGGAAACATACCCGGTCAGATAGTTGAATGGGAAACCCGAGTACACCACACTTCTTCGTCTTCTGCACTCTTCAAGTGTGTACTTGATCTCAGTTATTTGTGACTCGATTGACTTGTTGACCTTGTTCCAAACATTGTCCAAAGCTCCAGTTGAGGAGTTCAACCACTGTTTTAGCGCGGCATGTGCACTCTCCACCCTGCAAGTCGTAGTGTTGCCAAGGTGTAGCACCTTATTCGTCCACGCAGCCACAAACATCTCTTTGTGTCTCAGCCAGGTCTCCTCTACATAGGATATCACGTGAGGGTAAGTCCTCCAACTAACCTTCATCGTACGCACTGCTCTATCGTACGCAGCTTCTGTGGAAGCTTCCATGATAATTTTCCACCTCCCATTCTTGAACCTCTGCGCGACGGCCTTATCTTTTCCACAAAGTCTGTACACTTTGTCTTCAACGACTTTGTTAATGTGCCATGTACAGAGCAAATGGGCACTCTCGGGAAATATCTCTCTAATAGGTGTCATCAACCCTAGCTCACGATCGGTCACAATTGCTGTTGGGTGTACATCATTTCCAATAAGCATCCTCAACTTATCTAAGACCCACGCATAGCTTCCCTGAGTCTCATCCTTCATAATGGCATAAGCTATGAGGAAGTTCTTATTGGTTGGAGTCATCCCCACTATCTCAAGAAACGGCATCTTATACTTGTTTGTTTTGTACGTGGAATCTAAGCCAATCAACCAACGAAAAGACCGAAGTAACTGAATTGATGTAGGGTGTGCCATGAACACGTGAGTTACCTCATTAGTAGCTCGGTTGGCTCTTGTCCAATGTACGTACTTATTCGCCACAGCTAAATGATGAAACTGACCAATGACATCTCTCTCTTCAAAATCAAGTTTCCTTATACGATCTCTGTGGTTGTACACATGCCGTCTAGTTGCATTGTCCTCGGGAAATTTTTCCTGAATCGCGGCCAAGATAGCACATGGCTTTGTTTGTGCCGAAGTCATGTCACGAACGAGTTTCTTTGACCCAGGACTAAGACCACTCATCTGACGATATCCCTCAGGATACACAGCAAAGTCATGGTTGTGGGTACCCCTAATCCCAGGCAATGTGACAATCATCCAACTACTGGATCCATACACTTGCCGAGCTCTCAACTGGAACGTACATTTACAAGCCTTTGTTTTCGTATTCTTCCGAGCAGCAGTATCTAAGTGTCTTAATTCCCCTCTGTAGCGTTCACCTCGATTGCATCTTAACAATTTTACGCTTCCACTCTTCTTGTGTGACGAAATTATCAACTCAAACCCGATAGTAAGTGCAATTTGTTTTGCCCAATTAATTGCATCTGTATCACTATCAAATAACTCATCAGTGACGAAATGCGTACTGTAATCAACACCATCACCACCGAACCGCTCCAAAGGAATCTAACGAAAACAACGAAAACAATGTTAGCTTAATCTTAAATTCAAACAATAAATAATAATAATAATAATAATAATAATAATAATAATAATAATAATAATAATAATAATAATAATAATAATTTTTTTTTTTTGTGTCTGTCGGTCGTCGATCTCGACTCACCCAATGGTGAGTCGTCTGCTACAGACGACTAACCCAAGGGTGAGTCGTCTATTGATCTCGACTCGCCCAAGGGTGAGTCGCCTGTAGCGGACGACTCACCCAAGGGTGAGTCGCCTGTAGCGGACGACTCACCCAAGGGTGAGTCGCGACCTACAGACGACGCTCCTTTGGATTGGTCGCCTGTAGAAGACGACTCACCCAAGGGTGAGTCGAAAATCTCAGACGACCGTGCAAAAAATGCGCAAAAAAAATTAATTTTACCTCCGCCACCGTCGACGGCACTTCTTCATCGCCGGCAGACATCCGCGGGTTGCTTGAGTGAATGTTGATGAAGGTTGGGTATGAGAGTTGGTGGTAGAGTGGGAGAAAAGTGGTGTGAGAGTTAGAGAGGGAGAGAGGGAGAGGATGAGTGAAAAATTAAAAAAGGGCAAAATTGGAATTTTGGGGGGCGATAGCTAGTAATTTGGGGGCGGTATTTAGTAACACCCTTTTGTATTCATGTTTTGTACTTCTTTCGTGTAGTTCTGCGAGTCAACGCTTCTATGCTACCTTCTTTTGATGAAACAACCATATTCATAGTGAATTTTTTTTATTGAGGGGTTCTAGTATGAGTAAGGCTGTCAAAAGTTGACCAACCTGAAAATCTGATTGACCCGTTTTTTCGACACAATTTTCTCGACTCGAACCTGTTTACAATCCGAAATAATGAACTAAAATGTGAATTTGGTCCAAACCTGAAATAACCGGACTCGTAATCCGCTGGGTTGACCCATTGGCAGATCTTTAAGTATAAGGGACTTTGAAGTTAAACAATTTTTTTTTTCAATTTTTGGTTGTCGCTTAAATTTTCGCTTTCCACAACAATGGGGGGTGCATTGCTGGTCTATGGAAGAGTGATAGGTTGCTTGGGTGTGTCATAACAATGCCTG
Source organism: Tetragonia tetragonoides (assembly GCA_038025085.1). Taxonomy (NCBI): domain Eukaryota; kingdom Viridiplantae; phylum Streptophyta; class Magnoliopsida; order Caryophyllales; family Aizoaceae; genus Tetragonia; species Tetragonia tetragonoides. Next base: position 13,922,452 of record CM076153.1, on the reverse strand, counting down.
CATTTGGTTTAATCACAGTTGAACATTACCTATCCAATTTCGACATTGCTTTTTGTAACTGGGCAAATAGAGAGGAGAGAGAATGGAGACTAAAGAAAATAAAATGGGCAAATAGAGAGGAGAGATAATGGAGTCATGGAGAGTGAAGAAAATAAAATGGGCAAAAAAGAGAGGGAGAAATAAGAGAAAGAAAAGAAAATGGAAAAAAATGAAGAAAATAATATTTTTATTTAAGATTCTTCCGCCGATGAGGTTAAAGTGCTTAAATATCCATAGTGTTTTGGGTTGCGCAGGTGTTTTGTGCCTCGACGGCGGCAGGATCTGCTGAGGCGGTAGACGTTTAGAACTGGAGAAGCGAGGAAAACGAGGATGAAGAAGACGAAGGGGAACCGTTAGATTATTTGTGGCTAGCTTTCCCCACCGTCGATCCCCAATTTCCCTTTCTATCATTCTCTTGATTTTCAACTGCCAAAGAGGGAAGAGTACAGCACGTGGATGATAATGTTCGTGGGGACCACAAAGCCAATTACAAAATACTGACAATGAGCCACCTGTTTCTAAATCGAAAAATATAGAACACAAAACACAACTGAAAACTGGTTTTTATTTATAAAAAAATTGGAAACTTAAATTTGAGAACCTTTCCGAACAGGGCCTTAGAGAATCGATTTCCGTAAGTACAAGGTACTAAGGGCATGCTCTTTTCAACTGGTTTTCAGTTTTGTTCAGTTTTCTCCAATTTGTCCTAGTTTTCACCAGTTATCAGTTACAAAATACAGTTTTGTCCAGTTTTTCCTAGTTTTTTCCAGTTTTGCCCAGTTTCTCCCAGTTTAGTTCAGTTTTAATATTTTGACATATTAACCATAATACTTAAATATAAAAAATTTTAAATCAAAATATAAAAAAATATATGCACAAAATTATTAAACATAATAATAATAATAATAATAATAATAATAATAATAATAATAATAATAATTATTATTATTATTATTATCATTGTTATTTTATTATTATTATTATTACTACTGATAATATATAATATTAGTATTATTATTTAATAGTAATATTATTACTATTATTATTTTGCTATTATTATACTCTTATTATTCTAATTGGTGTTATTATTATTATTATATATTTACTACTATTAGTATTATTATTAATGTTATTAAAGTTACTATTAATTTTATTATTTATATTATTATTTACTACTATTACTATTATTACAATGTAATTATTAAAGTTATTATAATTATTATTATTAAGAAAACAATAAAAAAAATCCAGTTTCTCTCAGTTTTCACCAGTTATCAGTTAGACTTTTCAGTTTTCACCAATTTTACCTAATTTTTCTCAGTTACCAGTTCCAGTTTCCAGTTGAAAAGAAACGAGCCCTAATAGAAATTTGGGAGTATGAAAGTTATATAAAAAGAAAAGGGAAAGATCGAGCTATCGTGGTTTGTACGTCAATTTCCCATTAACCCCACCACAGAAACATTCGACGCTCAACAGTTCGTCAGTACGTCACACGAAGCTGACTGGAAAACGAACTTCATCGTTCAGCCAAAGCCAACTGTCACTCTCTCTCTCTCTCTCTCTCTCTCTCTTCACCGCCATTTCTAGGGTTTCCATTTCATCATCAACCTCACCCAAATTTTCCAAAATTACCACCAAAACTCCAACTCAAAAACCCTAGAATTCTTCCAATTCGATCGATGGATGTAATCAGTGACGCTCTTCGCCAAGCATTTATGCCAAAGCATGAGTATCAAAACCTCAGAGACGAAGACAAAGCGTGGCATAAACTCCAACGGCCAATTTGCGTCACTTTTGTGTGTTTTCTCTCTCTTGCTATTGTAATCTCTGCTGCCATTAGCTTGAATATAGTGCTTCCTAGTGACGCTGGTAAACGCCCCTTTTGCAATGATCTTCGTCTTCAACCATTGCCGATTAATGCGAGTGCTGGTCCTAGTGATTCTGAATGGCTTACCGGCGCTTTCTATTTCACGGATCAACAGACGGTTGATTATTTCTATATGGTGTTGTTTGTTCCTTCGTTGATCTTGTTTTTCGCCTCGGTTGTGTATCTTGTTTCAGGTTAGTGAATTTTTTCGCCATTTTCTGGTGTCGAATTTTGGTTGTTGGCTTCAATTTGTGATTGTTCTTTGGTTTATTTGTGATATATTATGGGTGCATGGACTGAAAACTTTAGTCGACAGCTTAGAGAACACTGGATAAGTAAATTGAACGCTAGTCAATTGCGTATCCTATATATTATGGAGGATTCGCGGGTTAAATGTGAAGGCTATTTTTTTTTTATTTTGGATTGATTTTCAGTTTTTGTCTTATGTTGTTGGTAATTATGATTTGATTAAGAGGCTGAGCTTATTTAAGTAAAAGGTGGTGACTGGTGAGTTAGGACACTGTGGAATGAGAATGCATAAAAGATCAAAGATTTAATGTTAGCATTACCAAGTGGCAAAGATCATTATGCACGAATACGCAACAGTTGACCTAAGTAGGAATTGAGAACTCCACATGTACCGAAATAGTAAGTTCTTGTTGCTTTGTCAAATTATTAGTGAATTGATTGGATGTTTCTTGTTGAGCGGTACTGGACAAGTCATTGCTGCTATTCTGCAGTGCCTAATTGACTGAAGATTAATGGTGGGAAATGCAAATGCTGATCCTTGTTTCAATATGATGCGAGGTTTATTATTAGATAGATCTTCTGGAATCGGTTTCCTAATAAAGGCTGATGTAGCCTTCTAGATTTTTTATGGTTAGGGATAAATGCATATAAATTAATGAATAAGAGTGGCTATATGGAGATGAAATGTGGAGTGAAGAGGTGGAGATAGTGGTGCTTGAATACTTGTGGGTATCCAGTAGAGGAATTGGGAAATATTAGATCCCATGGAATACAGATTGTGAAGTTGGTAAGACCTTCAAGATGAAATGGGTGGATGGAGTTCTAATAAGTGCAAAATTGTCTTATGTAGGTCATTTCCCTCAAAATTTGCCGAAATGACGAGCTTTTGATCTACACGTTATTGACCTAAGAGATATTACTTCAGGGGCAAGAGGAGAGGATGCTGCTATTGTACTGTGGCATTCTGATCTTCTTGCGACTGTATAGGAGTTATTAATAAGATTATTGCTTTCTGCTGTATCTTAAAAAAAAAAGCATTTTTGCTTTCTGAATCTATCATGCTGGGTAGGAGATGGGGTTGGATTAGTTGTTGGCTTTACTAGGATTGTTTTCAGAGCAAGATAAATTCACTGAAAACTCATTGCCAAATTGACCAGAGGGGTACATGTCCCAGAGATCCCATATCACAAGAAGCATTAGTGAATCTTTTCGCCATTTTCTGATGTTGAATTTTGTTTGCTCTGCTTTTCTGGTTGTTCTGTAAGTTATCTGTGCTATTTTGTCGATGAATCGACTGAAATGGTGTTGATATGGAACTTTAGTAGGCCACTAAGTGAACATTGGAATAAACAACTTGAATGCTAGCCATTTGCATATATCAGGGAACATTAGTGAAATTTGATTATTTGAAGGCATTTCTGATTGAATTCCAATTTTCTTTCATTTATGCTATTGGTAATTATGATTTGATCAAGATACTGAGCTTTATTTAGTAAAAGGTGGTGAGGTTTTAGTGGGTAGACCATGGAACAAGAAATGCATATTGCAAGAAAGGATTAATGTTAGCATTACCAAGTGGCAAAGATCATTCTGCAGTTCTGCTTGAATACGGAACATTTGACCTCTTTAGGGATTAGCAAGTCCACACGTGCCGAATTTAGCAAGTTCTAGTTGCGCTGTCGAATTATTTAGTGAAATGATTGTCTTGATCTATGGTATTTGACAAGTCGTTGCTGCTAATCTGGGTGCCTTGTTGACTGAAGATTTTTGTAGACCGTTAAGGTTTCATCATTATAAGCAAGTAATGGTGGGATATGTAAATACAGATCCTTGTCCAAATATGATGTGAGATTAATTAAATGTGCATCTTCTTGAAGCGGTTTCCTAATTGAGGTTTATAAGGGCATGTAGATTTCTTATGGGTAGGGCTAAGCACATATAAATAAACGACTCTTCAATATTTCTCTTAACCATTAATAGTGGAGAAATGAAGGTGAAATGTTAGAGTGAAGAGGTGGAGATTTACTGCTGCTTGAACTACTTGTGGGTATCAAGTAGGGAATTAGGGATTGAAATATATTGAATCCCTTACAAAAGAGATTGTAAAGTTGGTAAGACCTTTAAGATGAAATGGGTAAACGGATTTCTAGCAAGTACAAAATGGGCATATGTCAATCATTTCCCCTTCAATTTGCCGAAAAATTAGCTCTCGAGCTACAGGTTACTGAAAGATATATTACATCAGGGCAAGAGGAGTTGATGCTGGTACCGTATTGCGGATTTCTGATCTTTTTGCGACTGTATAGAAGTTCAATAGGATTATTGCTTTCTGCTTTATCTTAAATAAAGAAAAGGGATTATGCTTTCTGACTCTGTCATGCTGGGTAGGAGATCAGATTGGGTTAGGTATGGGTTTGCTATGATTGTTTTTAGACCATGCTGACTCTCTCATGACTCACGAGGCTCCAATGCTCTATGAAGGGTGGACCTTTTGCTTCAAATTTCTCAAGCGGGTGTTGTTAAGTCAAAAGTACAAAAGTCGTGGTTCTCACTAAAGTTATGAAGAGGATAGGTATATACTTTCAAAGGGCTTGCTTCTGTGTGAAAAATTGAAATAGAAGAACTATCAGAGGATTTCTTTCATATATAGAGTAAAGAAATAGTTTGGGCTTCTTGTATGCACTGTCAACCTACCTCATCTGAAGGACTGACAGATTGGTAACTTGTTTATTTATGTCATTAGATTTCCTTTATGTAAAGGGGTATGAGACTAGCATGTACCGTATTTTGCTCTACCCTGTTTTTCATGTTTGGCTTCTTATTTAGTAAACTTATTGGACTGTTATATTTCTGTTCCCGAATTCTTATGGGCTTCGGTTGAAGCATGCACCTTGTCTGATCTCTATGCTCTCAGTCTTCCCATACTTGTGCTATTTGGAATAAAGATTGCAGCAAATATGAATACTTATGCTCTCATACCTATGTCCCAGAATAATCCATGGATATTATTTGTCCTCATTGCTGGCTGTCACTTGTCGATTCATATTTTTAATGTGATTCCCCAGTTGGTGACACTTAATTGTTTCATGCTGCAGGGATTTTGGTTGCTTACTCTGCACCACAGAGACATGGATGCTTAAAGGTAGTTGAGAACAATTATTGTGCTTCGAGGAGGGGTATGTACTTACTATTTCTTTCTAGTGAGTACTCTGCATGCTGTTCCAAACGTTATAATGCATAGTTGTATCTTGCACTCTTGGTGAATAAAATGAAAAAATGTCAGCTGGTTTAGCATTTAATTTGAAGGTGTTAGGACAGGTAAAACGTAGGTGTATTTTCAGATATAAGATTTTGACAATGCTTTCTGTTTTGGGTTAATTAGAGGCTAGGGGTAAATTACCGTTGTTAACTTATGCGCCTGGATGAAAAAATACTGCCTACTCAATAAATGATGTCATTCTTCATTTTGTGTCACTATGCAAAATCATCGATCTTGTGGTGAGATTACTGATCCAAGACAACCTTACTTCTGGAATCCTAAGCAATTTGGCTATACATAGATAGGAGTGCGGGTGTAAATTAGCCGTGTCTTAATCAGCTTGTTTAATTTAACTGAGCTTGAGCTCAAAATTCAAGGACAGCTCATTTAAGAAATTTGCTGTTCAAGACTTCCAAGTTTTCTTTTGTTTGGTATGTTTAGTGGGAGAGTGTCGTCACCTGAGCTTGTTTGGGATAGGGTCACTTACTTAGCCTCTTTGTGGGCCAGAGCGGGAGGTGCTTTTAGGAGCTACTTGATTCTGATGTGCAGCGGAATTGGGTGAACCTGTAGTCCTGTAATTGTAGTCATGTTGTTTTTTATGAGGACTCGTGGTCCTCCTCTTGCTGTTTCTGGCAGAATCAATAATGAAAATTTTGTTGTATCTAAAAAAAAAATGAGCTAAGCCATCTTGTGCTCGTTTATTTCCCATTAGTTATAGAAGTTTGTCTAAACTCTAAGCCTTTTGTACCTAAAAAGTTTCTGAGCAAATATAGTTATGTAATAACTCACTTTGGTTGCTTCAAGAAAAGAAATGATGACATCAAATATGTTAGTAAAATCTTTCTTAAAGATAAATAGTACTGTAAATGCTAATGCTGTATTATATCCTTCTACAGAAAGGATTCTACAAATAGAATTATAATTAAGCAAGCTTTTTAAAAGAACAAGAACGAGCTTGTATTTGACAATAAACGAGTTGTTTATAGTTCAGTGAGCATCCCTAAATTCATGCTTAAGCTCATATACTAACAACCTTTCATAATTTGGGTCGAGCTTGGTTTTTTGTTCAATTATTAAACATAGATGAGCTTTGGCCGAGCTCGATCGTAAGCTGTTCAATGAGTGTATCAATTCTTCCTTGTGATAGAAATAAATAGGGCTGTAACAAGTAGAAGTTCATTTATCTAGTTCTATGGATAAACTGATTACTGCGGTTGGTATCCCACCTATTTTCAACTGTAATGTTTTTACTGTCTGTGCCGGCAACCTAGATCCTGTGGGTTTAGTAAGATATTCTTATTCTGAGTTACAGGCGGAGTGCGCTGTCTTGCCATCCTTAATATGGTGTTCGCCATCATCTTTGGTCTTCTTGCAATCTTTCTGGGTTCGAGCCTTCTCACGCTGGGGAGCAGCTGCTCCGTGCCCTTGTTCTGGTGCTATGAGGTCGCTTCATGGGGATTGGTCATTTTATATGCGGGCACCGCCATACTCCTGAGAAGAAAAGCTGCTGTAATTCTCGATGAAGGAAATTTCTCTGGAAGAAATCTTGGTTTGGAGATGTTGGAAGCAAATCCTTTAGATGTGACTCCAGATGTGGAGAGACGTGTCAATGAAGGTTTCAAGACGTGGATGGGTTCTTCCCTTTTGTCCTCTGACGAAGAAGATGATCCCGACGAATATCAAGGACTTCATACTAGTACCAACGAAAGCAGGCAACGATTATCGACGTCATGAGCATATTCCAACTGTACATTTCTCTCAGCTTCTTTAATGATTTTGACATTGTAGAGAAGGTGGACGTTCGTGTGTAAACTGCTGATGAAGATGTCTGCTGCAGAATTGCGTTCTTGACATACAATACAGATATACTGATGGATGCTAACATGTAGGGTCCTCGACTCCTCAAGATAGTCCTTTCAGATTGCAATCCGTTAAAGCCAAACCACTGTGGCCGAGATGTCTGAGGTATAAGTTGGTGGTAGAGAAGTGTGGCAGGGCCTTTTGATGAGAAGCATGTTGCATTTCTGTTTAGTTTACCCTGCCCTTGTAAATTGGTACTAACGTCAATCCTTTAAACGGAGGCTAGTTATGGTTCTGGTTCGAGACACTTGTAATGTAAATTAACTCTGATATCTGAAGTTCATGAAATATAATGCAGGATGTGGTTGCCGATTGATTGATGTGATGAGTTTTTCACCTCTTCCAAAATATTAATAGGGCTTTCGTTGGTACTAGTATGAAGTTCAATTACAATTTAGTTCAATTCAGTCAAATTTGGTGAAGTTAAGAACTTGTTACTTTACTTAAGACGAGCAAACAAAAAAAGGACTTAGTACTTTGATAGTGGTATTTTTCGTAAATACTCATATAAGTAGAACCATGACATGGTGGTGAATCCACAGATGATTTAATCCACAAGCATTGTTTGAAATAAATCTTTAAATACAACTTTTTTTAACAAATTATCTTTAACTTTTAATTAACAAACACCTTTAAAATATTCGAGGAACTAAGAACTCTAAAAAGATAATTTCAAATAAAAATAATTATTTTTCGACTCATTTACAAACTACTTCCCAAATTAGAACGAGTTAGAAAATGATTTTCATAATAGTGTTCGCGTAGGATTAGGATTTGGGACGCCACTGATTTTTTTTTTTCCCTTTAGGTGAATAAAACTAAGTCTTTTGTGAAATAGGGTGATTTTTACTGGAAAAACACTCATTCGACGACTACGATAACACTTGCTCTACAATAGCTTCATGTAACTCGCTAATAGAATTAATGGTTATCGCAATTGGAAATGATGGTTTATGTGTAGCTGATGGTTTATGTCATTGTGAAGTGTGAGATTTTGCAAAAAGACGAGTTGTCATTGCTAATAGCGAGTTTCAAATAGCCATGATAGCAACTATCAACCAGTTAACGAAAAAGAAAGAAAAACATAATGTGCTTCTTGCAAATCCAAGTTTTCGTGAACCCTATAATGTCAATGGTTCAATCATGATCTTAAGAGTTGGAACCTCCCTACTCCTTCTCTTCTTCCTCTTCCTTTCTCACTTCTTTCTCATCACTCTCTCTCCTTCCACCTCCCCCACTTACACACCTAATGTCACCCCAAAATGAAATTAGGGTCCTTCCTAATCATGAGATTAGGTAAGAATTTGTGCTATAATGGGAAATAATTTGATCCTAATATAATCTAGAATTCACTTTTTTTTTTTTTAGAAATATCTTAACCGTGAAATGCATGAGACCGTTTCATAGGAAAATAACATAGCCAACCCGTAAAAATAAATAAAATGAAAATAAAAATAATAGCCGGGCTGAATCTAAGTATCCAAATCCAACGCAACCCGTAACACTAGCTTACTGCTACGGTGCTACTACCTCTACCGGGTCACACATTCTTGTCTCCCCCATTCACTCAGTTACTATCTCCATAAACCCTAGTCTCTCTCTCTCTCTCTCTCTCTCTCTCTCTCTCTCTCTCTCATCACTCGAGCTCTCAATCCCCAACAATGGCGGCCACATACGACTACGATGACCGCCAAGGACCCAACAACCCCCCCAACGACACCGCAACCACCGGCGCTTACGACCCAAACTTCGTCCCAGATTCCGTCAAATCATTCGTCGTTCATCTTTACCGACACATCCGTGAAAAAAACGTATACGAAATCCACCAGATGTACGAAACCTCATTCCAAACCCTAAGTGATCGAATGTTCAAGGATACACCATGGCCATCAGTTGATGCTATTGCTCCTTTTGTTGATAATGACCATGTCTTTTGCTTGCTTTATCGTGAGATGTGGTTTAGGCATTTATATGCTAGGCTTCAACCTACTTTGAAACAAAGGATTGATAGTTGGGACAATTATTGTAGTCTCTTTCAAGTTGTTCTTCATGGTGTTGTTAATATGCAGTTGCCTAATCAATGGCTTTGGGATATGGTTGATGAGTTTGTGTACCAGTTTCAGAGTTTTTGTCAGTATAGGGCTAAGATGAAGTCCAAGAATGAACAAGAGATTGCTTTGCTTCGTCAATTTGATCAGGTTATTTCTGATTCTATTTAGCTTAGCTTTACTTTTGTTTGATTATAAAAGTTTGGAATTTTTGTTTTGTTTATGTTGTTTGGTGAATTAGACAAGTCAAGTTCGTATGATGTTTTGGGATGGGAATAGAATTGTATTGTATAATATGTTTTGTGTAACTCAGCTTTACTTTTATTTGAGATAAGATTTTGGAACTTTTGTTTATACATGTTGTTGGGGAATTATTGTTGTTGTTATGTGTAATTTATGGTGAATTGGACAAGTTAGGCTACTGTATGTTTTTTAGGGATGGAAAAATAATGGTACTTGTATAATTAGCTTTTATGTAGCTTAGCTTTACTTTTATTTGATGATAAGATTTTGGAAATTTTGTTTGTTCATGGTGTTTGGGGATTATTATTAATTTATTATTATGTGTAATTTATGGTGAATGGGACAAGTCAAGTTACTGGTTGTTGTTTTGGGATTGGAAAAGAATGGTACTTTTGTATTATCTTAAATTCTGGAGCTTTGGGCTTACCTAGGCATATTACGTTGTCAATTTGATTAGGTTTACATCCCTATCTGATAAGGAGGTCCTTTTATTTGTTTTATGTTATTTGGGATTTGATTGTTATGTGCAATTCACGATGAAGGTTAAGGTAAGGTTGTGTGAAGTATTGGGCAAGTCACATTACTGAATACTCCATTTTGTTTGGGCGATGAATTAGAGGACAATAATTATAAGTTCTCTGATCTTAATTCCTGGAGCTCTGGGTTTACATGGTGATATTGTCTTTGGCTTGTTGGAGTAGATTGGGATTTTGGCAAGAATTGCCTCTTAGGAAGTCGACATCCAATTGGCGCTTCGTTGTCGTTCTTTATTAGATGCTTAGATTATCTGGATTTGTGGAAGTTTGGGGTTTTCCTGGTAGTCTCATGTTTGAGCTATTTGAAGAGATAGCAAGTGATTTTGGTGATTGGCCTTTTAAGTTTGGAACTTATTATCAAACTGATAATAAATACTACTGTTGGCTGTCAAGAATATCTTAATATCTTAAAGTTTCTGTTTAGCAGTCTGCATTTGGTCCTGTGGAGGAAGTTAGGTTTTAGGGAGTTAACTTATCAGTTTTTGAAGTTCACTCCCCATAGCTGGTAAATTATCCTTCTATCTACTGTTTACTGTTTAGAATATCTGACTTGTTGAGATTGTATCATGTTCGGTTTGTTTTAGGAGATTATTTGGGAATCAGGTCACTAAAGTGAGGATCTTTATGTATATTTGATGTTGAATTGTCCTTGTATTGGTCATTTAGAATATGTTAGTTGAGTTTTGTTTGGGTTTACTTGGTGGTTTCATATTTTGGTAAGTCAAGGAGATTGTTAATTATAGGGATATATGACAGTTTGATCAGGTGAAGTTTGTTTGGAAGCTTTACATCTCTTTGATGATTAAATGAGGTATTTCTCAATTGTTTGGGATGCTTAGGCCCTCTACACGGCTTCTTTTTTACTGCTTTGGGGGAGACTTGATTGAAGCTGAAATTTAGGCACTGTTAAAAGTAGTGTTGGCATAGAGTAGATATCTCGGAGGTTTTACATCTCATCTCTTGGACCATAAATCATCGTTTCTATCAATTATTTGGTATACCTTAATTTGTGGAAGTCTTGATTTACCTAATTGCCTCACTTTCGGCTTCTTTGAGGAATAGGTTGTAGAGAATTTGAGTCTATGAATCACCTCCTTTTATTTTTTTGGTGGGAGGTTGTGTCTTCCTTTTCATTGTAATTTTTATGTTGAGTTGCAACTGCATTGAGTTTCAATAGGTAATTTGAAACTTTGTTGTAATTGGATGTAGGCTTTGCTAATAACTACTTGGATTGGCGGAATTATATCTTGGAGTCTTGGATCCCATTTTGATTGCACTGTTATCTTCTTTCCTTGAGTTTGTGCCAAGCGAGGAGTAGAAGCTGTTCCAAGTTTAGTTCATTTTGTGGGGGTCGAGAGATGGAAGAATCTATATATTGATCCACTGAGCTAAATGTATTTTCCTTGTAGAATATCAAAGTTAGCTAAAATCAGGATTTGAGGCAATTGTCATCTTGGGGAGTACTCTTATAAATCCTGTCCTGTGTTTTACCAAATGTTGGTTGAACACCATCTTAACTGGATATGCAGCTGCTTTGTGTTGGATTGTGGTAGTTGATATGTAGGAATACTTGACTGAATTGGATCTAGGCAATGTCATGACTTTTTGGGAATGGTACGATATGCTTCACTTTTATTTGTTGTGCCGTTGTGGTCATATTTTGTTGCCCTGCCCATCCTCTGGGTGTTTTGTAGTTGTTACAGTTCTGATTCGTTGATTTTAAGGGCATGCTTGGATTGGAGGTAATGATTGAGGGGGTAATGGAGCAAATTAAAGGGTAAATTAGGAAGGTGGTGGGGGTAATGATTAAGGAGGTAATGGTGAAAATGAAGGGAGAAAGGGGGGGGGGATGCATTACCCTAGGGGGAGGGTGGGCTACTTTTACCCTCCAAACGGGGGGAATGATTACCCTCTTCACGAAATCTAACACCCACCATCTTTCACACCTCCCATTTTAGCCTATAATTCAATCAACTAGTTTGAAGCCCGTGTGATGCACGGGTTCATGTTAAAACACTCGTATATAATACTACCTCCGGTCGTATTTGTATGTGGCGCGCTCTATACTCCCGGAAAATATTCCTTTATATATATAAAGGAGTAATAAAGCCCGTGCATACCATAAATATTTATAAAGCCCGTGTATATCATAATTAATTATAAAACCCGTGTATACCATAATTATTTTTAAATTAATTTAGGTATTTTTTTTTATTTAATTAATGGTCAATTATCTTATACTATGATTACGTACATATTTAAGTTAGATCTTTTACCTTTCAAGAAAAAAGTTGAATTTTTTTTTAATTATAACTACATACGCTTTACTCTCTAATATCCTTTACCTATTAGCATAATCATCACTTACTTGTGCATGCTTAGTAGTTACATTTTTATTTGAGTATGGTTAAATTAATAAATATGAGTTGATAACATATTTAATTTCAGGTGTCAACTTTTTCAATGTCCAATGGTGTAAAGTTTATGAAAATTTTGGAACAAATGACATCCGATCACTATCAACTAATAAGTAATTCCTAACTCAAATTTTATTTAGTATTAGCTATAATGCTTTTAGCCCAATTGAATTTCGTTATTCTTGTCATAGTTTAATATATGGCTATCTTAAGAAGTAAATTCAAGTATAACCTGTAGAAATCACTTAATGTAGGCTAATATAAAAATTAATTAAATAACACAAAGTATGATATCGAAGGGTGGGAAAGGGAAAAGAAAGAAGAAGAAGAAAAACGTGAAGGAGGAGGGACCATTCTAACTATTTGTATTGCATTGCTTGTGCCTCAATGCAAATTAGATAGCATGGTAGGCAAAACACTATACAATACTCTCACATGAGGCGGCCTCATATATACGGCGGGATATATGTGAATAAAAAAGTGATACCACTATACACTAAATGTGATAACTCCAAATAAAAAAGTAATACCCTGCGTATAAGGCCGCCTTGCGAAAGAGTTTTTGAAAACACTATGGTAAGAAAATTTGTATACTACTTTTTTTTATTGCTGCAATCAAGATAAGCGACATTAATTATTTATAAATACTTATTTTTCTTTTAGTATAATACAAACTCCAATTAAAAGAGCAATTATTAAAAATATATAAGATGTTATCACTGAAAAAGGAAAAGAAAAAAATAGAAACTCTAATTCATACAATGGTTAGTGAGTAAATATTTACAAATTGTAAACCAATATTCTCACGTATTGACATCTTGATATCAATATTGCTTCTATATCAATAGATTTGATCTTGAGAGGCCCACCACCACCACCACAGTCCACCACCACCAGGAATACAAAGATATTAATACTGCGTAACTTAAGTTAAATGTTGCAACTTTGATGACATATGAAAATTGCATAGTATGAACAAAAGTATAAACATTAAAATCAAATTCGAGGGAAACAAATAAAAAATTCATGAACAACCAATAGTATAATCATAAATTATATATAATTTTAAAACAAAAAATACGGATACATACCTTAAGACGGGTAAACATAGTAGCATTTACACACCAATTAACAATACATACTATTAGACTATTCAGTCATGGAAAGCTATCATAAATCATATGATCATGCTATAGAAAACATGTATTAAAAGAGAGACTTGTATGTGATCATCAAAATAAATAAAAAACCGGGAAAAAAAAAATCAAACATGAAAAAGAAAAGGCGTAATAGTGTTGTGTGATTTGAATGAAGGATATCAATCACTTATATAGTTATTTGAAATAAATTTTCATACTCATATTAGGAGTCTAGTGTTAGTAAAACTTCAAAATTATTATTTTTTTCCTTATACATACAGTTCTACATGAACTATGTTACTATTAATTGACTCCATATTTATTTTTAATTATGATTTAATCGGTATTTGTAACACAATGAAAATGTTGTTAGTAGTATCCCACTAATATTCTACTAATTTGCCAGCCCTTTCATTTGATTAGTTACAATTGCAAGTATTCTAATTCTACTCAAAAACTACCATTTAGTTTTATATGTTGCTTTTTGTTTAATTTTTTAATGCTAGTTTTTAAGCCGTTTATTAAGATATTTAAGTATTCCAATTTCTTTTTATTATGATAATATTACAATTGAGAATTGTTTGCTGATTGACAATCCGAGTACTTTTTTGGCTTTTCTATTTCTTTTTTCTTTTTATGATAATAGTAGTGTTAGTTTTAATTCTTATTTCTTTTATGATAATATTGTTGGTTTTAATTTAATTTCTTATTGATTTAAAGTCTTTTAGTTCATATAGAAGTCTTTTAATTTTTTGTTTATTTAGTAATATGCTCTTTGATGATGTGGCGTACCTCTGTTACCCCAAAAATGTCTCTTTATATGCTCTAAACATATTGTAAACACATCTTGTTGTGAAGTATTTTTCGATATGATTCTGATGGTAAAATTTTTGTTATTTTTTGAAAAGTATAGTAAATGTTATATATGATTTTGAATATATGATGACGATTAGTTTTAACCCTCATAAAACTCTAATAGATGCTAAGACTCCTAAACATTTTAGACTCGTTATTTTTTGTCTTTATTCTCGCTTAGGTGGCGCGCTATTAAAATTCTCGCCTACGTGGCACGCCTCATTGCTCCCGTAAAATGCCTCCTTTATATATATATATATATTGATTTGATGGACTGGTCATTAGTTCCTCCCTGATGAATGTCTCTGTACGTATTTGGGGTCAGGATAGTTCTGCTAACACAATTGAATTCTGGTTAGTGGATCAATGTTAGGGAAATTGGAGATTTAGTTGCATGCGGAGAATTGATCATGATATGTATTGCTGGTAGTTGAAGTTGGCATTTGTGTTGTTGAAAATTTTGGATGTAAAATATATTATTGGCTTGAATTCTGCGTTGCTAAACTTTGATTTTCTTACAATTTCGAGTTTTTGGACTATTGGGAACTAGAATTTGCAATACTTTGACCGAAATCTGAGTTTACGTAGTTGTCTTCCTTGTCATTTGAGGAGATTGAGAAATTACAGAATTTGGCTTATTGCCAGTTGGGGTTTATTGATTATCTCGCGTCTTGCTGATCATGTCAACTTGAGATGTATGATGTTGTAGGATGTAGGTACTAATTATATGATTGAGGTTTCATGTGGGCGAAGAACTCAGGCTATTGGGCGTTGTGTCTTGAAATGATTTCTTACCAAAACTGGCTTATCACACGCTGGTTTTTTTGCTTGGGGTTGTTCGGGGGTGGATTTCTTGCCGAGTGAGGTCCAAATGTTTGACATTAAACGTTGGCTGGTTTTGTATAACTATCTACCTGCTGGATGTCATTTTGGGTGTTTTAGCAGTTAAGTCCCTTCTTATTTTTTTAGGGGAAGTCCCTTCTTACTGTTGTTGAGGATTTTAAAGAAAAAACTTTTCTACTAGTTAGGCTTGTGGTTTAGCATATTGACCTTCTTGTACCCTACCTAGGTGTCAGTGATTGGCGTTATTTTGACTAGACAAGCGATCTGGTTAAATTACATTTTAATTGGAGATACGCCCCTCTGTGAGTTTCAAGGACTTGATTTTAATGACATTATTGTGTATGTTGAAGTTGAAATTGTGCATTGCTAAATATACTACAATATAGTTTCATATCTCACAAGGCACAAAGAAGCTGTAGATTACATGTGCTTTATGAACTCATGTATATTCACGATTGTTAATTGAAGCACCACCCCTAGAATTCTTGTCGTCATAAGTGATTATTGAAGTTATAGCGTAATGTTTTGAAAGTGTTGTATGCTTTTGTAAGTCAACAATAGCCCAGTGTATATTTACCACGAACAAGTGGAACCTTCTGTTTTGGTTGGTTGATGGTCCTAAATGGAAATAGTGGAATTCATTTTGGGATAAAGAGGAGTTAGTTGTTTAGTTTGGTCAAGTTAGGCAACATGTTTCATAAATGCTAAAATTGCTTTAATATTTTGTGGTTCCTAGGTGCACATAATTATTGTTTAAATGCATTTGAACTTGTGTAACTCTACACGACTACACTAGTCAATACTTTCTAATGGGGAAAGGATTAGCACGCTAAGTCAATTTGACGAGAAGTGTATTCAGAGAGCACCCAGTTTTACTAATGCGCGTATACATCTTCTGCTCCTAATCATTGTCCATGTGCTAGGATTAAATCTTTTTATCTGTGTTATACTCTATACTTGTAAATAATGGGGTTATAGTTTCGTGCCTAATGATTGAAGAGGACTTTGTTTACCATGCCTTAAAGCCTAGACTTCTTCCCTGTTTGTTAATGTGGATCAGAGACAGGCTTCCATTTTCACCTTAGCCAGGTAAATGGCGCAGAGAGGTAACCTAGTGGATTCCTAGTATAGTGAAGATTCTAGCTCAGAGCGTTAATTTCAAATTGGCAATGAACCAGTTTCTGAAGCCCAGAAATCTAGTTTTGGTGATTTGAGGAAATGGTCAATGGTCTAAAGATATGTGAACTTTCCAAGCGTACATTCAAGAAAGCGTCTCCTGTGAAACTTGTTTTTAGATGTCCAAATAGCTCGACAATATTAGAATGAGTGATGGAACTGAGGATCACCACAAAAATGATGGATACTTAGACTGTCAGAAAATGTGACTGAAGCTGTAAAGGAATCAATTCCAATTTTTTTATTATTATTTTGAACCTCTCGACTCTTCTCTGCACATCCTTTTCTTTTTCAGTTTTTAATTTTAGTTTTCCATTTTTTTATTGACATGGGGTGAGACCTGGCAAACGGGTCGGTCAGGTCGGTTCGGGTCGGGTCAAATACGGGTCGGGTTAAATATGGGTCAGAGTCAAATACGGGTCGGGTCAAATACATCGGGTCAAATACGGGTTCATGGGTTTGACAAATATTGTCTCACAACTTGCGGGTCGGTTTTTGGGTCGGGTCATTTCGGTCTCGGGTCATAACAGGTCGGGTCATTTCGGGTTGGAATCTTTTCGGGTCGGGTTTCGGTCGGGTCTGTGGCTGGTCGGGTTCGAGTCGGTCATCGGGTCGGGTCAGTTTTTGCCAGCTCTAGGTGAGATAGTTGGGGAGATTAGTGAGTTTATATGGCTATACTCATATAGAAATGTTGCTTACATCTGTTTCTAACTCATTCGAGTATGTTCTATCTTCTGTTACAATAATTTGAATTTGTTTGCTTCAGGCATGGAGTGTGTATGGTGTACTCAACTATTTGCAAGCACTTGTTGACAAGTCCATGATCATAGAAACTTTGGAGAGGGAGAAGGAGGGTCTTGAACAATTCACTGCAAATGATGGGTATGATTATAATGGTGGAAGTAATGTTTTGAGGGTATTGGGATACTTCAGCATGGTAGGTTTGCTGCGAGTTCACTGTCTGCTGGGGGATTACCACACTGGATTGAAGTGCTTGCTTCCAATTGATATAAATCAACAAGGTGTATACACCACTGTGATAGGAAGCCACATCACCACTATTTATCACTATGGGTTTGCAAATCTCATGTTACGAAGGTATGCACGCGCTGCTTTTGCTGTTATGCTGATCAAGTGTATGACTTCTTACTAATGTGTTGAATTTTGCTTTTGGCAGGTATGTTGTTGCAGTTCGTGAATTCAACAAAATTCTGCTGTACATTTACAAGACAAAGCAATATCATCAGAAATCCCCACAGTATGAGCAAATACTGAAGAAGAATGAGCAGATGTATGCATTGCTCGCAATTAGCCTTTCACTTTGCCCCCAGACAAATCTTGTTGAGGAAACTGTGAATGCTCAGCTCAGGGAGAAGTATGGTGAGAAAATGAGTAGGATGCAGAGATATGATGATGAGGCATTTGCTCTTTATGACGAGCTTTTCTCATACGCATGTCCAAAATTTATCACTCCATCAGCTCCAAACTATGACGAGCCTCTTGTCAACTATAATCAGGTACAGTTTTGTTGTATGGACCCGTCTTATGTTGTGTAGTGTTTGAATATGGGTCTGAAAAATACTGATAAATGTATACGTACTCTTGTTAGTACAATCAATGTGTTGATTACAAAACATGTACTCAATTATTCTCATACCCACTGTATGCAATGAAATAGTGTGTGTGTGTGTGTGTGTGTGTGTGTACTCAATTTTTAGATTGAACTTATTGCCCCACAAAAAGCTGCTGCCAAAGGCAGGCTGTGGGAAGCTCAGATGTCCAACCTTGTCCTCTGGTTCAGAGAAGCTATCTCAAGTGGAGCTGAAGTAAAAAAACACTGACTATTATAGTTTTTCGTAAAAAATTAAAATGGCGGACAGTTTTTATAGCTCATTAGTTATTAGGTTTAAAGCTGAAAAGGGCAACAGTTTCAGTTCAATGAAAGTAGGCAGAGCTAATTCCTAATTCCAAATCCAAATACGGCTGTTCTTTTTGGTGATTTGTGAAACGTAATTAGTAACATACAAGAATCCTTTACTACGGTATGGCGCTTTTTGTTGATGTAACTAAATAATGTCCAGTATGTCTTTTGCTCATATGCTGTGATCATGTGTCGTGTGTTCAAAATTTTGTGCTGCCAGTGACGGTAGTTGAGATTCTGCCTGATGGAGAATGATTGACCTTGCCTCCTCTTTATGCCCCACCATATATTGCTTTCTATCCAGGTGGCTTACCTAAATAAGGTTGTCTGATACAGGATGCTTATAGGCTTCAGTTGAAGCTGTTTCTTTATGAAGTGAAGCAACAACAGTTATTGGCTGGTGTTCGCACCTTTTTGAAAGTGTACTCAACCATCTCTCTTCGGAAGCTTGCTACATACATGGAAGTGGATGAAGCTACCCTGAGGTTAGAGTTTATATAGTATATAGAGGTTCATTTGGTTCCCTTTGTTAGATTTTGGGGTTTTAGCCTGCTTATGCCATTTACTCTCTGGCAGGACTATTTTGATGTCTTACAAGCACAAGACACATACTGTTGATGCTGATGGCAAAGTTATTTCCAATGCTGACATCGATTTCTATATCAGCGATGTATGTGTATTCTGTTATCTTTCTCCACAGCATTTTTAATTTTACCATGCATGATCTGTACATACTATTTGTCTATTTCTAGGGTATCAACCACTCAAATTTATCATCTGATGTTGTCAGTGAAAAGATGGAAGTGTCTGGTTAACAATAAAAATGCTGCTATTGATTTCTTCATTTAAAACGCAAGCAATACTTTTTTATTTTGTCTTTTGAAAATATATTTAGGAGATTGATATTAAAAACCCTCTCACACTTTCTGATGTCAATCCAGGATATTATTCATGTTGTGGAATCAAAGCCATCAAAACGATATGGTGATTACTTCATGCGTCAAATTGTCAAGGTACATTTCCCCTGCTATCCATTAATGTGGGGGGAGCTTTGGTGTGTGCCGGGGGGGGGGGGGGAGGGGGTGTTTCTAATATGTGACCTTTAGCAACAAGAGTAAGGATCTTGAGTACTGATAATGATGTTTTATGTTTGCAGCTTGAAGGCGTGATGAATGATATGGACAGAGTAAAGATAGACTAATTCAGTCTTCTTTGTTTGTAGGGTTCTTTATCTTGCTCTCACCTTGACACTAGATGTTTCTCATTTGATGATTATGGTGTACCTACTTTTTTGATGTATTCTTCCTTTCTTTTCTCTCCCCTGTCAGCTATAGTGAAAGGGTAAAGGTTAATTCCTTTTTTTGGAGATTATTTTGAAAATCTCATAAGAATTTTGGCCCAAGTTGATGTGTCATCTCTCAAATCTCAGCTATTTAAGCTAAGACTTGTATAGGGTTGAGCTGTGGGATAAGGCCACATTTCTCTCTCTTTTTCTCTCCTCCCTCCCTCCCTCCCTCCCATGCATTTTTTTTTTGGTATAAAAGAGCTGTATTATTACCAAAAAAAACATCATACAATCATCATCAGTTCATACACTAGTAGAAAGGGAGGAATTCATAGGCATAGCACCTTCTAGGAAGGGTATTTGCACATAAATCCCAAGCCTTTCCACTACTCATGTGATATTGCTAAACAACATTACATCCACTTGCTTTATCTTACTAGGTTTGACACAACAAAATCTTAGCTGCATAACTCCTCTAATCTGCGCCACAATCCTCGCAGGGTCACACTTCTGCTTCATGAACACCACGTTGTTTCTGGCCAGCCATATATAGTACACAGTGGCAGCTACCATCGCAGATAAAACCATCTTTCTATTCTTAGTGCCTCTTCTTCTTTGTATCCACTTGCTCCAGTTGGGATATTCACATGGCCACACAACTTGTTGGATCCATGGGCCTATACCTTGTACAACCTGTCTAGAGAAAGTGCAATCAAAGAACAGGTGAGCAATATTTTCATTTTGTGCGTGACACAGGGGACAAAGAGGATCAGAGATAGGAATGTTCATCATAAGCAGTCTGTCTCTCGTCAAAAGCCTCTCTTGTAGCACCAACCAGAGGTAAACAACATGCCTAGGAACTGTGCTCCCCCACACATTCTCTGCATCTTTGAACTTCTCATGCTCTCCCAGAAGTAGGTTGTAACCTTGTTTGATGGTATAATCCCCTCTATTGTCAACAGGCCATATGGATTGAGCACCCATACCCCCTGCATCTCCCCTGAGGCTCAAGATCTTCTTCCAGTACCAACTGCAATCAGAAGGTACACTGTACATATAAACATCCCTCCCTTTCAGATAAATTGAATTAACCCATTTCACCCAAAGAGAATCAGAGAATCTTTCTTTTGTGCTATAGCCCACAAGTGCTTTGCAATGGCTGCCTTGTTCCATAGCCTGCAGTTCTTAATATTAAGTCCCCCATACTTCTTTGGTAGACATATCTTCCCCCAAGCAACCAGTGGAACCTTTGTTTTGTTAACTGATTGACCCCAAAGGAAGTTCCTGCATACTTGCTCAATGCTTGTGATCACTGACTGTGGCAAAATAAAAGTGGATGCCCAATATACATGCATGGTATACAGGAATGAGTTCACCAGTTGAGCTCTGCCAGCAAGTGATAAGTGTCTAGTAGCCCAACATTTAATTCTAGCAGTA
This sequence comes from Tetragonia tetragonoides, assembly GCA_038025085.1. Taxonomy (NCBI): domain Eukaryota; kingdom Viridiplantae; phylum Streptophyta; class Magnoliopsida; order Caryophyllales; family Aizoaceae; genus Tetragonia; species Tetragonia tetragonoides. The sequence goes on along the minus strand of CM076153.1, from coordinate 13,901,278 downwards.
ATTCTTTGCGCAAGAAATTGACAGTCCATCTTTGACCATTTTGTAGGTGACAGTGGCATCCCTAAATACCTCATAGGGAATGACCCTTCAATAAAACCAGTGTAATCAATAATTTGTGCCTTAATATTATCCTTTGTCCCACCAACAAAGATCTGAGATTTGCTCATGTTGGCTGTCAAGCCAGTAGCATTAGAAAAGTGTTGAAAACCCTCCATAATCTTCCTTACTGAAGCCATCTCCCCTTTTACAGAAAATCATCAAGTCATCTGCAAAGGTCAAGTTGACCAATTGCAGATGTTTACATGAGGGATGAAATTTGAACATTTTGTGTTTACTAACAGCTTTCAAAGATCTAGTCAGGTATTCCATAACAAGGACAAAGATAAAAGGGGATATGGGGTCTCCTTGCCTAAGCCCTTTGACTCCTTGAAACTAACCATGCATTCTACCATTAACATTCAGTGTAAAACTAGTAGTAGAAATGCATTTCATCACCCAATTAACAAAACATGAAGGAAAACCAATTCCTCTCATCATCTCCTTCACAAACACCCAGTCAACTGTATCATATGCCTTCCTAAGATCAATTTTCATAATACATCGAGGAGAAATATTTGATCTATTATACATGCGAATAAGGTCTTGTGTGATCATGATATTGTGCCCAATATTCCTCCCATGCACAAAAGCCCCTTGATTCTCATTCACAATATATGGCAAAACCACTTTCATCCTATCACAAAGCATTTTTGCGATGACCTTATACAGGATGTTACAACATGCAATTGGTCTATAGTCACTAGGCTTGACAGGATCATCTATTTTAGGCACTAGTGTTATAACAGTACTATTCAGTTTAGTAAGAAGCTTACCCGAGTTGAAGAAATCAAGCACAACCTCACTGAATTCATCACCAAGATATTCCCATGTGGTCTTGAAAAAACCTGAGCCATAGCCATCAGGCCCTGGGCACTATATGGATGGATTGGAAAATAAGGCAGCTTTCACATCTGCTTTAGTGAAAGGTTGAATCAGATGCAGTTTCTGATCAGAGGAGAGTACAGGGCCCTCCTTGATGATATCAGTGCTGATTGGAATTGTCTTAGTACTCTTGCCTCCAAGCATACCCTTGTAAAACTCACAAAATGTGTCAATTACAGCAGGATAATCAGTTATGAGCACATCTTGCTCATTGTGGACTGCTGTAATCCTATTCTTGACTCTTCTCTGCTTAATCACTTTGTGGAAATAACTGGTGTTCAAGTCACCCTTATTAAGCCAAGTGACCTTACTTTTCTGCTTCAAGAAGCTTTCTAAAGCAGCCTGACATCTAGTGTATTCTTGTCTTGCCAGCTTCTCATCATTTCTCAATGCAACATTCATAGGATCATACTGCATAGCTGCTTGGGCTTTCTCCAGATGATCTCTAGCTTCATCAGTTCTGGTTTCTATCTCACTAAAATGCACTTTATTCAACTGTTTCAGGTCAGACTGAAGGGACTGAAGTTCCCTCACCACCCTGAACATTTTACACCCCATAATAGGCTGCTCCCAAGCCGCCATAACAATTTCATGAAAATTTTCAGCCTTTGTCCACATATCAAAGAATTTAAAAGGCCTAGTCCCCAGTTGTGGAAACTTAAAGAAATTAATAAGAATAGGATAGCGGTCTGAAGTAAGATCAGGCAAAATAAGAGTGATCAAATCAGGAAAAGAATCAACCCATTCCTGATTTACAAAAACCCAGTCCAGTTTAGAGCAAACCCAAGTCTCATCTTCATGTCTATTACCCCACGTAAATCTCCCACCAACTCTCTTCATTTCTTGAACCCTACAATAGTCAACACAAGCTTGGAAGTCTCTAATCTCTGCAAAGGTGACCCTGTTACCCCCACTCCTGTCTTCAATGTGTAAGATGCTGTTGAAATCTCCACAAATCATCCAAGGAGAGCCATATTATCAGCAGTAGAGGATAAAAAATCCCAGAGGGGTTTCCTCTCTTCAATGCTATTATATCCATAAACAAAAGATACATAGAACAGCTTCTGTGTAGCAAGATGTCGAACCTTGCAGTGAATTACTTGAGCTAGGGAAGCCTCAATTGTCACTGTAAAAATACCAGGGTGCCAGACAACCCATATTCTCCCCTTAGGATCTGCATCAAGGTTGATATGAGAACCCCACGAGGGAAACAATTTATTTAGACAAAACATAAAATTATTTCTCCTAATCTTTGTCTCAATTAGGCCAATCAAACCCAATTTATTCTTCAAGCAAAAGTAAGAGACATCCCTTTGCTTTTCAGGGCCATTTAGGCCCCTTACATTCCAACTTCCAATATTATCCAAATCCATTTGCAGATTGCAATGGATTTTCATCATTTTCATCTGTCACATTTGCATCATTCATCACAATCACTTCAGCTCCTACAGGTTCAGGTGTAAGAAGCTCAAAGGGATTACAAGCCATAGGAATCTCACTGGGGACTTGTGCTATCCTGTTAGTTCTAGTGACGACAGACCACTCATGAGCCCTGCTGGAAGAGCCTCCACCTTTTCCTCTCCCTGCATTTTTTGATCTGACTTGGCTAAAACCTGCATGTTCAGTTGCAGCAGTTAATCCAGCCCTTGTATCTGTAACACCAGGAGGATTTGCAGCTGGACCAGCAGTTGCTAGGGGTGCTACAGTAGTGGCTACAGCTGGGGCAGCATCAGAAGCTGCATCATCCCTTGTGACCACCTCAGGAGCATCAGTTGCAGAGGAATTAGTGGTCACAATAGGCTGTCTAGGCCTCCACACCATGGGATTCTTCTTCTTACATTCACTCTCCATGTGACCATATCCCTTGCAGAAGTTGCATTTTGTTGGCTTCCAATCAAACACCACTTTCTGCTTAATCATATCATCCTTATCATTCTCAAAATAGACATATTCAGGCACCTTATCACATATTTCCATGTCTACTAAGATACGAGCATAGTTTATACTGGTTTTCTCCTGCGTGGCCTTATCCGCCATGATAGGATTTCCAAGCAAACTACCAATCTTACTCAAGGATAACGCCAGTCCAATCCAGGCAACTTCACCCACACAGGTACAGATTCAATACTAAATGATTCAAGCACATCTTCAGCCCATGGCCTCACAATAACAGGTTTTTGATCAAAATGATATATCTCAAATTGAATCACCAAGTCTCTGCTAGCAATAGTATTGAATCTAACCACAATCAAGCCATTTTTAATCCTAACAATCTTATCAAATTTCCCCCAAATTTTCCTTATAAAACCAGCAAAAATGGGCATAGGAGGGTTTGCACCCAGAACATGACAAACAATCACAGATTCCCAATAATCAATTTCAGGTTTAATATCCTCCACATCAAGTTTGCCTACTGGAATCCCCCCTTTAAAATCCGGCTTGACAAAATCCAATTTACAACCCGCATTCCTCAACTTAGTAACATCAAAATTTTCCCAGGCATTGAATCGAGGGTTACCTGAGTTCACCATCGGAGTAGTCGCATCTTCCTTCTCCACTTCATCTGCCCAGGAGCTGAATTGAGTCACAGTTTGCCATCGCAATTCTTCATAGCTGAACCGCAACTCAACTATGGATTCTTCACTAGAGGCTTGAAGTTCTTTCCCTAGGTTCCTCACAAGTCTTACCGGAGTAGTACCCTTTTCCGTCATCGGAAAATCTGGTCGTGTTGGTTGTTTTTTCTTGGGAGGCCGTCCTCGCTTCCCCCCGCCAACCATGGCTGGCGCACGATAAGCAAACGTACGCCGGGAGAGAAAACTTTTCCTCCAAGAGTCACTAATACATCTCCCCTCCCTCCCATGCCTTACGGGATAGGTTCATCTCACATAAGACATGTTGAAAAATTAGTTGAGTTACTTTATCGGTTAGCAGATATATAAAGCCGTTTTTTCTTCCTGGAGAGAATATAAAGCCACATCTAATTTATTTTTTTTGAGACACTAAAATACCCTAGCCGAGGATAGGAGATTCTACTTGTCCGAGGCGATTTAGCATCTTGGAGGGCTGGAGGCTGTGGGTTACAGGTAGAGCTGTAAAAAGTTGATCCGACCCGAAAATCTGATCCGATCATTTTTTTAAATTAGGTTTTTGACAAAACTTTCTCGACCTGAACCCATCTTTTTAGGGTCATGACAAAACTTTCTCGATCCGAACTCGTTTACAATCTGGTAAAATGAACCAAAAAGTGGATTCGGGCCGTAATTAACTCGAATTTGAGGTGACTCGACCCATAACCTGCTGAGTTGACCCGTTTTATAGAGCTAGTTATAGGGAGTACATATAGAATATCTGGCTTCTGTATTTTTATGGCGTCTACCTGGTGGGTTATACTCTTATAGCATCTGTCGAGTATTTAAACTAGGGAACAAAAGAAAAAGAAAATTTTAGGGGGTTTTAAACACTAATTAGTTAATTTACTTTTTAAATTTTGGCACTTTTCTTAACCAACTTAATTGTCAAATGTTTTTGGAGTCTGAATAATTGGCTGAATTTTATTTTTTTTCTTGAGGGGAACATACTATAGTTCTTGTAAGTTTTAAGAGCGCAAAATCCAAGTCACAGAAAAATGAGTCACTTATTATAAGCAGTGACCTTTGTTGCACTAAAAAGTGACTCTCATCTTATGAAAAATAACTTTGAAAATAAAAAAATAAAAAAAGCATTTAATTTCATACCTAATTTTTAGGAAAAATTGGTGAAAATAAGATAATATTTTTGTCAGATTATAAAGACACTATAAATTTGATTGCTCTCCCACCCTAATTATTTTTATTTAATTTGTCCAAAAGTCAAATCTAATTTGAATTGTAGATAAGTGAATGCTCAGAGCTATTAACTTTGAGAACTCGGGTGTGAAAACAGATGCAATTCATTGATAGTCAAACTCATGAACCAAAGTTTACAACTTCACACCGAGGATAAGATGCTAAGGGTTTCACTGAAACAATGGACTATATTTTGTATTCGGCTACATAACATTTCATAGGATGAGATAAACCTTATAGATGCACACTATAATATTTTTCTGTTTTTATCTTATTCTTGCAGGAGGCGACTATAGGGTGGAAGGGCTCTTGGAGCTATTAGAGACCAATATCTTCCCTCATTTATTTGGCCATCATCACATTGCTCTAAAAGCCCACATGATGGTTAAGAGGCAGACTTCACATATCAAGAGCATCCCACCCAACCCATGGGTGTACGATGCGAACATAGTATGCTTCCAAGAAGCAACCGACCACACCGTACACAACTTCTTCTCGTCGAGGCTACGAGAACCAAACTTTTACTTTAAAATGAAAAAAGTAGAAGAGACGTTGCTTATGATGACAATTATCAGTATATAGGTTGTATATGTTAGGTTGTATTATGTTATATTATAATTCTTTTTTGAAAACAATTTGAACGTTCTCAACCTACCCTCTAACTTCTTCAATGACCCTTATAAGTTATAATCCAAAATATAGTTGCCCCAATATTAGATGTCACTAACTAATTACAGGTATCAAATTTTATTACGCTATGCACCATTGCTAACCCCGTAAGAGCCAAAATGTTGACATCTTTCTTTTTTAAAACTAGTTTGCTTGATATGCTCTTTTCTTTTTTTAAGATTTCGAGATGCTTCGAAGGGACAAAATGTTTCTTATTTTAGCGGAGATTGCAATAGTACCCACGAGGTATGTCTCCCTGAATGGACTGGTAGCTGCAATATGATGAACTTGAAATTATGGAACCAAACAACTATTTGTAAAATCTTTTGGGCTCTCGGTGAGAAAAGAAATCCACACTTTATACGTGAAAAAACAGAGATTTTTGGCATATGGATATACATCACACCAAACTCCTTGTCCACAAAGTGTTCAGTATCAATAAATTAAATTATGTCATAGAGGGGATTAGGGAACTGTGAACATCAAGGGAAATAATTTTGTTCATAAAAATAAACATTAAGTTAAGAAAGGAGATATGTAATGTTTCCTGGAAAAATCTGGTTTGGTCAAATCCAGCCGCCCCAAAAGCTACTTTTGTTTAGTGGCTTGCTCTTGTTTAGAAATTGAGAACAAAGGATTTTATCCGATCTGGGGGATTGTGGTGTGATTCCAAATGCACTTTGTGTCAGATAACCTGTTTGTTTACATGTTCATATTCAGCAAATGTGTGGTATAATATTTTGAAATGAATTGGTGTGGTTAGAACTGTCCAAAGTTCGCACCATGAGTGGATTTGGGTCCCGCATTATACCAGAGATAAGATTGTTCGAGCTAACCTACTGAAAGTAACTTTTACACAGGCGTATGGAGAGAAACAACAGTCTTTCAAAATAAGTCTAACCCCTTGTTAAGCAAATTCAATTCAGTATATATGTTGGAGTGCAGCAAAATATATCCTTGAGTGCTTATGTTGATAGTCAAGCATGAGGCCTAGAGTTTTTAGATTTTGTTCGTGGTTGTAGTGTTTATTTGAGTGTCCGTATTTGTTTTCCTGGCTAGCTATGTGAGTATCTAGACTCATGAAACCCTTTCTAGGAGGGTAGGAGTGTGCATGGTCCTGATACTGCTGCTTGTATGTAAGGTTTTAGTTGAGATTTGTGGTCTACTGTTAGGACTTGAGGAGATCTTTCTTGACCTTGTTTTGTAACCTTTCCATTCTCGTGATTAATAAAATTCTGTTAATTACCAAAACAAAAAAAAAAAAAAAAAAAATCACCCCACGAAAGTAATATGGCCATGCCTGCAATAGGGATGGATTAGATTCAGAGCAAATGAACCATCACCCGCTCTATCCGCAAAACCCACCCGCAAAATCCACCCGCTCCATCTGTTATTCACAAATTATTCAGCCCTAGTCTGCTCCTTCTGTCAACCATGGATTAATGGATGGAGCAGATAATAAATTGATTATTCAATGGTGATATTTAATAATATGTATTCTATATAAAAAATTTCTAAACCAATATTTTTCTCCAAATATTATGCTTAAAAGGTCCCCACAACAAAAATATAATATAAAAAACTATCAAATACTAATGTCGAACATCAAAACCTTACAAATCATTGTAGAAGGCAAAAAATTGTCAGACAATTACAATGCGCCACCTGGCAAGGGTAAGGTTCACCTTTGACAATTTGACTGATCAATAAATTAAAGACATTTGTCATCTTCAACTGAAGCAATCCACAAATTAGAGGTTGCCATGTATCATACGGGATCCTCATAAGGATGGGAGTAAATGTCTCCTAAAAGGATAATTTCTATTTAAATTAATAAAATTATCTAAACTAAAAGATAATTATTATTTCCTAATTGAATTGGAGATAATTATCTTTTTGGAGAGTTCGTGATGGGGGTAACTCTCAATACCTAAAAGATAATTACTAAATTATTATATTTTCATTGGATAATGGGAATGACTTATCTTTTGGAGACTTCAACCCATCAACAACTCTCTCCTCCTCCACTATAAATTTGGGATAACCCTGGGAGAGAAGGAGGCAGAAAATCAGAGGCGAAGCTCTGCCCCAACACCATCTCAAGACTCCCAGGCCAAGTCATCAAAAGGTGAAGTTGCAGTTGGTCTACAACAAAAGATCTCCATTAAAGACTCCTAAGTCATCAAGCACATGTTCTTCTCCGACTTAAAGCTGTCATTCGAGATCAAGTCTAGGCCCTCGAATCTAGTTCAAGTCAAAATCAAGTCTTTCGACCATCGACTCAAAGTCTGCATCAACGAATCAATCTTTTGAACGAGATCATAAAGCTTTAATTGGCCCTTGTTCACCAAATCAAATTAACGCTTGCGATCTACAGTTCTAGTTCGTGAATTGTCACCAAATCAAAGTGGAGATTGAATCATGGAATTTTTTATATTCTTTGCTAAATAGAGAATATATAGCTAGAGATTGTAACCTAAATCTAAAAAGATAAATATAAATTGATATTTGTTCATGTATTTTGACTTTGTTATTTGTTTCAGACGCATAATTTGGGTCTACAATCATACAAAATATAGATATATATTTTTTCATATTATTTTACTAGCGGATGAGAAATTTCTACTCGAATCCAACCTTGCATGTTAAGCTCCATCCGTAATCTGCCAAAAAAAAAAAAATCCTTATATTCAGGTTTTCATCCATGATCCATATAATCGGTTCTATTGGATCAGATATCTGCAGATGATCAACTCATTTATATCTTTACAACCACAGTTCTCAATCTTCTCATGTTTTGAATTTGTTATTTAATACAGTATATCTTAACATTACAGTCATATTTTGCAGTGACCCGTATTTAATGATAAATTGATAACATGGGGCAAGCTCAAGTGGCTTTTCAAGACTCTCCTACCTTTCTCCCAAAAAAAAATCCTAGCCGCTTTTTAGTTTAGGAGCTGTCATTAGCATTTCTTCGCTAATGGTAAGCTCCAATTCTTTTTGTTTCTTTATTTTGTTCTGTTTTTTAGTTTTAGTATGTCGAATAATATTAGTCTCTCCATTTGTGAGAGTTAGTTTGTCCCCTTCATTGGGTTCAGTTGTCTCTCACTTTTTGAGAGTATTATTGTAGGGTACTTTGGCGGATCTATTCTATCAAGAAGTGGTCTACACTGTCGGATTAGAGCATTCAAAGTTATAGCAGAGTCTTCCGCGAAGAGGCTGTAATATGGAAAACAACGATTAAATGGAAGCCAATCGGAATTGTTGAATCTCTAGTGCTACATAGCTTTTTCATTCGAATGTATTCTGATGTTTTAGATCTATTTCTTGCTAAATTCAATATAAGTGCCGTAGGACTTTCAATTAATGAAATTTCTTTTCCCCTCAAAAAAAAAAAAAAGAAGTGGCTTTTCAAGACCACCGAAAAGGATCCCCGGAACATCAGGAAGCATATGCAAATGCCCTTGCCCCCATGTGACATTGGTATAAAATTTTGATTCCCCATAATCCCCAATGCCTCTTCCAATAGTGTACGATAAGGATTGTTTCCTAGCTTTTCAAGATAATTAAAGATATGGCTAATCACTAGTGGTTAACTGGCTAGTTCATGATACCATGCAGGTAGCGTATATATGTACTAGTCTAACTCATCTTTATGACTTTGTCACATCTTAACCATACCCAGTCCTAAATAATGTGCGTTTGCATGACAATTCCATCACAAATGAGAACCTGTTGAAGTGGGTTATTCTATATTGATTAAGAAAGAGTGTCTTGAGGTATTTATAACTAAGGGAGTTACTCTACTCATTGCCAATTGATTTTGGGTTGGAACCTCCTTCATGTTATAAACACTCTCTTAATGGGCCCAATTATAAAAGTTAACATGGTATCAGAGCAGGCTTTGATCCTGCCTTAATGACCCCTTGTTGGCCCACATGTTGAAGTCCAAATGAGGCAATTGTGTGGCGGGTTAGTTTAATTTGACCCTGTTTAGCCCACGCTTCAGCCCAAGATGAGTCTTTGCGTGAGGTGGGGTGTTGAAGTGGGTTGTCCCACATTGATCAAGAAAGAGTACCTTGAGGTGTTTATAACTAAGGAAGTTACTCCATCCATTGCCAATTGGTTTTGGGTTGTAACCTCCTTCATGTTATAAATATTATGAGAATATATTTTCCCCATATACATAGGAAATAAGATATATTATATTATATGATTAAGATAATATATGGTTAATATATTATAGAGATCTTAACTAATTAGAAAACTAATATTATTAGGATACTAGTAGAGCTTGGGGAACAAGTTATTATAGTCTTAAATATGGGTTCTCCCCAGTTCAATAAGAAGAAGCAATATTATGAGCCTATTATATTTTATCAGAACCATTGTGCGTCATTAACTTCAGGCATGTGGGATTAGTCAGGCATGCGCCACTAGAACAAAAGGCATTCAATTGTCAGGCGCGCGCGCGCAACTATAGGCTATATTGAAATACCAAAAAACTTATATGAAGCGATGATCTTATGCATGAGGCCGACTTGATATATGTGAGCAAAAAAGTGATTACACTATAAATAAAAAGTGATACCTCCAAACAAAATTAAAAAGTGATACCACATACATGAGACCGCCTCATTAGAGTGTTTTTGATAGAAAATAGCAACATGGATGTCGGAAATATGCTTGATTAACTCAACAAGCCTGAAGTTAATAACTAGTACTCCCTCCGTCTCAAAAAAACCCGAATCTTTACTTTTTGAAGGTCAAACTTAACAAACTTTGACCATTAATTTATGAAAATAATATAAAGATTCACATTATGAAAATACTTTTGTTAGATTTATTTTTAAAAGTACTTTCAAAATCGTATTGTTATAACTTTTATATTCATATAATTATAGTTATTTACGGTTAAAGTGGTGTCTTGAAGACCGTAAAAAAACAAAGGTTGAGGTTTTTTTGAGACGAAGGGAGTATAAAATAGTGACCTCTGGAAATGATCTAGATACCCACTCACGGTTAAGCGCAACTAAAATATAAAAGCAAGCAAAAAGCAAAGACAGTAGCAATATGTACACACTCCCCCTAGCCTCTGTTGCCACAGCCCATGACACCAGCAAGTTTCGTAAGGTCACCACTGAGAACCACATTAGAAGCTCTCGAAATGCGCTGGAGATTAAATCATAAAATTTAATTTGTTTGATGCCTTTGACTATTGACTTATTCAAAATCTCATATGAGGCGGCCTCATAAAAACCTCTCATATGAGCATGATGTCATGCCGATCGTAGTTTCACCTTGAGGTAGCCTCATAAAGTCATTCTTATTTATATGGAATAAGATTGCATTGGATTTTATGAATTGGACATTCATAATCCTTTTGATTGTCTTTATAAAGATAACGAACTGTAATCCCCCACCACCATTGTTGAACAACTACTACCATACGACATCAATAGTGAAAATAATCCTACAATATGTACTATAATAATAGTAACATTAAATTTTTTGCCAACAAGACAATTAATTACGGTAAAATGCTCAAGTGATGATTCCAACATGCAAGATTTTACACGGTATAGTTGTGCTAGTCTATCCAAATACAAGTCGATTCTACGAGGATGAGTTTACACAATTTCGTCACGCATAATAACAAATTAACGAACTAAATCGAAAGAACAACTAATACAAAACATGTCAGTAACTATACTAAGAAACAAATGAATACTTAAACAAGTAAACATTCACATCTTTATCAGAAACATAAATGTCAATCAAGCTCTAACAAATGAAATAAAATAGAAGCATAAAAACAACTAACAAATTACCCAATGAATTGTATAGATCAAAGACAAAAACTACTTACTTGAAATATTGAATTGCAACTATAAAATTAAGAGGACGAAAAATAATAACTAGAATTCTACATTGAAGTGCTCAAACTAAGTGTTGGAACGAATATTAAAACAAAACTGCCCTTCGTAAGTTCCCTTTCGCATCTTTTTTATACTGTAGTAGTTGATTGTCAAATAGAAATTCTTATATGAGGCTGTCTCATCATAAACTGGCCGGCTCCAAAGTCCGTTTCTCTTGGTCTAGCTTAGTAAGTTTGACCAAATAATGTTTTTCAGCAAAGTAGCTTTTCTTGTGGGCCCAAGCATGAGTTTGACCAAATAATTTTTGTATTCAGTCAAAAAGGTGTGTTGTTTTCCTCTTCCTAGCATATGATTCCGTGTGGGTGCTTAACCCTTCCTAGAACGTGGGAGTTCCTAATAACCGAATAATGCTATTAAGGAAGTTGGGTTAAGGCGTTCTTGACTTCTTGCTAGCAAACTTGTGTAATGTTGTCATTGTTCTTTCATGATTAATAAAGACCGCCTATTTATCAATAAAAAAAAAAACAATAATAATTCACATGTCAAAATAAAATTATAGGTATTAAAAATGTGCAAATATGGTACTCAAAATGATCCCATCCACATTCCCTAGCGTAGGACAAATCACAGCACATGCATGTTCAGTAGTGTTGGTACATTTGTAGAAAATGTTGATTGGTCTTATATACGAACCTCAGTAGTCTCACGACAATGTTGAGCACTGGAAGGAATATATTGACGTGAAGACCCAGTAACGCGTAACCCAGCTGACTGGTGAGGTGAGTGATCAAGTTGCAGGGTTGACGAGCATGGACTTGAATAGTACCAGTTTAAAGTTGAAGCCTTGGCATGAGCATCCACATACAAATACAAATAGTGAAAAACTTGTTTGATACGATTTTACGGTAACTTTTGGTAAAACGAGGTCATTACTCATAATAAGTGACCCCTAAATTTCTGAATAATGGCCCTACTTTTTTGTGAGTTGGTCTCACACAAAACTTGCTCATACGAATAGAAATAATACAACTACAAATAGATAATAAGTTGAGGGGTTGAGTTACATTCCAGTTTCTCAAATTTATCTACACTCACTCAAGTTGCTGTTTCTCCTAATTATAGATGGCTCATCCTAGGTTGAGTTGGTCTGTTTTACCAATTGAACAGCACACTTCTCTACACACTTTGATCCTTGAGATCTTTGTTTCCTTCTTCTTGTTTCTTAATCTGATCTCCAATGTGAACTCATTAAACTTCAGCTTCTCAGCCGGCATTTTCAAAAATAATCATGAAATTATCACCGAGGGTCAGTCCTATGTGGACGACCAAGGGGTACTCCAGCTTACAAAGAATTCAAGGGATGGTAATATCAATATGAGTCTCCCTTTGGGAGTGGGAAACCAAGACCCACACCAAGACGGTCACTAATTTTACCACCCACTTTAGATTCAACATCACCAATGCTGACAGTAAGGAGTACTTTGGCGATGGGTTTGCCTTTTTCCTTGCCCCTTTCGATAACTCGTCAGCCTTTGGTCCCTCCGATTCCCAAGGTGGCTGTCTTGGGTTGGTCACTAGGGATGGTAAACTCTGCAACACCACGTTTACGTCTAACAGCAAATACCGCTTCGTTGCTGTTGAATTTGACACCTATGGGAATATTGAATGTGATCCAAAGGATACGCTTGGCAATGCTAGCAATAATCATCTGGGAATAGATGCCAATTCTGTAGTCTCAAAGGCTACACTTTTGTGGCCTGCTGACATGAAAAACAGCACTGCAACTGCAAGTGCCTGGATCACTTACAGTTCTGCTACCAACAATCTCAGTGTCTTTCTAACCTATGCTGATAAACCTGATTTCGCCCACATGTATTCAAACCTCTCGTATCAGATTGACTTGAGCAGCTACCTGCCACAAAAGGTCCGAGTTGGCTTCTCTGGTTCCACAGGGACTAAAACAGAATTGCATAAAATTCTTACATGGGACTTCAGCTCAAGATTGTTAGACAGTGATAACAAATCCAAAGTTGGATTGGTGACTGGCATAGTAGCTGGTCTCGGTTTCTTAACTATCGGATTGGGCTTATTCGGCTTCATGTGGTGGCAGAGGAGGTCAAGGCGCGCAATAAATGATGATGACATAGATTTCGACCTCGCTGCTGATGAAGATGATGATGATGATGATGATGATGATGATGATGATGATGATGATGATGATGATGATGACGACTTTCAGAATGAAACGGGGCCTAGGAAGTTCACATACAGTGAACTTATTCACGCCACCAACAACTTTGCCGAGGAAGGGAAGCTAGGAGAGGGAGGTTTTGGAGGTGTTTGCAAAGGTTTATTGACAGATACCACCAGTAGAGAACTTGCTGTCAAAAAAATATCAAGAGGATCCAAACAAGGGAAAAAGGAGTATGAGTCAGAGGTGAGGATTATTAGTAGGTTGAGGCACAGGAACTTGGTTCAACTCTTTGGATGGTGTCATGAGAGGAGAGAGTTGCTTCTTGTTTATGAATTGATGCCTAATGGAAGTCTCGATTCGCATCTCTATGGGGTAAAGAAGGTTGTGCTATCCTGGGAAGTGAGATACAAAATCGCCCATGGCTTGGCATCTGCCTTGCTTTATCTTCATGAAGAATGGGAACAGTGTGTTGTGCATAGAGATATCAAATCCAGCAATGTCATGCTTGATTCTAATTTCGATGCCAAGCTTGGGGATTTTGGGCTCGCTAGGCTGGTCGACCACAAGCTAGGCTACCAGACAACGGTTTTAGCTGGCATGTTAGGATACCTAGCCCCAGAGTGCTTTACCACAGGGAAGGCCAGTAAAGAGTCTGATGTCTATAGTTTTGGGGTGGTAGCTCTTGAAATCGCATGTGGAAGAAGACCTGTTGAACCCAAGGAAGAAACTAGTAAAATGAGGATGGTAGAGTGGGTATGGGACCTCTATGGGAAAAGTCTTCTTCTCGAAGCAGTCGATAAAAGACTTGAAGGGGAGTTTGATAAGCAGCAAATCGAGTGCTTAATGGTGGTTGGTTTGTGGTGCTGCCACCCTCAATATACTCTCCGCCCTTCAATAAGACAAGTTCTAAATGTTCTTAATTCAGAAGCTCCTCTCCCCAACTTGCCTTCAACATTTCCCGTTCCCGTCTACTTTTCACCTCCTGTGAATATGGATGTCTTCTCCATCACATTATCCTCTGGGTTTACAGGCAGCAGTGATACTACACACTCTTCATCATCTCAGTCAAATGTCGCTCCTTTGCTATCACAGAAAGCGAATGTCCTTTAACTTTCTGTTCCGTCTTGGATTTCATCTTTATTGTAGTACTAGTATTGTTTGCATTTTGGTGTCCAACTCTTTTGTTTAATTTTTGTCTTAGATTGCTCTGTTAAGATGCATATCATTAGTTCTTTCTTTTCTTTTTTCTTTTTTTGAGGGCATCATTAGTTCTTTGGGTGTGTGTTGGGCGTTGTTTCTTTTGTTTCTAGGTGTTGGTTTGATTTTTGTGTTGCCATGTTTTTTCTTTGGGTGTATTGAGCGTAGGTTCGAGAGTTTGTGGTGTGCTTTGGTGTATTGGCTGTGTGGAGTTTAGTCTCTTTGTCATTCGAGCTTCGGCTCCATTCTCTTATTAATAAAATAAGTTTAATCATCAAAAAAAACACTATATCGGTGTATCTCATCTTGTCATTGCTACTTGGATCTTGGGACATTCAACCCTTTTGCAGAATTTGAAACTTCTAAAGTAATGACATTAAAAAGCTTAGAAGGTAGAGGGAAATTCCTCATGTAGGAGCAGTTTCCTTGGACCTCCTACAAGGCAAAAGGCAAACATATATACTAGGAGTACTATTTTAGCAGAGGATGGATTGCACTCCATGTTAATACATTTCACCTTAGTGTTGCCTTGGAAGTAGACCTGTAACGGGTCGACCCAGCGGGTTACGGGTCAGGTCACCTCGGGTTCACAAATTGGCTTGGGGTAAAATGTTTGCTGAGATAGTTAAGAGTGTGTTGGGTCATGCTTTTAGAGGTGTTGATTCTACAAATGCGAGTACAAGAATTCTAAATCGCGTAAAAGAGCATGGAATTGTGCATGACAGCTTTTTGAATCACACAGATTAGAGGCGGGCGGTATTGTTATAGAGCCTGTAAGTCATTGTGCATATCACTGTCAGCTGCAATTTTCACGTCTGAATGAATGTATTAGTACAAGTTACACTGTTACAGCAATAATTGAAAAATGAAGACAGATATATAAAGCATAACATTTGGCTATGCTTTTCCCTTTCTAAATGTTTAGATGCTATGGGGCTCCTCTATGCATTTATGTTTCATGTGTTTTTTTCTTTTTTAATGAGCTTCAAAACATCATTAAAGTAAAAATAACTTCAATTCTAAGGTAGAGATAATATTGTACAGAGATTTGCGTTAGAAAATGTTTTTAAGAGATTCTATTCTAATACTATGATTACCTAAAAATCAAAGTCTTGACTAGAGCTTATTGACTAAGAAAACAAGAATCCCTGATTTTCTAAAGGAAGAGACAAGGGAGGTCTTTCACAGTGTTCCTCGTCCTAGATAATTTGTCTAGTAGCTGTAGTTACTGAACTCGGCTCTCATTTCTGTCGGAAGGTCTAACAACTGGAACTGGAAGCGACAACGAGGACCTAGGCATGGGAATGAGGTCTATATGTATCTCGAAAGAATGAGAACGAGGAACTCATCAAAAAAGGTTATCATAAACACATTTTGGTGTCTCATCATCCTTCTTGTTGTTTCCTTCTTAATCTTAATACATCCTCATCAACATCTCTGAGTATGTCAAAACCTGTATTCTTTGTGGGTTTGTTTGGAACTTAAAGTGTGATTTGACTTTTCGATCATTTCTTTTTGGTAGTTTTAGTTGTGGAGAATTCAAATTTTTGATGCCAAGTTGTTCATTATTTGTCATCATACTATGCCAATTGAGTGAAGTATTCTGTTTGGACTTTGGATGGTATTAGTTTGAACATCGTTAATGTAGAAGTTAGTCAGATTAGTTATTGTCATACATCTTTGCATATCAGTGGCTAATTTCTGGAAGAACAATGAATCTGGAATGATGCTTAAACCAATGTTCGTATAGTTTTGATTAGAAATTTATTATTGCCAGGATTCCTGGTGCAAATTCAGTTCTGACAGTTTCATGTTTTGGTCTTCAGAAGTCCAATGTGATTCTTAAACAAGATGGGATAATTTGTGAATTTTTAATGACATAAAGAGGTATTGGTTTTGAACTACAATAGCATAAAGTGCTGAATGTGCACAACCAGATGGAGAGAGCAGAAAGTCACCAGGTCCTGTGGTAAGCTAATATCTGAAGGAGCCATTCCTACACTTGGAAACACTTGCTGTCTCATGCTTTCCTACCAAATGGGAGGCTGATTTTTGCCATAGATGCAGACCGCAGAAAACGATCAAGGTGTTGATCGATCCAACTCATAAAAATGACTGCAAAACAGCAAAAAGAGGAAATGGCTTAAGTTCTTGTTCTTTCTAACAAAATAGGACTCACAAGCCGGAAGAAGATGATATGATTGATGCAGGAATATAACTTGTACAGTTGCACTTTTATGTAGCAAACTGCGAAATCACAATCGGAGTTCTGCTCAATTCTAATGGAGCCTGAAAGAGCCATTATGGCAATTTTATAACTTTAGATTATATAGGACTAAAACAGAATGACTGATTAAGTTGTTATGTGCGCATTTTCTATCACAATGCCCCTCTATTGTAAGGCTGTGTACATTTTAGGCTCAAGTCTCCTGAATATTTTTACAAGTAAGCACTAAGCATAAATTTATGCTTATAAACCTAATATATTGGTAAAAATTCTATCATCTGCTTTTTTCAAACTCTAGCTTAAGCAATGAACGAAACAATCTGAAAAGGAAAAAGAAAAAAAAAAAAGTACCCATAAACCTCTTTTTGTGACAAAATTGAAACTTCAGATATTGGCTTGTTTCTGTGACAGGAAAATGTCATCAGTAAAAACCTCAAACCGATTAAATGCCTCTAAAATACTACTTATTTCTTGAAAGATTTAACCAGAATCAGAATTGTAATACAATGATGCTCTAAGAGAATTAAAGTACTCATAATCCTTTAAAAGATAACCAAAATCAGAAATAGCTACATAAATGTCTCAAACAATACTTAACGCTATGCTAAATCAAACCCAGAAACTAAAGATGATAGATTTTGAGCTTACCCATTAAGAATTGAGGTTGATTTGAAACTCCAACAAGTCAACAACCACAAGGCGAGAACTTGGAAGGCCACATGCAGGGAATGAAACGTTTCTTGTAACTGCAAATTGTGAATTAATATAAAATTGTTAGGTTTGTGAGATTGTGTTCATAGAAGCCATTGAAAGGAGGGATAATTTGTGAATTTTACACTATGTTTGGGAACTTTGTAAATGAAGAAAACTGCAGAAAAGTAAATCTATGAAAATCTACATAAAAGTAAAATAGTGGAAATCCTATCATTTTCACTTGTTTGGTTTATCAGTTTACATGTTGTAGAAATGTAGGAGATTTACATCATTTTCTTTTGTTTGGTTGGTTATTGTAGAAATATATGGTAGAATAAACGCTTTCTTTTTAGATTTCCTCATATTTCCATAGATTTTCCATCGATTTTGAGGGGAAAACTATGGAAATCTAATTGGGCAAATTATAAGTAGGAGATTTTCATACTTTTAATTTTCCATAGTTTTCCTTACTAACAACCAAACAAAGCAAATATAAAGATTTTATAGTTTTCTCTAGTTTTGCTTCATTTTGCTCATTAACCTGAAGTTCCCAAACACACTGTTAATGAAAGCAAGAGATGGTAGTAAGAAGTAAGAACAATGAACAAGTATGTGATTAGTTGAGAGACAAACCAAATTGAGAAAAGGAAACGAATAAAAATAAATCCGGTCTTTCTGAGTTATTGGGGGAGCTTAGGAGAGAATTTACGCAAATTAGGAAAAAGAAATAAATGGGGTGCGAAATAGAGAAATTTAAAAAAAAAAATCATTAAAGATTTTCGCCCGGTAGCGTAAATGTGATTAAGTGACCGAGTCATCAATTTAAAAATGCTCAAATATTGTCGAAAAATATTAATATGCCAGGTTGGTTTGGGAGATTATGCGAATTTAAAAGATAACGAATTGTAATCCCCGCAACTATTAAACTAACTACTACTTACAACTATTGTTTCTATCGGCTTTCCTCTTTCCTTCCACCTAGTCCAGGCTACTTACCAATTGTTAGAAGTCATCAAATTCACAGATCTCATTATCTAAATAACAAAAGGAAGAAAACCCTAAACTATATTTATAGATCCACAACAAATTTCACAAGGGCACCATATAACTAACCAAATAAAAAATAGAACAATAATTTAAGAGTACAATGTTATCGAACAAATAAAATTTCATTCTAAAGTTGTTCTCTACATGTTTCCATATTTTAGAAGTAACCCATTATATCTTCATTAGTAACATTGACAAGTGTTGCTTTTTCCTAACATGTTTACAAGCATAGTCTAGATTGTCAGTAAAAGAAGCGTATTTAAATTAAGAACAATACCACCCATTACACTTTTTTGGAAGCATATTTAGATTGCCAATAAACGAACAGGAACTAATAAAATTGATATTCAGATTTTTTACCAAAAAACTCTTAAGCCTTGCTCCAAACTTGAATAAAGTCGTGGTAAAGACCGTTGTGGTCTATCTTAAACCAATATTCCTATAGTTTTGATTAGAAATTTATTATTGCCAGGATTCCTGGTGCAAATTCAGTTCTGACAGTTTCATGTTTTGGTCTTCAGAAGTTCAATGTGATTATTACACAAGGTGGGATAATTTGTGAATTTTTAATGACACAAAGAGGTTTTGGTTTTGAACTACAATAGAATAAAGGGCTGAATGTGCACAGCCAGATGGAGAAAGTGTGGAAAGCCAATATCTGAAGGAGCCATTCCTACACTTAGAAAGCTTCAAACATGCAAGAGGGTATCCCCGTAAGCTCAGGATTTTACGAGTCTCGCGTTTTTTTTTCCCGTCCGACAGGCATAAGTCGCTGTCTGGAACAACGATTTTCTTTAAGGTAAGTCTTTGTCGTGGATAACGGCTTTCTTGGAAGAAAGTAGTTGTCCCAAACAACGTCTTATGCTTGCCTGCGAGAAACGGAGAAGTGCTGTGGGAGAAAGCGTAAGTAAAAAGGTCGTCAACAGGGATAGAGACTTTCACATGTGTAAGTCGCTGGTGGATGGCGACTCCATTTTTCAGGAAATCATTCCTATAATTTCCTCCAAGTTAAAATGCTTCCCTCCTATAAATATTTTTCATTTGCTGTGTGTCAGGTTTTTACTTGCATGTGTGAAAAAACTATTTTACACAATGGGTGGGTAGGAAAGAGTCTGGGGTTGTGATGATTGAGTATATGGAGGTGGAGAAGGAACTTCTTCACACTCAACCTGAGCGCCAAACACTAAACTTGTCAAACAAAAAACGCTAAATTGCAATTGCATTATACAGAACTATTAGAAAAGGCAATGACAAAGACATGCATTGATTAAAAAAAAATTAGGGTTTCACAAAACAACTTCAAAGCCATAATTGTCGTTCCAGAATTTCAGCCATAATTTAACCCATAACTGAGCATAACAAAAAATGAAAAAGAAAAATAAAGCAAAAGAAACGAAATTAAGCACAATTGTAGCAAAAGAGTTTAATCTTTCCTCACTTTTGTTGAATATAGTCAACAAAGCACTTGGGTTTTTATTTCTGAAAATTTTTGTTTATTAACTTAATTTTTTAATATAAAATTTAAGATCAAGTGTAATATGTGTTATAATAAAGTGAGCCCACCTAAACTGATATCTGAATACGCCAGCAACTAACTATCTATCCCTCATGGTTCACGGTGATCATCAGCACACAAATCCTTACACAAGCATTATCGTATTGCTCTCAAATTTCAGTTACTTGTTTGGAGGATTTTTGTTATTCCGATTCAGTGATAGATTGAACAACAAATTGGGGCTAGAGTTTTTGTGATTTCTCATTCCTAACTTAATTAGGGGTGGGAGAGTTAGAGGGGTAGAGTAGAGGGAAGGAGAGTATGAAAGAGAGAGATAAAACGCGCATGAGTCAAAGGTAAAAATAAATTTTAAAAAAAAAGGTCGATTATCATGCCTTTGTAGATTGGTCTGTTTTGAGTGATGCTCCATGCGTTTTATTAGGGTTTTTTTGCCCATATAAATTTTATTAAACGCAATCAAGGCGTATTCTCACATCACATACAACATCACAAATTAGAGATACGGTGTGGAATTGTAAATAAGAAAGGATACCACTTAAAAATGCACAAACACAAGCTACTTTAGAAAATATATTTCAGCTTGACTTCTATAATTTAGCGAAAGCTTTCACCCTGGAGAAGAAAATAAACAAGGAGCGTCGGTTCCTAAAGGATTTATACTTTTTTGACACTTTTATTTTATTGTATATTTTTCTTTTCAGGATTTCATTGGAATTAGTTGCTTGTTGAGTTTCACGGAGAAGAAGTTCAAGCATACTTTTTGCGTCACTACGATCCACCTCTCTGCTGCCCTAAATTTAGAGGATACTAACCTATTGCTTGTGTTCATACTTCTTCGAAGGCTAGAGAGACTTCGGAGGGATAAAATCTCTGTTTTGGATTTTAACTGTATCCCACGAAGTGACCCATATTTATTGATTCGAAGGGGCAAGCTTTCCGAGATAGCCAACGACGACCACGAAAACATTAGGACGCACATGGAAATTCCTCCTGTGACAATGGTGAATGAATTTGATTCCTCGCTCTCCCCAATCATTTTTATTTAATTTGACCAAAAGAATTCCTGCACTGATTTCGCATTCGAATCTAATTTGGACTGTAGATGAGCGTATACACGGAGCTATTAACTCCAAAATCTCGGGCCAGCTTGGACAAGCTCTCTGATGCAGTTCATGGATAGTGAAACCCATAAACCAAAGTTTACAAATTAACAAATTAAAAATTATGAGCTAATATAACTCCACTTCATAAAAATCAACCATTCTCCAATTTATAAGAGCCAAAAATTTAATATCTATCTTTATTAAATTAATTATTTGTTTGATACCTTTTTCCTTTTTTTTAGATTTGGAGAAATTCTAACGGGAAAAAATCTCTCTTATTTTAAGAGACCCAATAAAACAGGTTTTTCTGAAGAGACGGAAAGAAAAAAAGATTTTTAGCATATGGATACATCTCACCAAATTTCTTGAATGGTCCAAAAAATGTTCCATGTGAGTAAATTCAAGGATGTCAAAGACTCATATTGAATTGAGAAACTTTATTTGGGTTTCTATCTACATAGTCGATTCGGGTGGATCAGATATCTTGAAAATACTACGGAGAGAGATATGTGTATAATGCTGAATTTTTTCATTGTTAATCAAATGGCTTTACATCCCCACTATTTATAGTGGTGTAGAGTGGTGAGGGATGGATCTATATATATTGGACTGGGGGACACGTCCCCACTGAAATGTGGGCCGATGGCCATATTTTACAGTCCTGAAGAAAGTGCCCCCAGCCGAATCAATACTAGTGCCCCACCCAACCTGTTACGCTCCAAGCCCAAAAAGAAAAAAACATTCTAGGTGTTTACAAAAATTTATGTGGACTTAGTTCATGGTGGATCAATGGTCTAAATGTCACCCTATACTTTACTTGGAACAACCCCTCTAATATTGGAGTTACCCCCTATTTTTAGTGGAGCCACCCCTCTAATAGTGGAGTCTTCCCATATTTCACCGGGAGCCACCCCTCTAATAGTGAAACCACCTCCTATTTTACCTGAAGCTACCCCTCAAATATACTTGATCCACGGTGCACTTAGGTCCTGTTATTTTCGTCAATTCCATGCTGTATTCCGTTCCGTTACAATCCGTTCCGTTCCGCGCCGCATTCTGTACTTCATTTTGTCTCACATATTTTTGAATTATCCGCACCGCGTCGTTCCATTCCGTTTCAATCTATTCCATTCCTCACCGTCCCGCACCATTCCGTTGAAGAGAACATGACTTAAGTCCATACAAGACTAGTTGCTAGTTGTTTGGTGAGCAACAAGCTTTCACGTGACTACTAGTTATGAGCAACTGAAAATGCCTAACTTTTTTAGTCATTATCTAATTTCTACGGAAAAAAGGGGTATTCGTAAATTTTACTTAAGATCTAATGAATTGCTACCAAAAGATTATTAAATCTTGTAAAGAACAACTTCAGAATGTAATTTATTTATTTTCAATAATCGCATCGCAAAAACTTAAATGCGGCGCCCTCAACGTGCGGCCGTGTAGAGTGACGTCGGCTTTTTAATTTTATTATTATTTTTTTCAGCCCAAACTTTTCAAGCACTTCTCTCTCTTCTCCAACTCGCGTACTTTTCCAACCCCCGTTGTTCTTCTCTCAGAGCTCGATTCTCCAGCTTCATTATCCCTATCTCAAGTCAGCTAAATCCAATTCTGTCACCCTGACATCTCTCCATTGAAACAGAATTTTATCATTTTGATTTTCCCCATTAATACCTATTTTAGATTGCGAAAATCAAAGTTTAGGGCTAGATTTGGAGCTTCCTATGTCCAATTTAGATTGTGATTTGGTTGATTCTAAGCTTCCTATGGCCAATAAAAGTTAGTGTTCTCTTGTTTAATTTCAGTTTGATGTTAATAATACTTGTTTTTCATTGTTTATTTTCAATTTGATATGTTTGATTCTGTAGCGTTTATGCAACTAGATGAGTTTTGCAGTATTTTTATAGGTGATAGTTGTGGTTGATAATCGAATTGTGAAATATGTTATTAATGTTCCAATGTGCACTTTATGCAAGTTATTATTAAAATGTGATATGTGATAGGATAAAAGTAATACATGGATGCAATAAAGTAATAATGATGTATATAATGAAATTGATACATTAGAGGCTTTTTGCAATTTTGTACAATCTCTATGTGATTTTTGCAGTAGTCTTAATGTTAAATCACTGGTTGATAATTAAATTGTGAAAGTTGTTATTACTAATGTGCCAATGTGCAGTTTTATGCAAGCTATTATTAAAATGTGATACCTTATAGGCTAAAAGTGATACATGGATGTAATAAAGTAATACTTGTCTGTATATAGTTTTGATTATTGTGTCGGGATGTAGTTCATGCAAGTAAAAGGTTTTTTGATATCTCAGGTGATGTAATTCTACTATTGTAGAAAAGCGATACTGAGATAGACTGCGAATCAGATTTTGGTGTAGTTGGATCATTTTTTGGGTTTAATGAAGGCTACTGTTGATGATATATACAGTCGTGTTGTTGTTTCTATTGATGAAATTGTTTACTCTGATAGAGCTTGTTCGGAACATTCACATAAGCAGCCTAGGGTAACTAGTTCTACTAATCAGCATCCTATGGTTTTGGATTCCACATGCCCAGTTACAAAAGACAGAATCAAGAGGATCGAATGTCATTTTGATGGTAAAAAAGCAAAGAAGGCAAAGAAGACTGTTCTATAGACCAAGGATCAATGATCAAGTGCAGCTGTAGTGAGAGAGTTTGGTTCCAAGTCTCCAGCTGTAGCCATTTTTTAAGACACAATTTTTGTCATTAGAATTGATAGCATATTTCGATACTGAGTTGATATAAAGGTTTTGTAAATCTGATACACAGTGGTACAAATTGATACCAATATCATTTACTAAACTTGTTTTGTTAACACATGAACATTAGACGTTTTTGAAGGTTATGGATTCTTTGGCTATTATGTTCTCTGTATTGGCAGTATCAGTTATAAGATCAGTTGTATTAGTTTAATATTTGTGGTATTGGTTGACAATCGGTGGTATCATTATTAATATCTGTGGTCTTAGTTTTTTAATGTGTGTATCAATTTTAATATCTGTTTTTAGTTTAAATATCTGTGGTATTAGTTTTAATATATGCGATATCAGGTTTAATATCTCTAGTATCAGATTTATCTCTGGTATCAATTATAAAATCTCTGGTCTCAGTTTCAATATCTCTAGTATCAGCTTTACATGTGGTATCAGTAAAAATAGTTTGTGGTATCTACTTGTATTAGTTTTTGGATGTGTGCTATTAGTGATACCTCTGTCAAATATCTCTGATATCAGTTTTAATATCTCTGGTATCAATTTTAATACATGTGGTATCAGTAAAAATAGTTTGTGGTATCTACTTGTATTAGTTTTTTTGATGTGTGCTATTAGTGATACTTATGTTCCAGTGAGCAATGGAAGCAGTTGAGTTTCCTTATGAATATATCAAACCGTATCAAGTCAGAAATCCGACAGAGTTTCCTTTGAATTTGGGCATCCCAAGTCATCGACTTTTGAAAAACCTGCTCAAACAGAAAATAACTACAAACCAACTCTAGTCACATTCATTGACACATTAATACCAACCAGAGCTTCATTGCCACATCCACTCATATCATCTTTAAAACACAACAAAAGCATACATGAGATGCCATATATGATACCAGGTCAGCCAAAATTGATACTAAACTAAAAACACATCTAGTAATATAGTACTAAAAAGTCATTTACAACTTTAGTTCCATAAATATTTCATTCCCCTTTTGTCTCTACCCTTTCATCTTTCTTTCCCTTTTTCTTGGCCACAACAACTAGCTTGTTTTCTTCTTTCTCCTTCTTCTTCTCTTCTGCTTTTTGTTGCTTCTTTTCCTCAACTTCCTTCTTGTGCTCTTCGACAATCATGTTGATTAATGTAGACTTAGCGTCCTTGAAATCCCTCACTTTTTTGTTTCTTGGGAGCTGTCTTTTACGGAGGATTACGGTTTTCCAGAGTCTTTCTAATCCGGGGTTGTAATTTCTTTTCAGGAGTTGAAGAACTCGATTGAGTTTCTGAAATCAAGTAAACAGAACTCAAGTCATACCATGTACAAGTAGTGAATATTGATACTATGCACCAGAAATCTAATACTAATGAAATTTGTTAGAAGCTACAATCAAGTCCTCAAGCGCTCTTTAATGATAAAGTGAGAAACATTCAATCAGTTATGACAAATATCATCTTACAAAACTGTGCACTATAATAACTCATACCAGAAACAAAATAACTGATACCACACTTTAAAAAATCAATACTAGACATGGAAACTAATACAACATATTGCCTGAGACACTGACAGTAATACATGATCACTGACAACAACAAAAGGTATGAGAGTATGATAAAAACCAACCAAAAGACAAACATCATCTTACAGAACTGTGCACTATCATAACTCATACTAGAAACAAAATAACTGATACCACACTTATAAAAACCAATACTAGATATGGAAACTAATATAACATACACGAAAACTCATACTACACAAACAAAGACGTACTTACTTATAAAATGTAAATTATGGTTAACATAAGTAACAAACAACAATACCAGAACTCAAATAAGTGAAAATAAGTAAAAATGATACTTGTAAGCTAAAACCTAGATAATGATACTTGTAAGCTAAAACCTAAATACTGATACTACTAAACTAGATCTATCTAAAACCATGACACTAGTACCTTACAATTTTCAAAAAAAAAGAGAATGCAAGTAAAATTGATGGAAGTTTAAGTAACAAAATAGTGATACCTTCTGTTGTTGATTGTATTGTAATTGACTTCCTCGAGACATGTTTTTCCTTCACCATTATTGCTAAACAACCAGCTCAAAAAATAGGCGAAATCTAGGTCAAAAATTGAATTTTCGTAAAAATTTAAACACAAATTTTGAGTTTGAAATCGATTTTGCGCTTCTGAGTAACTAATTTTGCGAATTTGAGCAATGAAATTGCCTGAAAAATCGTGATTTTGAGGAGATAGGGTGAGAGCGAGCTTCGGTTTGAGGAGAGAGAGTGAGAGAGAGACATGTTTTGTTCATCGTTTGTGAAGAGAGAGAGAGGACATCAAAATTTGTCCGCTTATTATTTTTGGTTTTTGTTTGGGCTGGGTGTAATGATTTGGACGCGAGTTTTAGGTTGTTTTAGTAGGGACGTGGTCCTGGGCTTCTAGCCTTTTACTGTACATAAGGCCTCAAGGTGAGGCGGCCTCACACAAAACAAATTGTTCAATAATATTGTACTATTTAAAAATAATTTAACTTTATTTTTTATTTGGTTAATTATATAGTGCCTTTGTGAATTGTTTTTCCTACATCCGCCACTGAAAATGGTGATAATCCACCTTTAATAATTAAAACAATTTCCTAGATTGTTTGTTCTGGTTAATTCTATTTAGACTCACATTGTACCAAGCTTTGGTAGATTATTCTAGGCTAATATATCTTAGACAATTTCCTAGGTAATTTTGACTAGATATTTCTAGGTAGATTATTCTACAGTTATTGGATATTTTACTAGCTAGACTTTTCAAGAGATAGTTTATCTAAATTTTTCTTATTATTTTTCAACTACAAAAACTTGGATGGATTTGGTCTACAGTGGATCAATATTTGGAGCAACTCCCTACTTTACCTAGAGTCACCCCCTTAAAAAGTGGAGCTACCCCTACTCCACCTAGAGCCACCCATCAAATTTATACTTGGCACCACCCCTATTTTATCTGGAGTCACCCCCCCTACTTCACTTGGAGCCACCCCCTTACTTCACTTGGAGCCACCCCCTACTTCACCTGCAGCTACCCCTCAAAATTACTTGGTCCACGGTGGACTAAGACCCTGTTCTCTTCCACGGAATGGTGGGGGACGGTGAGGCACGGAACGGAACGGATTGAAACGGAACGGAACAGAACGGAATGCAACATGAAATCGACGAAAAGAGCATGACCTAAGTCCACGCAAGACATGCTGTTTTTCAACACCTCGAGAACATCAGGAAACATATGCAAATGCCCCTTAGGCCCTATGACATTGGTATAAAATTTTGACTCCCCAATGCCTTTTCCAATAGTGTACAATATAAGGATCGTTGTCGCTGAAAAGTGGTATCTCTCTAGTAAGGAATATAATCTTAGCTGGGCCTTCAATCATCGGTTTAAACTTTTGGTTAAGTTCATTTCAACACATGATATTAGAGCCAGATGACCCAAATTTCCTATGTTCAAGCCTGGGACCCCGCATTTTCTCAATGGAATAATTCTATACCAGTGATGTACCTGTATTCTCTTGTCTTTTTCTCAATTACCATACTTGATATGGAACTATGAAAGAGTTGAGCTTTTAATATAGACCTTGTAATAGTATTTTATGATTGGGCAATAATTTCACCCATTATATATTAGGTTTCTTTTGTAAATGCTTGTATGTTACTCCTCATTAGAGATTGATATTTGAAATCTGTTCACGATTTCTGATGTCAATCCAGGATATTATTCATGTTGTGGAATGTAAGCCATCAAAACGATATGGTGATTACTTTGTGAGCCAAAATTGTAAAGGTACATTTCCCTTGTTTTCCATTAATCTATGACATTTAGGCTTTAGCAACATGAGTAACGTTCTTGAGCAGTATATAATGATGGTTTTGAGAACAAAAACAGAAGGAAAGCAATGAGAACGAAAACAAATTTAATAGGGCCAGAAATGGATTCCAATTTCGAGGAACATTGCTCTTCGTTGTTTTATATTATTGTCATTTGTCATCTTCTTTGATATTTACCAAGTGTGGGTCTTTGTGAGACTGTGACAATGTGACCAGGCATATAGTTCTTTAAAGAAAATCTAAAGTTACAGTCTTGTGAACGTAAAAACAGGTATTGAAAGAGTTTTCTTAGTGTACTATAGGTCCTAAGTTCGAATTCCCCATGTATAGGTATATTGTATCGATCTTTATACCTTATCCGAACCAAAAAACAGAAGTTTTTCCTATTAAAAAGGGTTCGACCAGGACTACTTGCAGACCCATAAATTACATAATACGGATTCAAAAAGCTCTCACAACTACAAACATATATTTAGATTGTTTTACGTTCACAAGACTGGAACTTTAGATTATCTTCTCAGTAAAAATGTTTAGTGGTACTATGAACTTCACGACAATAATGTGAAGTGGAAGGAATTGAAGACCTGACAGTCACCCAGCTGACAGGTGAGTAAATTTGCAGGGTCTTTCCAAAGTTGACGAGCATTATTGACTTGAAGCCTTGGCATAGCATCCACATAAGTAGTAAATAATATGTTAATGAGGACCATGAGGTTGAGCTACGTTCGTACAACTATCTCAAATCTCTGTGTTCTCAAGTTGCTGTTTCACTACCTTATAATTAGTCATACTGTAGTAATTAGCAACCCAAAAAAAAAAGAAAAATGGCTCATCCTAGGTTGAGTTGGTCTCTTTTGCCAGTTGAACAGCACACTTCTCTTCACACTTTGATCCTTGAGATCTTTGTTTCCTTGCTGTTGTTTCTTAATCTCTCCTCCAATGTGAACTCATTAAACTTCAGCTTCTCAGACCGCGGTTTCAAACATAATCCTGATATTACCATCGCGGACGACTCCTATGTGGATGGCGAAGGGGTACTCCAGCTTACAAAGAATACACGCAATGCTGATATCCATTTGAGTGTTGGTCGAGCGTCCTACAGTCAACCCGTCTCTCTTTGGGACTGGGACGCCAACACCAACACGAAGAGGGTCACTAATTTTACCACCCATTTTCGATTCAACATCAGCCTCGATGGCAGTAACAACTTTGGCGATGGGATTGCCTTTTTCCTTGCCCCTTTCGATGACTCAGCCTCGGCTCCCCCCAGTTCTGAAGGTGGCTGCCTTGGGTTGGTCACTAAGGATGCTCATGGATTATGCAACACGACGGCTACATCTAACAGCAAATACCCCTTTGTTGCTGTTGAGTTTGACACCTTTGGGAATTTTGAATGGGATCCAAACAATACGTATGGCGAACCCAGCAATGATCATCTGGGAGTAGATGTGAATTCTATAGTCTCAATGGCTACACTTGATTGGCCTACTAACATGAGGGACAACACCACCACCGCAAGTGCCTGGATCACATACAATTCCGCTACCAACAATCTCAGTGTCTACCTAACCTATGTTGATAAACCTGTTTTTACCAACATGTATTCAAACCTCTCGTATAAGATTGACTTGAGTAGCTACCTGCCCCAAAAGGTCCGAGTTGGCTTCTCTGGTTCCACAGGGCAAAATTCGGAAATTCATGAACTTCTTTCATGGGACTTCAATTCAACCTTGCTAGACAGGGACAACACTCGTCCTCATGAGCCAGCACCTGCTCCCATCCTCATAAGCAGTCAGCAATCCAACATGCAAAATGGAAAAACTGGTCAAAGCAAAGTTGGATTTGTGATTGGCATAGTAGCTGGTTTTGGTGTCTTAACTCTTGGATTGGGCCTATTCGGCTTCATGTGGTGGCACAGGAGGTCAAGGCGCGGGCAAAATGATGACGACATAGATTTCAGCCTCGCTGATGATGATGACTTTCAGAATGAAACGGGGCCTAGGAAGTTTACATTCAGTGAACTTTTTCGCGCCACAAACTACTTTGCCGAGGCAGGGAAGCTAGGGGAGGGAGGTTTTGGAGGTGTTTACAAAGGTTTATTGACAGATACCAGTAGAGAAATTGCTGTCAAAAAAATATCAAGAGGATCCAAACAAGGGAAAAAGGAGTATGCGTCAGAGGTGAGAATTATTAGTAGGTTGAGGCACAAGAATTTGGTTCAACTCTTAGGCTGGTGCCATGAGAGGGGAGAGTTGCTTCTTGTTTATCAATTGATGCCTAATGGGAGTCTCGACTCCCATCTCTACGGGGGAAAGAAGGTTGCACTAGTGTGGGCAAGGAGATACAATATTGTCCATGGCTTGGCATCTGCCTTGCTTTATCTTCATGAAGAATGGGAACAGTGTGTTGTGCATAGAGATATCAAATCCAGCAATGTCATGCTTGATTCTGATTTCAATGCCAAGCTTGGGGATTTCGGGCTTGCAAGGCTGGTCGACCACGAGCTAGGCTCCCAGACAACTGTTTTAGCTGGCACATTAGGATACCTAGCCCCAGAGTGCGCTATCACAGGAAAGGCCAGTAAAGAGTCTGATGTCTATAGTTTTGGGGTGGTAGCTCTTGAAATCGCATGTGGAAGAAGGCCTGTTGAACCCAAGGAAGAAGCTAGTAAAGTGAGGATGGTAGAGTGGGTATGGGACCTCTATGGGAAAAGTCTTCTTCTCGAAGCAGTCGATACAAGACTTGAAGGAGAGTTTGATAAGCAGCAAATCGAGTGCTTAATGGTGGTTGGTTTGTGGTGCTGCCACCCTGAACATACTCTCCGCCCTTCAATAAGAAAAGTTTTAAATGTTCTCAATTCAGAAGCTCCTCTCCCGAACTTGCCTTCAACATTCCCCGTTCCCGTCTACTTTTCGCCTCCTCTGAATATGGATGTATTCTCCATCACATCATCCTCTGGGCTTACAGGCAGCAGTGGTACTACAAACTCTTCATCTCACTCAAATGTGGCTCCTTTATTATCCGAGAAAGCCAATGTCCTTTAACTTTCTGTTCAGTCTTGGGTTTCATCTTTGTTGTACTAGTTGTTTGCACTTTGGCGTTCAACTCTTTTGTTTAATTTTTGTCTTAGATTGCTCTGGCACTTCGATAGTTCTTTCAAGTTCACCAAAACTGTATTTAAGGTGTTAATGACAAACCTCAGAGTCAGAGTCTGGTGCATCTCATCTTATCATTGCTACTTGGATCTTGGGACATTCAGCCATTTTGCATAGATTTTTGGTAGTTTTAGTCGTGGGTGAATTCAAAATTTTGATGCCAAGTTGTTCATTATGTCATACTATGCCAAATTGAGTGAAGTGTTCTGTTTGGACTTTGAATGGTAGTTTGAACATCGTTGATGTAGAAGTTAGTCAGATTAGTTGTCATACATCTTTGCATTTCAGTGGCTAATTTCTGGAAGAACAATGAATCTGGAATTTATGCTTAAAACAATGTTCATATAGTTTTGTTTATAAATATATTTTGCCAGGGTTCCTAGTGCAAGTTCAGTTCTGACAGTGCTTGAAGGAAACGAAGCTAATGTTATACCAGAAATATAAGTTCTTGTTATTTTTTTTGAAGGAAACGAAGATAATCTTTTTGATAATTTATGAATATCTTACAATTAAGCACTAAGCATAAATTTATGCTCATAAACCTAATATATTGGTAAAAATCCTATCATCTGCTTTCTTCAAACTCTAGCTTAAGCAAGAACTGAAATTTACTTTGCACATATGAAATAAACAATCTTAAAAGAAAAAAAGGATACCCATCAAACCTCTTCTTGTGACAAAATTGGAACTTCAGAAATTAGTAAAAACCTCAATCCGATTAAGTGCCTCTAAATACTACTAATAATGCTTTGAAAGAATAATTAACCAGAATCAGAATTATAATACAATGATGCTCTAAAACAATTAAAGTACACATAATGCTTTATAAGATACCAAAATCAGAAATAGCTACATAAATGTCTCAAACAACAATTAACACTATGCAAAATCAAACCCAGAAACTAAAAATGATAGATTTTGAGCTTACCCATTAAGAATTGAGGTTGATTTAAAACTCCAATAACCACAAGGCGAGAACTTGGAAGGCCACATGCAGGGAATGAAACGTTTCTTGTAACTGCAAATTGTGAATTATGATGGAGCTGCTGAG
This sequence comes from Tetragonia tetragonoides, assembly GCA_038025085.1. NCBI lineage: Eukaryota > Viridiplantae > Streptophyta > Magnoliopsida > Caryophyllales > Aizoaceae > Tetragonia > Tetragonia tetragonoides. The sequence continues at coordinate 13,869,129 of CM076153.1, read as the reverse complement.
GAGATGAATTAATATAAACTTGTTTGGTTTGTGAGATTGTGTTCATAGAAACCATTGAAAGAGGGATAATTTGTGATTTTTTATTGAAAGCAGAGATGGTAGTAAGAACTAACTAACTCACTATGAACAAGTATGCGATCAGATGACAGACGAACCAAATTGAGAAAAGCAAACGAATAAAATTTGATCCGGTCTTTGTGAGTTATTAGAGTGAGTTTAAAAGAGGAGCATAGCATGGGAGAGGATCTCAATTCTCATGTCAAATTGGGGGGGGGGGTGTAAAAAAAAAAAAAAAAAAAAGAGGTAAGAGGAGGAAAAAAAAAAAAGTGAATGTCCAAAGTTTTTTTTCATATTTTTGAATTTATTTCGCCCAGCAGCGTGACCGAGTTATCGATTTAAAAATACTCAATTATCATCGAAAAATATTATTTATACCAAGTTAGTTTGGGAAATTATTTTAAAATGCCAATTTATAAGATAACGAATTGTAGTCCTCTCACAGTTGAATTACATACTATACTACTTACAACTATTGTTTCTATCAGCTTTCCTCTTTTCTTCCACCCGGCCCAAACTTCTTACCAATTGTTAGAAGTCATCAAATTCACACATCTAAATATCTGAAAGGAAAAAAACCCTAAACTATATTTATAGATCCACAAAAAAAATCTCACAGGGCACCATATAACTAACCAAATAAAAAATAGAACAAAAATTTAAGAGTACTACAATGTTATTGAACAAATAAAATTGCATTCTAAAGTTATTCTGTACAGGTTTTCATATTTTAGAAGCAATTCATTATATCTTCATTAGTAACATTGACAAGTAATACTTTTTCCAAATATGGTTAGAACTTAAAAGCATAGTCTAGATTTTCAGTAAAAGAAGCGTATTTAGATCAAGAATAATACCATCCATTACAACATTGCCAAAAAAGGAAGCGGAACTAATAAGATTGATATTCAGGTTTTTTACCAAAAAGCTCTTAAGCCTTGCTCCAAACTTACTCTCTCCTTCTCATATTTACGTTCCCAGTTTGATATAACACGGATTTTAATGAGAGTAAACATTAACCTTGACTTTCCAAGTATACTCTCATCTAATTTGGTCTTTGTCACTCTCTCACCCCTTAACCAGTCCATTCTCTCTCCTCCTTCCATTCACCCACCACTCACCAGGCCATCACCTACCACTCACCAGGCCTATAACCAACCACCTCTCTTTCTCTCTCCTCATATCACCAATTCACCAGCCACCATCACCATAACCACCACCATCACCACCCCTTTCTCTCTCTCCTCGGAAAAACCAGATCCACCCCACCCCCACTATCCCCCCTTCATTCGCTCTCTCTCTCTCCTCAAATCCCCCTCTTCTTCCACCTTAAGTACCACCACAATAAAGATAAAAAAAAGAACCAGCAGCTAGGGTTTCAAAACACTTGTTGTTGTTGTTGTTGTTGTTGTTGTTGTTGAATGCTGTTGAGGCAAATAGTAATTGGGATTTTTGGGGCTCTTCAATATGGTGGGACAATGGGGAAAACCACTGGAATAAGTTCGCATTTCCGCCATTGTTGATGTCGAAGGTCTCAGAACAGTGCGTGGAATATACCTCGAAGATGAAGGTGGAATCATTGGTGGCGTTGACTAATGGTTGAAGAGTTCGGCCAGAGATTCGCCGTATTCCGGTAAATTTGACGCCGGTGAAGAAGACGGTTATGGTGGTGGAGGTTGGGTGGTGGTGGTAGTAGTATGGAAGAGATCTGAGGAGAGAGGATGTGAGATGGGGTGGTTTTGGTGGTGGTCTGAGGATAGAGGGAGAAGGGGTTTTTAATGGTGGTGGTGGACTGGCGGCGAAGATGCTCAGAGGAGAGATTGATAGTGGGGCATTTTGGGTTGGGCTTGTATACTCTTTAATGGAGTGAATTAGTTTGATTAGAGGTTGGATTAAAAAAACAAAACACAATTTAAGTGAGTGGCAAAGGGTAATTTATAGCAAAAAGTTTACCAAATAAAAAACTGTAAACGAAGACGAGTGACAAACCAAAAAGAAAATTGGGAACGTAAACATGGGACGGATGGAGTAATAAAGTCGGGGTAAAAGACTGTTGTGGTCTATCTTTTGTGGTGGACCATCTAAACATAATTTCCAAAGACTTGAGGGTTGATGAACTACACTACGACTACGACTACGACACAACCCCAGCATCATCCAGTCCATGGTCCATCTTATCTTCCGCAAGGCCCATTTGCAGTCTGGTAAGCGCATCGTAGAGCTCTTGGACATATACTCTATATATATATATATATATATATATATATATATTTCAAATTGCATACATGCAACTAGTTTGTTTAAAATAGAAGAAGTCAAACTTTCAAAAGAGATGAGGGCAAAGAAAGCCAGGAGAGGTCCGCAACTAACATCTATGATCTATCAGGTAGGTTACAAGACGTACAGTATACTACTCCACAAAATGACCCACATAATTTCCTAGACAGTCTCAGACAGCTGTCATCTTGTTAATTGTTTATTATTTCTTTATTATGTACTTTGCTTTTTGTGGGGCAAACTGGTTGTATCACATATTCACATAGCCCATTTACGTACTTTAATGCTTCATGTGAATACGTATACACTCCATACAGTATACTACTCCACAAAATGACCCACATAATTTTTTTCTTTGTAATTTATAACCATCTTTTGTTTAATTTTTTTAAGAAAATATCTGAAAATTTTAGTAAAATATTTTAAAAATGTGTCTTTAATATAAAATTTGTGTAAAATTTATAATATAAATTATAAGCATCTATATGAATAAAAGTGTGCCTCGGGTACAAGATTCGTGCGCCTTCGCAACGCGCATCGCGCTTCGATATTTTGGACCCTATCGCGTCAGTGTGCTTGACGCTTTTTTAAACACAGGGTACCATTGAGCTACTTTCTCACCAATAAGTTTTTTCCTTAATACTTTGTGGGAGCAGATCTTTGGGCTGTTGGGTTCAATACATGACCAAATATACGGGCCCTGGCTTAAGTCACCCCTTTCGCCACTACTGAAGCCACCGCACACTGAAGCGAACAAAAAAATTTAACTCCATACTTAATTTCAATTGCAGGTGAGCGCATACTCGGAGCTTTTAACTCCGAGAGCGCGGGCTAGCTCTCAACTTCGGTTCATGGATAGTGAAACCCATGAACCGAAGTTTACAACTTCACACGGAGGAACAGATGGAGAGAGTTTCACTGAAACCGTGGATTATTTCCAGTGTTGTTGTTTACGTTAGTGGAAGCAAATGTGTAGCCTGAAAATAAGGAAGAAGAATACTGAAATTTCAAATTTAAACGGTAAAAATAAGGGTAATTTTTGGATTCAAAAGTTTACAAAATCTGAAACACCAGTGGCTTGCTTTGAAACGTCAAGAATTCTAACGTTTGTGAAACACTCCTCTAACCTCTAACAGCTACAATTAAACGTTGTTAACCGAACACATGAATTTTGCTTCATTAGTTGTTTGAGTTGTTCAAACCACTGAACTCTGGTTTAAACGCTGCAGCTGAACAGACCCTTATTTTATTCTGGTACGTACAATTTCCTAGCCGGAGTTATTATTTTTTTTTTTTTTTTGAGTGGAAATAGAGCAATTTATATTGATAATTTGTCCATGAATACATACGAGGAAACTTCCCCGGGTAAGCATCCCTCCCACACTTGCTCTACACCATAAATATTAACTCTAGCTAGATGATGAGCAACCACGTTCCCATCTCTCCTAGTGTGCATCCAATTAACGACATTAAAACAAGACACAAAAAATAAAATATCATCAAGCACTACATCAAGATCATCAAGACCAGTCACTCCCTTTGAAAGCCGAGTGACGAGAGTCAAGTTGTCCGTCTCCATAGCAACCTTAACGAAGCCAAGTCGCTTTGCAATTCGTAACCAACACTCTCAGGCTCTCGCTTCCGCCATTACTGGCGTCCAGCTAGCCCGAGTTCGCCTTACCGCTGCAAAACTAACCTCGCCCATAGAGTTTCTACCCACCGCTGCCGTAGCAATCCAACCATTAACCATCATATGCGCATCCACATTGACCTTCAACATTCCCTCCTCCGGCGGAATCCACACTGTCCTTCCCACCATAGGAGCTGCGTGTATAGGAACTGTTCTTCGGATATCTCTCTTTGCAAAATCCTTCACTAAGCTTGTGGATCTCGACAAAATCACATCCTTGGGCGTACTTTTATCTTCAAAAACTCGTTGATTTCTAGCAAACCATATACCCCAAGCCAGTGTGCAAGCTAGCTGGAATTGGTCACTTGACAAGGCCTCCTTCCACCTAGTTATTAACTCACCAAAAGAGCCTCCCGTCTCCATACTCACTGCTGCTTGACATGAGCTGGCTTCCCACACATCTCTAACTGATTCACATTCGCAAATACCATGCAGGGTTGTCTCAGGCGCATGGTCACAGAGAGGGTAAGAATCATTCTCGATCAAGTGACGGTATTTGAGGAGAGCTCTTGTGGGGAGAATTTTAGAGCAAGCTTTCCATTAGAAATTCTTCACTTTGGGAATAACCTCTACATCCCAAATTGTAGGCCAACAAACCTCGAATTCGTCAAAATTGATACCTTTCCCCAACATATAAGCAGACCGGACAGTGAACTGTCCATCCCTTGAGTAAGCCCATCTTAACACGTCCTTGGGCGCCCGTGCACAGACTGGAATAGCCAAAATCAGATTGCGGTCACGTTCATTGAAAATGGACTCAACTAGGTCCAGTCGCCACTCTCGATGCTCAGAGCCAATCAAGTCCGCAACAAGACGTTGCTCCCTGTCAAGCGGAGCTACTGTAGTCGCAAAACGACCAACTTCATCGACCAACCATGGATCATCCCAGATTTTGATTTGCTGCCCATCACCCACCCGCCATAGCAGGCCTTCAAGCAAGAGTGCCTTAGCACCCCATATGATGCGCCAAGAGTAACTCGGGCAGGGTCCCAGAAAGGAATCGAGAACACCAACTTTGGGGTAGTACTTTGCCTTGAAAACTCTACCAGCTAGTGTAGACTCCCCCTGCAAGAAGCGCCACGTTTGTTTTGCCAACAAAGCATCAATAAACACAGTGAGGTCACGAAAACCCATGCCACCCACGCACACACTTTGGTTTGCATAGTGATTCCCAACTTTTCCAATGAATTCTTCTCGAGTCACCCCGTTGACCCCACCAGAAACGTGCCATGAGCGAATGAAGGTCATTAATCAAAGTCACAGGAAGCTTGAAGACTCCCATGACGTAGGTGGGAATGGACTGGGCAACCGCCTTCAGTAAAATCTCCTTCCCCGCTGTAGAAAGTAATTTCTCCTTCCAACCTTGTAGCTTCTTCCACACACGCTCCTTGATAATAGCAAAAATAACTCTTTTGGACCTCCCGATGAGAGTTGGGAGCCCAAGATATTTTTCATGTTTATCAACAATCCGCATATGAAGGATTTTCCGCAATTCCTCTTTTGTGTTTGTAGTGACACCCTTGCTAAAAGACACCCCTGACTTCTCAGAATTAACTTTTTGCCCGGAAGCCCTCTCGTATTTGCCTAAGATCGTGACAATTTCTTGGCATTCCCGTCGGTTAGCTCTTGCAAAGAGTAAACTGTCATCTGCAAAAAACAAGTGAGAAATTTGTGGTCCGCTCCTACTTGCACGAACACCATGAATCACCTTCTCATCCACCACCTTACTCAATAACCCCGAAAAAGCTTCTGCAACCAAGATGAATAAGTAAGGGGAAATGGGGTCCCCTTGTCGTAAACCACGCGAAGGAACCACCACACCTCTTGGTTGACCATTTATGAGAAAAGAATACTGAACTGAAGACAAACATCTCAAAATTAACGCCACCCACTCCTCATGAAACCCCATATGCAGTAAAAGTTTTTTGACAAAGCATCACTCAACACGATCATATGCCTTACTCATATCAAGTTTCATAGCTATGGAGCCCCTTTTCGCTTTAGATCTCACTTTCATGCTGTGAAACAACTACATTGCAATAAGTGCGTTATCTGTAATGAGTCATTTCGGAACAAAAGCACTTTGATTCTCTGACACTATTGAGCTCAAGAACAGTTTCAACCGATTTGCTACTACCATGGTGAGGAGTTTATAAATCACATTACAAAGACTTATAGGCCTATACTCAGAGATTTTTGTAGGAGATTTTACCTTGGGTATAAGTGCCACATAAGTCTTGCTAACATGAGTCAACGATTCCCTATCTTGCAGCAAAGAATTAATATAGGAAACCACATCCTCCCCGACAATATGTCAGTCCCGTTGGAAGAAGAGCGCATGCATTCCATCTGGACCAGGCGCCTTCGTCCGGTGCATTTGCATTAGAGCCTCGTAAATCTCCGCTGAACCATACGGCCTGATCAGAGTTTGGTTCATCCTATCAGATACAACTCGTTTTACACCCGCCAATGCCTCCTCAAAATCTGATGGGTCACTCGAAGAGAATAAATCAGAGTAGTAGTTTGTCACCACAGTCTCAACTTCTACATCACCAGTACGCCATGTACCCTCATCATCAACCAGCCCCTTAATAAAATTTCGCTTCTTCCTATGCGACGCCTTATGGTGGAAGTAAGACGTATTATGGTCCCCATCTTTTAATTCCACCACTCGAGATCTCATATGCCAGTAAGCTTCATATTGTTTGTGTATCTCGTCAAGCTTACCTTCGAGCTGGACACACCCATCAATGGCATGTTGCAAAGGAGCTCGTTGTTGTGCAAGAGCTAGACGTTTCTCAAAGTCCCCCAATTGCTTTTTCAAGTCACCAAATTTATCCTCGCTCCATGACGTCAAGGACTCCGCACAGCTTTGTACTTTCTCCAAGGGGTTAATCAAACCTCTGTCTCTCCAAGCTGCCCTAACAATCTGTTCACACTCCTCATCATCTATCCAGTACGACTCAAAACAAAATCTTCTCTGCTTATGTCGCCTTTATTGACGTGCACGAGTACTCAACAATATTGGTGCGTGATCAGACTTATATCTGAACATATTCTTAACCCAAGCCCCTGGATAAAGGCTAGCCCAAGATGAATTACAAATAAATCTATCAAGTCGTTCACGAATGCACGTTTCTTCTTTTTTGCCTCGCTCCCACGTAAAACTTGGACCCTCAAAGCCCAGATCACAAAGGCAGTAGCACTCCATCACTGAGCGGAAACCCTCCATAGCTCTCTGCTCGCGAATTACTCCACCCACCTTCTCATTCATGGTTAAAATCTCATTAAAATCACCTCCGAAGACGATTGGCAATGAGCTCGCTGCGCAAATGTCTCCCATCAGTTCCCAAGTCTTATGTTTATTTTGTGTCTCAGGCCATCCATACAGCCCCACAAAACTCCATCGACCTCGAACACCATCATCAATGTCGCCCGCAATATGGTGTTGGGAGTATGACACCACATTAAAGTCACATTCGCTCTTCCATAACATACACAGACCACCCGATCGTCCTACACTACTCACTGCAAAAGCATTATCAAAACCTAACATCAACTTTTTTGTCTCTATGTCCTTGCTGTCCAACATTGTCTCGGACAAGAAAACAATGTTGGGGCTAGTTAACTCGCTCCATCTCCGGAGCGCTTGAACTGTCCAAGGGTTGCCACACCCTTGGCAGTTCCAACATAGGATATTCATTGTGAGCAGCGGGGCTGAATCACATCAGCCTCCGCCAAATCATTTTCGACCACAGCAGCCATAGTCATGTCACCACGACCCCGCTTACCACTCGAACCAGCTATAAACTCACTCATATCAGCTTCCCCACTTACCTCTGACTTCCTCTTAGAGGGTTGAATCATCAGAGGTGAGTGCCTGACCAAGGAGGGGTTTTGTCTCGCTCGTTTTTTCCATGTACCACCCTTCTTCCTCTCCTTCACACCACCACCAGTCCCCATAGTAAAAGAAAGCATTGATGCACTATCCCCACTGTTATCCACCTTCCTATCCCTCCCATCACTAGACTGGGCATTCGAACTCATCGCATCCCTCGAGTCCTGGGCAAGATTCAGACCCGAAGTTTGTTTCGCAAGCTCGTGCTCCACCTCTTGCACCGTCGAGGTTAGCTCTGCACCATTCCCCACGGTATTAACCCCCGCAGCAAACTCCGTCATTGTTAGAGGGGGTGCAACACCATTCACCTTCTTAGTAAGTTCATGTTCAGGCTGCTTGAAGAGAGCCCTGCGTATAGTACTTGGAGGGCCCACTTTGATAGCTTCAGGGTCATTGTAACGCACCTCTTTCACCATCTTAGATCCATCTATCCTCTGCAAACGACGACGGTCAATGTCACGTTCAGCCTCACTAATTCTCATCGGCTTCCTGGGTGATGCACGGATACATGGACCATACTGAAAAACAATAGTGTCCTCTAGGTCTTCATATTTCGATGGACAGTCTCTCTCTCCATGTCCTAGACAACCACAAAAATAACAAAGTGCTGGCAGTCGCTCATACTTGAAATCAATCCACTTTGACCCTCCTTTACTCACAAGCGATCTTCTGCCGCGTCTCAAAGGTTTACTTATGGGCACCATCGCCCTAAAACGCATAGACGTCTCTCAGCCTAGCGGATCAGAGTTATCATATTCAATAAAACCGCTCAGGGCCTCGCCTAGGTCACGAGTTATAACAACTTTATGATTGCACAATTAATGTTTTTTTGTTTTTTATTCTTGCAGGAGATGACTATGTGGTGGAAGGGGTATTGGAGCTCTTAGAGGAGCAGTACATTCCCTCATTTGTATGGTCATCCGATCACATTGCTCTGATGGCCCACATGGAGGTTAAGAGAAAGATGTCCAACATTAGGAGCATCCCACCCAATTCAGTTGTTTGAATTGGGTTCACGATTGTTGTTGCTCCTGTTGAAATTTTTGGAATCACACAATAATTGAGACTCACACCGTCACACACTCCAGTTTTAATCATTTGGATTCCAGTATCGGGTATTTTCTCCTCCATCGATTTCAGCGGACCCATCTTTCTTTATCTGCGTTAACCAGAGAAATGAATTATTGAAAACCAGAATCAGAATACCTAAGAAACTATGGTACAAACACATAGAAGTTTATGGATCAAACCGTCATCGAACAAATATGCAAATTGTTTCAAACCCATTTTGCAAAATATTACGCCGTTAATAAGGACCTAATTATCATATCCATAAAATATTAGGGCAATCAGAGTGACGTGGTGAAGCATAAAGCTTAGGGAATTCTATTTGTTTCTTGTCCCAATATTTCAATCAGCATCTAATTTCAAGTGAGAAAACTTCTGTTTTTGAACTTTCAGACCTTGAATTATGCCCCACTGTCATTGTTAAGAGAACTTACGCAATCAGAGAAATCAATAATTGAATCCTCACAGTACGAACACGACCCGAAATTTGTGAGATAAACACGAACACGAATAAACCGAATCAGACACGAGTATGCCAATTTGTCTCAAAATTTAATTATCATCAATTTCATATTAAATTTGTGTATTTTGTGATTTACACGAAACACGACCCAACACGACCTATTTGACAGCTCTATTATACAGGCTTCAATTCAAAATTTTATGATCTTCGATCTGGAGCTTCAAAAGTAGAACGCTAAATCTCTGGAATTGAACGCCGATCTGAAGAAGTTGAAGCGTAAAACAATGGGGCTTTTGTTGGGAAGAACACGACTGGTGCAGTGGACTGAAAATCCGTCGGTCGTTGGCTGTCTTCTCCGGCAACATAGACGCTTGACAAGAGAGGATAGACTCATTCATGGAGTCGGGATGAGGAGAGAGAAGATAGATAGAAAAGGTAAAGAGAAACGTGAAGACCGATGTCAATAGCAATAAATGCTCCGTATTTTATTTTTATTTAAAATTGAACTAATAGCTGGCCTGCAACGCTTTTGCCTTATTAAAGGAATTTATATTCCGTAAAGGAATTTATTTATTTTTTTCATTATTCTTTCTTTTAGGAGTTTCCTATTTTAACGCATGCTATATTGCGGAGTATTTCTTTCTGTCTTATGAGCGATAAAGAAGTATGTAAATTTAGGGATGCAAACGAATTGATCCGAACCGTCTATTGTTGCTCGACTCGTTTATTCAACAATGATCAAAATACAAGTTTTAAATGAACATTGACCAAGTCGTTCATGAGCCGCTCGCGAGTATACAAGTTTTCAAAGCTTATAACCTATCGAATTACAAAATAAACATAGTAAAGATATGCTCGTCCTCACCTCATTTATTAGTACAAGCTTTACTATCCATACTCATACTTGTTTCAAGCTTTTTACTCGTTAGATGAATTAGCTTTCTCCAAGCAATCCATTATGTCTTCATTAGTGAGTAACTTTGACAAGTGCTTCTTTTCTTCGAAGCATATTTGGATTAGAAATAGTACAATCCATTACACCCTCTTATGAAACATATGTACATTGTGAATACACGTGTGACGAGCTAATGAGATTGATATTCAGTTCTGTACGGAGAAGTTGTTTAACCCTACTCCAAACTTGAATAAAGTCGGAGCAACTTTTAAAAAAGAAAAAAGGGTAGAACTTGCTGTCGAAGTGATGACTACAAAAAATACAATCTTCTGGTAGAAGACCTTTGTGGACTTGTGGTCTATCTTTTGTGGTACATCATCTAAACATAATTTCCATCGACTTTACTAACAAGTTGATGAACTAATTATGATATTGCCTTAGCAGTACATATGCATACATATACCACCTAACAGTCAAATTTATTTCTCCATTTTAAATGGAGGCATACAAACTGATGGATTATCCAGACCCAATGAAAGAATCGGCCAAAATTAGCTTAATCAGCATATAGACCAATACTAATACCAAGATATCTGGACGATTCGAAATAGGGAGCCAGACAGGTTTGGACTGGCGGGAGAAGATATGAAAGATCTGCAACTTTTATAGACTAAAAAAAGAAAAGAAAAAAGAAGAAGAAGACAGAGGGAAGAGAACTCTTTTGGAGTAAGTTTTAGTACACACACCCAACTCAAAAGTTCGAACGACGTAGCCCCAACATCATTTACTTGAGTTTGACAGTCCAGTCCATCTTATCTTCCGCAAGGCCCATTTGTAGTCTGGTAAGCGCATCGTACAGCTCTTGTGCTACACGCCCAACTTTGCCATCTCCAAATGAAGTCCTGCAACAGAAAGATGATGAATCATGAATGGGTACAAGACTTGAACATACTTATAGGCAGCATGATGAGTTGCAACAAAGTTTTTAACATATAAACATCGATGAACCACTCAGGACTAGTTTAGATGCAAACCACACAGGAGCAAGAAGTTTTAAACATTCATCGGTTCATAAATGAACTTAGCAATCTCGTTTTCTCGAAGCAAGATTTGTTTGAGATATAAGTTTTAACCCAGATGGTTTATATAACCTTTGGTTGCCATGGCTTAGTATGCTTTCAGAAGGCCTATGCTCTCAGTCTAACCACCATCCTGCCCACAGCACAAGCGGCTACAGAAACCAAGTATGGTACTTTGTGCTGTAGCCTGTAGGATTTGATGAAATCTGACTCTGCTACAAAGAGGAACAATCTTATGACCAATACCTCTCATGTATCAAGACTTAGGCTTTTGTCAACATGACCCCATAGGTTTCTGGAGTGATGCATTGTGCCATGGGAAGCACAAAGTGTTGTACTTACAAATTTCACAAGGCCTCATGGGTCATGAATAAGACGGGGATGGCAACATGGGTAATCTAGGATAGATGATTCACTGGTCAGTCCGTTATAGGACGCGGTTGGCAACTAGCTAACCTAGCAAAGTTAATGGAAGCAATGCATGACACCTCGAACTGATACCTTTCTGCATTGGCTTGGATATCTCTGAACCCAACAAATATTACTCCTAACTCCAAATAGGATTAGGTGCTTGTATTAGAGTCTCACTGACTTGTTGATAACACAGATTGTGCGTGAAGATTTGATAATGCCCTACACTCAGATCATGGTTCACTATTTGGGACCTAAATGGTCAGTTGGTCACTCTGCACAACTGCACATGTTACAGCCACAGTATGATGCTAACGTCCCTCCTAAGCCTCACAAGACTCCTTTATATCCTCTAAAATTCAACCCCAAAATTAATTCCAAGACATGTTGCCTGCAGACTGATGTTGGGTAGGCATAACAGGTACGTGCATTAGTACGAGAAACAACAGCCAAAGCACCTCAAAAAACTTGGGAAATCCAAAACGTTTGCAGGCTAACAGTTGCATGAAATTACCTAGCTTCTAAGTTCTAACCTATTGTTACAAGTTAAAACTACGCATGATCTCATTTTATGATAGCAAAAGCCCAAAATAAATGCTACCTTTCACCCATATAAGTGATGCTACCAACAGGTGATACAACGACTGCAGTGCCTGTACAAAATACTTCATCAGCATTCAGTAGCTGGTCCACTGAGACAAGCTGCTCCACAACCTACACAAGATCACCAAAGACTTAGCCAGGAATGTAGGCATGCAGAATGATCAGAGAGAGATGATAAAACAACTATTGAAGTGCTATAAAACATGCTACAAACCTGCACGAAGTCAACAATCACTTATCAATTATCATAATACATGATGACAAGATTCAACAAAAGCTATCACTTGCCAAGAAAGCAAAGGAGCAATATGGTGAATGAATTCGTTTGATCTTTTTAGTCTCTACCACACATGGGCCACATGGCATCACTACATGCAACTTTCTGCTAGAAACATCAATGGCAAGCCCAAAACTTTATCAAGTGCTATACACTATCTTTACATAAGCCACTAAGAGTACAATATGCAGCGCAGACATTTTATCAGGATTGAGCTCAATATGAGGAGAGGGGGTATAATATTTTTTTTGGGTAATGGGTAGGAGGTATAATTCTTCAATCTGGAGGGTTGATAATTACAAACAATAACAAATGCACACCCTAAAGGGAGCTCATGTTCTTCCAAAATTCTATCATGTTAGGTAGCAGTATTACTCCATGAGCTAAGTTGTTACTGTTTGGCTGGAATTAGAAGTAGATCCTTGACTCTTAAATATTAGCAGTAAGTCAGTAACAGTTAACTGTAAATTACAAGTTTAAGAAGAAAAAAAATTGAACCGGATATATACCTCAAAACCTATACTACGAGCAATGTCAATTATACTTTTCCTTGTAATACCAGGCAGAATTGTTCCCTTTATCGCCGGAGTAGATATCACATTATCCTGTAAAAGAGAATAACAGTTGCACTCAACAAATGTCCCAAAGAATGAGGTAGCACAGAGAACAAACCAAGAGATTTTTATAGCTCCGTACAATAAAACTTTCCAAATTTACTCAGGCAGTTTCTGCTAACTGGTCTTTGGGTTGATCATCCAAAAACTCATGTTCGCAAACTAAGCATGCTTCACGAAATTTTGAGATGGTTTACAGGGACATCCTTGTTTTGGGTAGTAGGGAGAACATAAACTGACTATTTGAGTTGGAAAAGATCGTTTCACAAATACAATGAGAACTACCCACTCAACTTTAATGTGGACGATGAAGACATCATACCTTCACGACAAAAACATTACAAGAGGAAACCTCCTCAAGGTATTTCTTATGAACGCAGTCGAGATATAGTACATCAGAGTAACCCTTAGCTTTAGCAGCTGTATGAGCCTTCAGAACCTACAAACATTTATCAAAAAGAAAAACGCTGGTTTAGCAGCTTTATTGAGATTAAATAATGAAAAACACTAGCAATTGTCATATTTAGGTCAAATTCAGATTTATATATCACACACTGTTCACAATTTTAATATAAAGAAGACAGATGCTAGTGACAAATTGGGGTTATAGTATAGTATGACAAACCCAGTCCTATAAACAACATTTGAGAGTATTCAAGGACAGATGCAGCAGTTGCATAGTAAAACAATTATGAGTGACTTATTCACCAATCATTTGTGATGAAAAAGATACATTACATCTCAGAAATTGTTCACGATCATCAAAAAGAGGAATTCTATCATTTAAAATGAGTGCATGCATCTGTGCATTCATGTCTCATGTGTATAATGTTGACGCCATCTTTAGCAGCCATGAGGTATGGTCAGGATAGGTTAAGGCCACTTCCCAGCAAACGCAATACTAATAATAATACAGAAAAGGAAACATGATTTGTGTTTTATAGGAATTTTGACAAGTTGAGAACAGAGAAATTTTACCGCCGCATAATTTCCAATAGTTTTCACTCCTCCAGTTCCACCAGGACTAGCACGATGAAAATCAGTTTCAATCACCAAATTAATTGGTGCCAGACCTTCCTGGTATAAGGGGCTAAGATGTGAGAACAGTAATACATTAAGCCTAAAGCACAACAAAATAAAATAAATAAATAATTAGAAGACTGTAGAAAGGGTTTTATCCAACCTTGAAGTAATTACCAACAGGTGACGCATAAATCAAAAAGGTATACTCAGGAGCTGGTGCAATCCCGAGAACAGAACCACTCCCCATGAGCAATGGCCTGATATACAAAGAACCTTTACCCGTGGGGGGAATCTGAAATGAGACATTATAGCCGACTTCTCAATGATTAAGCAAGTGCTAGAGACTAAAATATATGTTTTTACAGAAATAAGTAAGCACATTACCCAACGCCCATTTGCGAACACTGTTTCCTTTACAGCATCCACAAATTGCTCAACAGTTGGTGCAGGCATGCACATCCTCTCTGCACCAGCTCTCATCCGCAGAGCATTCTCAGTGGGACGAAAAAGCACAATGTTACCATCTTGTGTTCTGTATGCTTTTAAGCCTTCAAATAATCCCTGAAGACATATAGTACTTAGAAGATCCATAAAAAATTTATGGGTCACAGCTTCATAGGCAAATAGGCAATGTCAGATCGAATATTCAATTACAAGCATTTCAAGTGGAAGACCACATGCTCATAGGATAGGCCATTAAGGATAATGAAGAACTAGGATGCTCGTATCCATGGGGCAAACAAATAAATTTCAAATTGAATACATGCAACTAGTTTGTTTAAAATAGAAGTCAAACTATGAAAAGTGATGGGGGCAAAGAAAGCTAGGAGAGGCTCTAGCCACAAGGTCCGCAACTAGCATCCATCAGGTAGGTTACAAGACGCACATCAAATTAATGTCATACAACTTCAAGAACAGAGAAACCACGCTTAAACATTCAAGGTTAATACAATTCCAGATATCAAGGAGAAATTTCTGTGGGCTTAAGATCAACTCCTATGTGCTAAGTCAATAGATTCAAGACCAAATTAAATAACGTTATCTACACTTAAAGATCAACAAACTAATTATTTGGTTAACATTTACTAGTTAGGTCAAAACAAATAGTGTGGTTGACTCAGTTACTGCAGGCTAATCTAAAATGCCACTCTTTAAAACAATGGAATAGTTGATCAAACAGACAAATACATGTTCCAAAAAGTAATTGTTTAGAATGACCTGGATTTAAGAAACTATCTACTCACATGTCCAAACAAAGAAAAGGGACACTTTCAATTAACAAATTGACAGCTACTTGAAGAGGCAGTAATATTAGTCTCTGGCAAGTCTTGTGTGAGAAGAAAAGCCACCCAAAACAATCGAAATGTTTACCACGGTTAAAAGAAAAAATTAAAAAAAAAGATCGCCCCAAACCCCCAAGTTTTTGCCTAGTCTTTTACCAATGGAATTATAAGGGATTAACTAAGCATTTCTAAGCAGAACCCAATTTCAAAGCCCCATGCATGATTTTTTTTGTTTAGTTTGTTTTTTGAGATAAAGCCTTGCATATGATGTGCAAGTTTCCTGATAATTTCTCCTAACACATGTCCATATTGCATATCAACTGAATCTACCAGAATAAGAACCAATGTAACTACATTGCAAAATTCTTGAAAAGTGTATTCAAACTGAAAAGTGAAGGAAACACTTGCAACAACTTAAATTTCACAACCACCAAGTTTAATAAGAATAAAAGATGAAGTCATATGTTTGGGTATGCTAGTGATAGCCAGACAGAAACTGGAGAAGGACAGATTTCATTGGTGATGCAAACATTATTTCAAGCAAATCTTTTTGTGGAGGAAAAAAAATGCATAAGTTTGATGGGATTTAGGAAGGGTAGAATTCCCAAAAACGTAGCCCCATAACTACAGATAGTTATGAATATTGGAATGATATAGCTTTGTATTGTATAAGGATTAGGTGACTGACCTGTCCATAATTTAAGACTCCAGCTGAAGGACTCATCTCAATGTTCCCATATCTTCTTATTTCACCCGAGGAGAAGCTTTCACCTCGAGCGCATTTCATAATATACATGTAATCGGTAGGTACAATCCCAAATCCAAGATTGTCCCAATCGATGTCGGCTAATGTAGATGCTTCACTGCAAAGGGTAATGAAGATTTGCTAGTATAAATGAGATGTGTTGGTATAATCTAAACTAGTATATTGCTTCCTTCCCTGTCTATCAAGAAACTTAGAATGAGCCATCAGAGTTCAACTTTCTAACAAATTGTGAATGATACTACTTTGTAAATTATGCCCATTTTTGTTTAATAGACATGCAGGTCACTCAGAGAACCCTGCAAATAACCTTAAACCTTACACAAGGCATGTCGCTCCCTGGATTCAACCCTGAAGAGTCTGCAAGGAAGGCAGCAAGCATGCCACTAAGATATAAGGTCGTTGGCATGTACAGGGTGCCTTTAGCATCAACATAACCTTAAGCTGCCAGTTTCTCTCTACTTTTGTTTCAGGCAGTTGACTAATGGTTTTTTCAAGTTCAGTCTGAAGTTACCTCATATTAAATGCATATTGATAACGTTAGCCCTTCTTCAAGGGGGCCTTTCTAGTTTCTACACATCCTTTTAAATGCCAATAAAACCTCCTTCAACAAAAGGACTCCGACTCACAGTAATTTACATGTTCCCAACCTAAGCATAATTTGACATCTTTGACCTAACCATAGGTAACATAGACCAAAAGCAAACTTTCAATTGACCAATTTGAAGAAACACGAATATAATATTATCTCCAAGTTCCACTACAACATAATTGTCTACCTCCAAAATTTCAGTCTCCCAAAGTATAAGAATAACCCACTTTCCTAGCAGTCTTGAGAATAGTTGCTCTTAGTATATAATGCCATTTAAAAGACGCCAATAAGAACTGTGATAAGAGATAAAGATGCAAGAACGCAAAGGAGCGCAAACCTGGAAGTATCAGCCAGTGTAGCCTCACATTTCACCGATTGAGAAGCCGCAACTTTGTTATAACCCGAAGGTAACTGCTTCTGAAGCCGAACTCAACCATATAACAATACGAAATCAGCAAACTTCACAAAACTCATGAAAAGGGGGAGAGAGGGGATTGATTCCAAAACCCCTTACAGCTAATTATATACCAGGAAATGAAGTGGTGAAAATAATTAAAAAGATACATATTATTACAGGCAAACTGTAGGGGCTCAAAGAGAAAAGCATGCAACTTTGACAATGAAAAGGTTTCTTTTCGGATTTTCCTATTATACCAATAGCAAAAAGCAGCAATCAAACTGGTAAAAAGGAACCATTTTTCACTTTTTGAATAACTGGTGAATAGAAACTACTATTTGTTTGCTTATCAGAATCCATTTTATTGGCTGCTTGACAGTAATTTCAATGCTTAACAATATTCCAATGTAAATTACACATGCTCAATTTCTTCTCTCCCAATAATTCATTAGCACACGCAAAACGATTGAATCTCAATAGGAAAATTAAAACAAATACTACATTTCAACAATCAATTTAACATAAACTGCCAAACTGAAATAGAGTTGCATTTTGGTAGCTCTAAATTGGAAGGAATTAAAAAATCAAGAAATAAGAACTCCCCAAATGCCCTAAAAAATAAAACCATCATTTTGACCAGGACAAATTCACACAAACAACAGGGTCAATCAATCAATCAATGAAAGAGAGAGAAAAAACCTTGAGAGAGAGACTATTGAAGCGCTTAGGATGAGAGAAGAAGCAAGGAGAGTGATGGAGAATACTAGAGACATCGTTTCGAGGAGAGAGAATATTTTGATGAAGTTGTATTCTCGCCATACAACCACTGCTCTCCATCTTCTCTCTCTAAAAATGCAACCAAAGAAGAGAGAGAAAAGGGAACTGAAGAAGAATGGCGGCTTACTATTCCGGGCTATGGGCTATGGTGGAGAAAGAGAGAGATTTGGTTAAGCGTCAGGCGTTAGGTGGGGTCTATTTTTTAGTTAGTTTAATTTAACACAATGGTGTTGGGTGTTTAGTTGTTGAAGGTGGACATGTTTTATCAATGGAAAATATGTGTCACACAAAAAACTTGTATCGGGCGGCGGCCTCAGGGTGAGGTCTTGTCTAACAAGCATGACGCTATGCTTATATCATACTTGATTATAAGGGAAGGTCTCACCTTGAGGCGATCTCATAGTAAACTTTTTGTAAATGTCATACATAATACATTCGACGTATAACTCTATAATATGACGATAAGTAAATGATCATCATACTCTATGTGATGCCAATTTTTTTATTTTGCATCAATGTGTACAATATGTAGATTCACCTAGACACGTTCAAACACTTAGAAAGCAAATGAGAATATCAGATTTATTTGCCATAGAAAGATAATGGAACAATAATTATTAAAGATATATATCAAGAATAATTAATCCTTTCATAACTCATATTTGGTATTTACATCTAATTATTTTGATTTAGGTCCATTTAAGTATCATATATACGCTTCATGAGTACTTCCACAATAGTTGCATATTTGACTTTTATTACAACATATAGAGATACATATTCATGCATGGGTTCATGTATCAGTATAGGTCCATATAATAATTTTTTTATGTGCATAGTCGTTGGTCGTAAAACAACATTGGTTTTAATATTCTATTCGATTTTTTTTTTGTGTGCTATTTCATATTCTATTCGTAATTGTATTATTTGTGGTAAAACCAATCAAGAAAATAAATTGCATGGATTTTTCTCCCTTTTAATTTTGTAGATACATTACCTTATAAACAACAAATTGCATTTCAATATGAACGCACATTTTCTCACTATCTTTCATGCGAATAGTGTGAGTTGGTATATGAAAATCATTTGTAAAAGATGACCAAATACAATGTCATTGAGGATCAATTAGAAAAAATGGGCATAATTGTTAATAGCTATTTACAACTCACCAACCCCACACAATCATATCATGTTTATTTCCAAACGGATCCTACATACCCAAATTGTATTTGATGATAATCAAAAAAAATATTTATCCAACTAACATGCATTGGACACAATTCTTCTCACAAAATTTGAACGATTTAATACCTTTTATGAATATTTTCAAACAAACATATTCCTCCCTGATTTCTAAAATCTTGTCATCAATTAATAAACCCCTCCACACTCCCTATATAAACTCATCCCTATTGGGCAATACACACATAACAAGTAACAAAACATCCCATTTTCTTTCTCTTACCTTTTCCTATTATCTCTATTTTTGTCATTCATCACCATGACAAGAAAGAAGGTGAAGCTAGCCTTCATCACCAACGACTCAGCTCGAAAGGCGACTTACAAGAAGAGAAAGCGAGGCTTTTTGAAGAAGATGGATGAGCTAACCACCCTATGTGACGTTAAGGCGTGCGCCATCCTTTACAGTGCCTATGAGGCTCGCCCCGTGGTCTGGCCCAACCCATCTGGGGCTAGGGATGTGATTTCGAGTTTCAAAAGGCTGCCTGAGATGGAGAAGGTGAAGAAAATGGTGAGTCAAGAGGAGTTTTTGAGACAAAGGATTGCTAAGGCCCATGAGCAATTAAAGAGACAACAAAAGGAGAACAGGGAAAAAGAGATGACCCAATTTATGTACCAATGCTTAACTGGTAAGAGCATACAAAACTTGAGCTTGCTGGACTTAAGTGACCTTGGTTGGGTGATTAATCAACACTTATTTGAGATTAGTAAGAAAATTGAGGGTTTGAAAAAAGAAGATCCTCCTAATAAATTATCTCTCTCACCACCATCAACACAACATCATGTACAACCGGGAACCGTGACTCAGGGGCAAGAGGGGGATCTAGAGACCATGCAGATGATGATGCAACCATGGTCATCATTCATGGGCATGATGGGTCTACCAATGCATGGTCAACACAATCAATATCATGCTCCTAATCATCATCATCATCATCAACAAATGGGGATGTGGACGGGGATGGGAGGAGGGTTAGGAGGGTTAAGTGGTGGTGAAAATGGTGGTGCTAGTAGCAGTAATAATAGTGGTGGTAAGATGAGCAATATGATGATGGGTTCGTTTGGTGAGTATCATGGGCATGGTGGGGTTAATCCAGCTTTGTGGTCCAATGCTTTCTTTCCATGATGAGGAATAATGGGACAATGATGATGAGTGTGCGGTGCTTAATGATATGAGATATATGATAAGCTCGTTGGAAGCGTTTTAAGTTTGGTATTCCAATTTTTTTCCTTCCCTTTTTAATTTCAACTTCTAGCAAATGAATACAGATTTAAGTTTGTTTTCTTTTTTTATGGTAAAATGTACTATTTTAGTAATTTTAGTAAATCTGTAGTGTTAAATCAACATTGTCTTTTGTGTTACATTATGCGAAATTAGAGACAAGGATAAAAAAAAAAAAAAAAGAATTTCAAATCCAAGCTTCTAAATAATATTAAACTTCAAAGCAATGTCTTAGACTTTGTCGTGGCTAAATTAGCTGGTACATAAAACCAAAAATAAAATAAATGCAATTGATATTATAATATCATACACATTTTTACGTGATTTTGTAGAACTTGTTTGATTCATTTGCTGAATTTTATGTACAAAATAGTCAATAGTCAAATCTCTCTAATTTAAAAGACATGATTTGAATATTGGAGAGTACTATTTGTCTTAACACTCTTAATTTGGGGAGAGAGGGGGAAGCCCATTTGATTGACTTATTATGCCAACAAATCTTGGAGGATATTATGAGAATTTGATTATTCTGGCTATGTCGTTCAATTTTATCTCCCCATGACAACAATGACAATGAGATCCTAAAGTGTATGGGATGTAATTAAATTAGCTAAATAATATTCATTACTGAAATATATTGGGTTTTATTGTTTAGATTAGTTAGCATGATTCTCAATTTTTTTTGATTAAAGCATGATTCTCGTTTAAGAGCATCCTATAACTCAAATTATTTATACCGTTTTTGTAGTGTGGAAATTGGAATGAAGTACCTCAATATTGGCATTAAACTCTTTCCATTTAAACTCACTAAGTGTCTACGTCATTTACCCGTTGTTATTATTTTTATTATTATAATTTATTAGACAAAATTGCACTTATTATACATGATAAATAATGATTCTGAATATCTACATAGAATATGAAACATACCAATTACTAGTATTACACGTGCATTTCAATTTTTTTTAAAAAGGAAGAATAATGAGTATTTCAAACCATACTAAATTATCTCTTACCAATTAATAACCAAAGTGAACATAAACCTAGAGCCCAACACCACAAACAACTCAGTCAAATTACAAATGTAGTTCATCTCACTTTAGTGTTTTTTTCCTCTTTCTATGCTTTATAGAATTAACTCTAAGCATAAGACAATACCAATAATGGAAACAATTCAGAAATGGAAGTCAAAATTGCAGACCTGCCTCAATATTACTTCATTATTCTAATTTTTTAGGCACAAAAAAAATAAATAAATACTACCCCACAGTGGGTCCCATTTACCTCCACCAAACCATGCTGCCACCCCAGATTATTATTTAAAAAACAGAATAACTGCAACTGGGAAAAATTATAAAAAAATAAAATAAAATCAAATCCAACGGTTCTCAGAGAAAAACCGGCAAAGATGACGTCATAATATAACACGCGTCACCATCTTAGCCCTTATTCAACTTTTTTTGTGTATAATATATCAAAATCAAAAACAAAATTTCAGATTATACGAAAAAAAATTAGTTTTCGCCATCGATCCCTCAAGAGAGGAGAGAGAAAGAAGAGAGAGGAGAGAGAAAGAGAGAGAGACAGAGAGTGGAGGAATTTTTACAAGAGTTATAGTCTAATTTCATCATTTTGGTTTTATTTGGGCTGATTTTTGGTAGTTCCGATCCACTGTGATCGAGCGTTTTGAGCTTTTAATCGGAGATTTCGCCGGAAAGTTTTTAATTTAGGGATCGAAATTTGTATCGAATTTTGGGTATTGTTTGATTGAGAGTGGTTTAATTAATTCGGATTGAAGTGAAGAATTTCGATAGTTTAAAGATGGTGAATTCATTGGTGGAGAGAGCTACAAGTGATATGTTGATCGGACCTGATTGGGCTATGAATATTGAGATCTGCGATATGCTTAATCATGACCCTGGGTAATTGATTTCTGTATCATCTAGTCGTAATTACTGTTTGATTGTTTTATGATTTGATTATTTGATTTTGTTCATAATTTGAAGGAAATGTTAAATTTTTGTGTGTCAGTATATAGCTGTAGCTCTTGCTAATTTATGAAGGTTAATTTATATTATTGTTATTATTTGGTGGGGTGGGTTCAGCTTAGTTGAGGGATTCCCTCAACTTTACTGGACCTGCTTGTAACTGGTGCAATTTAGTTCTAGCCTATGGCACTTATCAACTTAGTGGATGCAGCAAATAGGTTAGTTCAAATTGCTAATTGAGTACTTATTATATTTTTTGTTATGTGTAGTTAGTTGATGTCCTGAATGTAAGCTATAGGGGTGGTTGTAGTTTGAGGAGAGGCAGAGCATGATTTCATGTCGGGAAGTGTTTTACTTAGCAGTTAGAACTTGTCTTGCTCAGTGTCTTTGTTCGGAGTGACAAATCACCTTTATCTGACCCTTGGAGACGCGGATGTGACGTGACACTAAGGACTTTACAATTCAGAGGATAAACAAACAGAAAACTTTAAAAATAGATGATCCTGAGCTTTGGACATCTTGGAGAAATGAAGGGTGGGTTTAAAATTAAGAGATGATTGATTTTGTTGGGGGAGTGACTAATGAGTTTCTTGAAAAACTTTGTTGATGCCTTGGCGGGCGTTGGTGAACTTTGATTTAGGCATAAAAGATAGGAAGAGAAGGAAGTGTACGGAAAGCTATTTTTCGTTGGTCCCTAACCCAATATCTCAGCGTTGTCAAAGAGTCCCTCTATTAGCAAGGAAAGCTTTTTGTGCATGCTCTTCTCTCAAAATGCAGAGAAGACTTCATGGGATCTTCTTTCATGCGATTGCTAAAGTTTTTGAGTAGATTGCTGATGCCGTATGCTGCAAGAACTGAGCTCATCTCCTTATTGCTTGCAAGCCCTCACATCTTTTTGTCACCCCTTTTGTGTCCCGCTTGAGAATTGGAATTGGTTATTAAGAACCGGATAGAAAAGAAATATAGATACGCAGTTTTATGTGGAACTTGTTGCTTTTCATTTGTATAGAATAGGATCCTGTAGGTGCTTGTTGCTCACTTGCTTACAAAATGAGCCTTTAGTGCTTCCTTCTTTATCAATCTATTTTTAATACGCTTGGACTAAGGGAGTGATAATGGAAATTGCGTGTACTTACACTTTTACAAATTGAATAATTATGGGGATTTGTTGCAATGTATTTGCAAATCTTAGCTCTCAAGGGTAATGGATTTAAATAGTGAATTTTAAATAAAGACAAAAACTGTCGCGTAGTTTCAGATGGTGATTGGGAGCTTTCCAATGAAATGCTTCAGCAAAGGAGACCAGGGATGGCACTTCTCCCTGATGTCTGTGCTTTGCTACGCTAGTATCAAAGCTTGCTTTCATTTATTCCTCCATTGTCGTATGGCAATATATCTTTAGAGTCTCTTATTTGGTGTGATTGTGGGAAAAAGTGGGTGTTTCCTTCCACAATTGTGGAACTTTTGGTGTTAGAGTTTGTAAGTTTTGAGAGAGATTAGGGGAAGAAGCTGCGATGGAGGAATGCAATGGTGACAATGTTGTGGTGTACTAGGCTGGAGAGGAAAGTTAGGATCTTTTTGGGAACCACCTTGATTCCTGAACTTTTATGGGACTGAGTGACGTATTTAGCTTTCCTTTGGGTTAAGGCAGGAGGGACCTTTAGAAGCTACTGCGTTGCCAGTACCGGCAGATACTGGGCTTCTTTCTAAATGATGGGAGGATGACTTGTCCTCCTTCGCTGTAATTTTTCTTATTGTAATACGTGTTCTTATAAAAGAATAGTCTGTGATGGTGCTTGGGAGCGGCTGGTTTGTTATTTTTTCCTATCTCAATATTTGACTATGACCCGATAGCCACTTATATAAAATCGTAATCAGTGAGGTAACAGCTGTGAATCTTAAGATGTGACTATCTTCTTCGACTATGATTTGTGTAAGATGGGTTTAAAGTGAACTAGTTTTTTTAAAATATACAATGTCCATGGAAACAAATGCAAGTGTGTATATGCTGTGTGCCCATGTTGGTCATTGATGTGGTGGAAATTTAGCTTGCCAATGCACAAGATGTGTTAGTCTGTAGTCCTGTCCAGTGCAAAAGCCTTCGTAAAACACAAAAATTGTCTTTAAGTAGTCTTGGAATCAACAAGGGAATTGCAACAGGTATATGTTCTGAGTACTGAGAAGAACTTACAAGTAATGGTTAGAACTAACCACTTGAACATAGTTCCTAAGTTGTGCTTTTATCATAGGTTCTGCAAGATGTCTCCCAGTTCCTACTACATGACTAGCACCATTGCGACTATGACTATGACACCAAACGTCCACACAAGTTACCTTTTCCTTCCACAGCCACGTTGCATTAAGTAACCCTCAGGCACTCCAAACACTGAAGGGAAAACCTACTTGAGAACTGCACGGAACCAGTTACCAATCCACCTCCTTGATTATTCACATTTGACAATTGCACGGTCTCCAAAAAGACTAGCAAAGAGTCAAATTTTCTTTTTTTATAGATAAAGAAAAGTTATAATGAAGTATCAAATGATAAACAGTTACAAGTATGAGGACAAGGAGTCCTTAGAAGAAAACAAACTTGGAATAAAATTATACAATCGCCCCAATGACGTTGCACGTCACTAAGAGGCACCCCTCTAAAAGCCCCTGAAGCCTTGGCCCACTTAGAGGCCAAATACACCACCCCATCCCAAACAAAGTCTAGATACTTAGAGGGCCCATCAAGACCTGAGGAGGCTTTTGTAGATGCAAATTCCACGGACTTGTGGAAAGGGCTGAAGCAATCTGGGAAACCTCAAACTCAACAGCTTACCACCCCCGCTAACTATCCGCCCATAACCGTATCCTCAAACCATTCCTAAGCTCAAACTGACTAATGGGAAGGAAGTGAGAAGAAGCTTGAGACACAAACTCCAAGGCCTCATGTGTGTGCTGCAACCTGTGCATCCTAACCATTAGATTGCAAAACGTACCTGCTTCTTATAGCCTATGCCACAAAGCTTCTGTCTCGAGTGGAAACCCCCACAGCCACATGTCAAAGTCACCAACCTCCCAAAACCCAGCCCCTTCATTCTTCCGTCAACAAACCCTTCAGAAAATGATCTTTCTTCTAACCATCCATGCTGGACTGCATGAAATCTCTTATCATTTTCTCAATCCTAATAGCCACAGACCTACAATTACTGGGATTTGAAATAAGATATATATATATATATATATATATATATATATATATATATATATATATATATATATATATATATATATATATATATATATATATATATTGGAACACTGGAGGATGAGGTGGGAGCACAAGTGGTAAGTGCCCTACTCTCATGACCACTAACCCAGTGGTCAGGGGTTCGAATCCTCATCTATGTAGGGAGAATAAAACTCCCCTACCTTTCTTTGGAGGGAGGGTCCTCTCCTCTACTTAGAGCCTGTCAGCACATCAAAGATGGGTTGGCTTGCCCGGTGCGTGTGGTTTGCGGGCTATTGCATTAGCAATTTTTTATTTATTTTGGAGCACTGATGTTGGAGAGCCTATAATAATTATGGTGACAACCTTTTAAAGTTGGAGATGAGCACCTAGAAAAATAGAAAGAAAAAAAACATGTTGGAGATACCTGTCAAACGATTTACGCTAGTGAACTACAGGTTTTTGTGAACGCTGGGTTTAAAACCCTTTCTATTTTTTAATTTTAGAAGAGTGTCTAAGTTGATCTGATAGCTCACAACTCACGAGTGTCTTTTATAATTTATTTGTGCCTTGTGAACTTTATATTCGGGAAAAATTGCCTATATAGCTTCAGGGTAAAAAAGCTTCCGTAGCTATCATTTACCAATGGATTAAACATACAAATATTGGGACTACATGACAAAACAACACATAACAAAGAGGAGAGATTAAAATTGGACTGGACTAAGGGCGGTAAAATAAAATTTGTATATAGTATATGTGAGTTTTGTAGGAGTTTTATTGGTTAAGATATTGGGTTTCATCTTCTCTCATGCGTCGCTTTAACGTTGACCTTTCCCATTTCTGGTTAATTGCTTTGGGTTAGGTTGGGTCAATGTTTCACAAATCTAGTTGCAGCAGTATCTTTATCACACAAACATGCGAAATTAACTTCTTTACTGGTATCTCTATGCATTCTATAGCTTGTCTATGTCTTCTGCTTTATTTTCTTTGATATTCTGCTTTCATTTGTATCTAAAAATGTTTTATGTACTTGTCTATACACAGTCGCAAAACTTCCAATTCTGAAAGGTCTCCTAGAGTTTTGAACGTGTTAAAGTTGAAATAGATCCTCTTCCACTCCAAATCATAAGTTAAATCAGCCTGTAACTGAAAGAATAGAAATGGGAAGCCAATGTTTATAGTGTAATTGGATAACATTATGAAGGGAATGGACTGAACCTTGAGCGGGTAGCTCAGCTGGTAAGATCTCTGAGATTTATTCCCAAGGTCCCAGGTTCTAGTCCCCTCAGGACCATTGGAGGTTTCCCTAGTCGTTAACTTCAGGGCCCATAGGCTTAGCTTAGTCATGAAAAGCTTGGATACCCATTGCTATCTTAAGAAAAAATGAAGGGAATGGACTGAACGTGTCGTCGTTAGATTCATTTAAGTTACCTTTGCTGCTCAAAAATGTTGAGGGGAGTTTAACAAAAAAAATTAGCGTCCTGTGCAGAAGTGGGGCTTGTCCAGATAAGGACTGAACTACTGAAGCCAAGCATGTGATATACTTTTCCCCCTTTTGTTGATACTAGTTACCAGTATATGATGTATCCTTTTCCATTGTTAATGACCCACGCTTCCTATGATGGTAGAATAACTATTTGACTTATGTAGCTCCTTCCAATGGTCTGATGCGGCTACGTGCGGTTTGTTCTTGTAGTATCACTTTTTTTCCTGGATGGTTTTTTAAGCACCTGTAATGAATCATTAGGTGCTCATTGCATCTTCTTTTGGCTATTCAGGCAAGCCAAAGACGTCGTGAAGGGCATAAAAAAGCGTATTGGGAGCAAGAACTCAAAGGTTCAGCTTCTTGCTTTGACGGTAAGCATCTTACGGGGAATTATTTTTTTGTTATAATTATTTTGGGGACCTATTTTCCTCCCCATTATCTACTCCAATTTCCATGGGATTATATAACCAGATTCCTTTTTCTTCTCATTTCTTTTTTCTTCTTCTTCTTCTTTTTTTTTTGGGGGGGGGGGGGCGTTTGGATGAGTTTGTATGGTGACTCTGTTCTTATTCTTTTTCTGAATGGGAGAGATTATAAGTGAACTAGTGCTTAATTTATAGGGTGCTGGATACTGTTATTTGTAATTCTTTTGTACTTGTTTATCTTGCTAAGTTAGCTTTTCCCGCATTTGCAAGCTTATGTGATTCTGTGGCTTGAATGCTTTTATGCATCTTAGTTATTAAAGATGTGGTTCTCTTATATTTCTGTGCAGCTTCCAAAGCTTATTTGAGGTCTGTAATTGTTTGGTTATCTAATGGGAGTCTTTAGTTCTCGCCCTTTTTCTATAATTATTGATAAACAAATATTTCTATGCTGTAGCAGGACAATTAGAAGTCCCAAGTAATAATAAATGCCTGCCATACACCTGATGTAGAAACCCAACATGTTTTGCGTGCACACCACAGTTCCCCCCATGTCTGTGTTCACTACTCTTAGAGGATGTCAAATTTTTAAGGGTGTGCAATCATTTAAAAAATATTTTCCTTCTTTCCCGGAAACTCCTAAAATGTCAGTCTCTTGTATATGTTGTTATTTTCTGAGGGCTGGGGTTTCTTACTTGGAATTGTTATCGATTTATGATCTTTATGCTCCGTGTCTTGTCCTTTAAAAGTCTACAAATACAGAAGATGGTTGGTTTTTGTTTATAGCTTGTCTACATTATATGTTGCAGTGATCTAAATTGGTTATTTTGATGTGCTTCCTATAGCTGCTGGAGACAATCGTAAAGAATTGTGGAGACATAGTGCATATGCATGTGGCTGAGAAAGATATACCCCATGAGATGGTGAGAATTGTTAAGAAAAAGGTCAGTGATTTTGTTTCAGTTGTTGAAATGTGCTATTATACCTCTTAGAATATTTGCTCATGGTGTGTTTACTATTGGCATTGTAGCCTGATTTTCATGTTAAGGAAAAGATATTAATTCTGATTGACACTTGGCAAGAAGCTTTTGGAGGACCTAGAGCTAGATATCCACAGTATTATGCTGCTTACCAGGAATTATTGGTATGTTTATTTTTACTGTGATAATTGTGTCAAACTTTTACCTGTAGAAGAGGAATATGCTACTTAATAACTCTAATGCTTTATGTGCAAAGACTGATTTTCATACTGTTCTGCTTCTGTGCAGTGGTTTCATGGGCTTCTTTCGGTGTTACTGCTCCTTTAATCTAAGACTATTTGTCCCTTTTGTATCAGCGTGCAGGTGCAGTTTTCCCACAAAGAACTGAAAGGTCTGCTCCTGTATTTACACCACCACAAACGCACCCTCTGTCTTCTTATCCTCCAAATTTGCGCAATCCAGAGAATCGTGAAGAAACAGCTGGGGCTTCTTCAGAGGCTGAATTTCCCACCTTGAGGTATATTATTTACATCCTTTGGCTGCTACCTGAATAATTTCAAATGATCTTTGTCTATTTCCTTTTTTTTTTTTTTTTGTTTTGTTCTGTTTTTTTTTTTGTGGCGTGTGTGGGCGGGTGTGGCTGGGTACGTTAGGAGTGGGGGGTTTATTCCAGTTCTTTTGAATTTTGTCAGTTTGATGTTATAGTTAAAATCAGTCCTAGCGGTAATGCTTCTTAGAAGCTTTTCCTTGGATTCCATACCATTTGGAAGTGAAAGAATGGTTGAGGGGGCAGGGAATATAAGTACAATTGTTCTGCACATCTTATTCAAGGGTTTGATTATCACGATTCAGTGAGTATATCTGCATTTTGAGAAGCGGTTACTTTGGTGTAATGCTGTTTCTGCGATCTTATGGTGTCTTTGGCTAGAAAGGAATGCCCGGGTCGTTGATGGGGTGGCCATTTTGGTAGTTGTGCTGTGGCCTGTGCGATAAGGTCGCTTATCTAGCGTCTTTATGGGCTTGAGCTGTAGGGGCATTTAGGGATTATTCTATTACTACAGTCCAGCGTAACTTGGCCGATCTGTGATTAGTTTTTTCATGGAGGACATCTTCCTCATTTGCTGTATTTTTGACACTTCATTAATATATACTCTCTTTCTTGAAAAATAAATTTAATATCTGCATTTTGAAATGAATAACGTTACCTTTAATTGGGAGAACTGTAAACCTTCATTGTTCAGTTGGTTTAGTTTGTTGTAATTTTTGAATATTCTCTGCCCTTAGTTATACAGCTGTTAGCATACTTGATCCATGCATCAATGTCAATGAACTATAACCTCATCCTCAATATATTTATGCAAGTCATCCTGCATTCTTTTGTAGTGACGGAGTCAGAATTTTTTTGTTTGGGGGGCAAACATTTTTTTAACTTCTACTTGGATTTGGTTTTAAAATTTGTTTTCCATTGTATATGTCTTTCTCTTGATAAAGGAGTATAAATCATTAGAGTTAGAAATAATTCAGGAGTTTTTATTTTGAGCTAAGATTTTGTTTTTTTTTTTTGCTCGTCGAGCTAAGAATTTATTTGGATAGACTAAAAATTACCCAAATTTAAAACAATAAGGAAAAGTGAATTGCATTAGAGAGAAAATAAGAAGAAACTCTATTGGAAAAGTGCTCGGGGGTTATACTACAAACTCCTTCTCAGGAGAAAAGAAAAAAGTCAAAAACAAATATTTTGATGTGAAACCAAAAGAAGATGAAAATATGGAATGGAAAAGGAAAAGTGAGCCTAAAAATAAATAAGCTCACTAACTTGAGACAAAGATAAAGCTAATTAAAGAAAGAAAACAAAAACCTAAAGAAAAGACTGATATTGCTCGTTTTTTGTGGGGAAAGTTGTTTGGCCTTTTGGGGATCCATGGGTGTTTCCTGCAACTGTGTTGGAGATGTTGCAGGTACGCTTTTTGGCCTTTGAGAGGGATAAGGAGATGAAGCTACTATGGCATAATGCTGTTTTTGCTAAACTCTGGTGTTGCTAGTTAGAGAGAAATGCCAGAATTTTCTCTAGGGGTTCCCTACCACCTGAAATACTGTGGGATAGAGTGACTTATTTAGCTTCTATGTGGGCTAAGGCGGGGGGCCTTTTAGGAGTTATTCGATAACTGAGCTCCAGAGGAACTGGCATAAATTGTTGTAATTTCTCAAGGAGGATAGCTTGTCCTCTGCTGCTGTTTTGGCAGTCTTATTAGTACAATATTCTTTAATTTAAAAAGAAAGAAATGGAATAGGAGCATTGTCAAAGGTGCTGGCAAGAGGTTAACACGGGACCTATACTCACCTGAATGTTCACACACCACACATCCCCACGTCCAGCTGTGCTCTTTTTCATGTGTGTTATACTCTGCAAGAAATATGAAAAATTATATTTATACAAAGATTTTCTAGATCACAGGAGGACCGACAACCTCCACTACTTGTCCTCCCCCCCCCCCCCCCCCCGGTCTCTGCCCCTGTTCTTTTGGACTAAACTTTTTGTCTTCAACAGCTTGACAGAAATACAGAATGCAAGGGGAATTATGGATGTCCTATCTGAAATGCTGAATGCAATAGATCCCTCAAACAAAGAGGTACCTATTGTTTATCTTTTTATTTGTGTCAAGTAGCATGATGTTGCTGTATGGATTTTCCAAACAGGCCAGTAAAGGGGCCTGGCTGAATATGTAGAATTTAGGGTCAACCTGACCCTGCTAACTTAATTGGTCATAGTGGGATTTTTTCGGTAAGTCCAAAATTTGGATTTCATTCCAATTTGTAACACCACCACATGTCCATGATAATGTATCCCTCTACTATGAGGTTTAGGAAGGCTAAGATGTTTGTAGCCTTACCCTGAACCAAGTAAGACTAGCATGGATGCTGCTTTTATAAGACCTTTGGAAAATATTTGTGAAGAAGGGGAAAGGATTTCTTAAGGCTTATGTTTGCTAGAATGATTTCCATTTTCTGCAGTCTCTTTAAATTTGGAATATAGGAAAAAAAATATTAGAGGAAAGTTGTTGATATTGATATTACCATCGTTATGGTGACACACTTCTTGTGCTTTTGGTTTGAAATGTGGCTTATGTTTGTAAAGAAAGCTTAGCCATTCAGGTACTCAGTTAGTCACTAATATCTCTGTTTAAATGATAAAATGCTGGAACACAGGGTATTTCTTTTGCTTAAGCAGACATCTAAAAAGAAGAATACACCAATGAAAAGGAAGTTGTCCTTTTCAAGAATCTTAACTGAAGACTACTAATGTATATCAGGCATGATGCTACTGACAAATGCATTTTTCT
This sequence comes from Tetragonia tetragonoides, assembly GCA_038025085.1. Classification (NCBI taxonomy): domain Eukaryota; kingdom Viridiplantae; phylum Streptophyta; class Magnoliopsida; order Caryophyllales; family Aizoaceae; genus Tetragonia; species Tetragonia tetragonoides. The sequence goes on along the minus strand of CM076153.1, from coordinate 13,837,064 downwards.
AATCACAAACTCAAGAGAACGCTGTCCAACAATAGTAAACATTGTCCATGCATGAAATCTCTGCAAACAATAACCTTTGATTCCGAAGAGAATGTCTTCTCTTTTTCTCATAAGCACTCAAGACAGGATGTGTTCCTTTATATTTTTTGTTTAGTTTTAAAAGTTATGCGGTGCTAGTGACATATGCAATATTTTGCATTTGTGGGTGTTAACTAATCTATGGTATTTGCTTCTTCTCCTCATGATGTTCGCAGGGTCTTAGGCAGGAGGTAATTGTTGACTTGGTTGAACAGTGCCGCACATACAAGCAAAGAGTTGTGCATCTTGTTAACTCTACTTCGTAAGGCCCTGTGCTGCTTGTCTGATACTTCTCTTCGTTAGAAAAATAAAAGATGAGGAAAAAGGAAAGACAAGAAGAGATAGATCACTCTTTATTGATTCAGTGAATGTGCATGCTTTTGTACATCTTTCTATTTATGCCTAAACCTGAGGAAGCAACTACTCGTACATGAAATTCAAGAACATGTAAGCTTAAGTAGAATTCCGGCTGAGGCCAGGCTTGGTTACAATTTCTGCACCACTAATTTGCTGTGCAACGACAACACCTAACACCTCAGTCGGGTTTCGGGGAGAACAAGATGCACAAAGCCTTTCTTATCTTAAAAAAAGAAGATCCACGCAGCCTTACCCCTGACTACTAGAGCCAATGTCTCTGAAAGACTTACAAAACTAAAATAAACTAAAATAACATAAAGTATTAAAGTTTGCTATTTTGGTTGAAGAGCAAACATCATAATTATATTTAAGTTCATGGTTAAGTCATTTCAAAACCTAGAAAAAGTAGTTGTGCTGGAAACAGTATCCTATTTTTGTTCTCCTGAGTCTCATTATACTTGGATCCCTTATCTGTGGATTTTGAACACCCATATGTAGCTTCATGTTTACAATTTATTTGCTATGGGAAGGTGATCTGGGGTCAGACATCCAACTTGTTGGATAATGATTATCTTGGTCAGATGGTAGACAAACTTAGCTTATTAAAGGTCTCGTGTTCGCATATCAAGTTTTATGCGAATGTAAGCTCCAAACTACTGCATTCTTAGCTATCTATTTCCCTATACAAAAGTATGTTTAATGATGTGTGAACCTGTGTTTCTTTGACAAAATTGTAATTTAGGTATCTTGCTTTGTTATGATATGACATACTTGTCAAGTAAGATGAACCTGTGACTCTTGACTGATTTTGAGATTATCGCCTTTGCCGTGTTTATACTCCTTATTGTACCTTGTAGATACTTTAGCTGGATATGTGGTTCATATGATATGGAATCAAATTATGCTGTACATGTAATTATGTGTGTGGAATGAGTCTGCTGGTTGAAAAATTCTGTTGCCTGTTGGTTCTTCAGAAATATGTGCCCAAAATTGGTTTATATATTGAATGACATATGGAGTCAGTAAAGTTTACCAAGATCATTGGTTTGTCTTGTGAAGTGTAGCTGAAATGTATTTCATCTCAACCTCTTGTAGATTGAGTGATGTTGAGCTTTTCCATTCATGCTTGATTAGATTTGTGCTTTTCAAGGTTAAGCTAAACACCATTCTATTTCAGGGATGAGTCACTGCTTTGCCAAGGTCTATCTTTAAATGACGACTTGCAGAAAGTACTTGCAAGGCATGAATCTATTGCTTCAGGAACCCCTTTGTTGCTGCAGGAGAAATCTGAAGCGGAATCTAGTAAAGGTCTTGTAGATGTTGATGCTCCTCTGGTTGATACAGGAGACAGCAGCAAGCAGGCGGATGGAAGGTATTTCCTTTCCTTGATAAAAAAAAAATCATCTGTTTGAGCTGACAGATGATTCTTAGAGCTCTTTCGTACGCTAAACTTCATATTGAGGTGCAAACTAAGATGTCTATCTTGCTCATCCAGAAAATGCTTAGACCTAAAGATGGTCAAATTAGGATTAGACTGCTGCTTATCTGGTTCAACCAGGTAAAGCTGCTTGGTAAAACCTGCTGGTAAACTTGGTAGGAGTGCATAGCAGTGATACGAGAAAGCAGTCATGGTTCTAGGCTCTTCAACTTTAGACATCGTTTTGTCAATGAACTTAAGCCAACAAGGCAAGCACCTATCTTGGGATTCTATTAGTTTTGTGATCTTTGACCTTGGCCCACCCTTTTTAGATTTGGCCCTGTGGATGTCTGTTGAATGATTGAGCCACGATTCATCAGCTTGTCCAGATTTGGGGTTGCATTTGCCATATTGCTCTCTGACGGCTTCCTCACCCACTCTTCTTTTATTAATTGTCAGCACTCCACTAAACTGTAAATTGCATCAACTCTTAAAAGCCTAACATGAAAGAGGTGTCTGAAAATTTATTAAATCTCATGGTAAAGTATAAGAAAGGGGTTCTAGTTCTACTTAAAAAAAAGGTAGAGAAAGGGGCAGGTCTGAATGTTGGAAGGCTTAGTGTGAAAATATAAAATCAACCAATTAATTTTATCTTGGTACACACATGTCTATCACCAATATCTCTAAAGGAGTAGGTTTTTGTACGAGTGTCAGTGCGACAAAATTAAATGCATCAGTGCTTGCTAAGTCAGTCTTGATCTCCGAGGCACCTACAGCACTATCCTGCGTTTCCTCTTGTTTTGGTGGGCGACTAGGGGGGGGGGGAGGAATGATTTAGGACAAGTTATTGGAACTATTTGATCTTTTATGTGTGTATGTAAGCAGGAAGTGCCGACTACTAATTAAATCACTTGTCAGGATCCTCTTATTTTTTTTAATAGATAAGATGGGTATTTGGGCTTTGCCAGACGAATCCCATGGGCCCTGAAGTTAAGGACCACGCTTGTCAAGATCCTACTAGAGCTCTAAAGTGGTTTCTCGTCTGACTAACTGTTAACCCTGAGGGGGTAGTTCAGCTGGTAAGAACTCTGAGAAGTATTCCAGAGGTCCCAGGTTCGAATCCCCTCAGGGCCACTGGAGGTTTCCTAGTCGTTAACTTCAGGGCATATATTAGTCAAGCAAAAGCTTGGACACCCATGTTATCTAAAAAGAAAAAGTCTAACTAACTGTTAATTTTTCCTTTGTAGATCTGTCACGGGTGCAACAATTCCAGCTCCTGCTGTAAATGGTTCTGCAGTGACACCAACAAAAACAGAACCTAAAATTGACCTCTTGAGTGGTGACCTTCTCAGTGGTGATGATTTCAACTCACCAAATGCACAGGACACGTTAGCTCTAGTTCCCGTGACTGCACCCCAGCCATCAAGTCCTGTCGCTTCTCAGCAAAATGCTTTAGCTCTTGTTGACATGTTTTCTAATACCAGCAATACTCAAAATTCGATAAATACTCAACCTGGCTTTTCTGGACCAGCATATCCTTCAACTCAAGAGTTCCAACAGCAGCACAATTTACAACCATCACAGTCTGCACCATACGCAAATGGAATGCCTACAAGCATGGGATTACCTCAATATGAACAGTCAGGATATCCGCAAGCCGCAGGTGCTGCCTGGGGAGCTCAGGTTGCTCAGCAGCAGCCGCAGTCTCCATCATCAGTATATGGTACTTTCCGTTCTCTCTTATGCTTATGTTAGTCGTGAATTTCATGAAAGACACTCTGCCCCCTAACTCCCTTTCTGGCAATATTGTTGACTTTGCTATGCACTGGGTTCTCAGGTGCTCAGAATGGTGGGGCGCTGCCGCCACCACCGTGGGAATCTCAGCCAACAGAGACCAGCCAGCCATTCAGCCCTCAGTATTCTCCATCAATGCAGGCGCAGTCGATGCCGGGCCAGCAATCACCAACCTTCCAGGGTGGTATGCATCCCTTTGCACCCCAACCGACCGGACATGACCAAGTTGCAGCAATGTATGCACAACAGATGACAGGTCACATGCAAGCACCCAATGCCCAACCGATGCAGAACCAGATGCAAGGCATGTATCCCCAGGCTTACCAGGGGATGGGCATGGTTCCACAGGGTATGCCAACTGCCCAGATGGCTCCCATGTATCCCCCTCAAATGTATGGAAACCAAATGGCAGGTTATGGCTATGGTTACGCGCAGCAACCTGATGCTCAATACCTTGATCAGAGAATGTATGGCATGTCTTTGAGGGATGACAGTACTCTGAAGAGCAGTTCAAGTCAGCCTTCCATGGCTTCTTACTTGCCACCTATGAGGCAGCAATCTAAAGGTGATGACAAGTTATTTGGAGATCTTGTTGATATGGCCAAATTGAAGCCAAAAACCACCCCCAGTAGGACTGGGAGCGTGTGACATCGAATTTAAATCTTTTTTTGGATTTTAGTTTGCTTGCTAACTGATTTACTTTGTTGCATTTATTTTCCCCCTCTTCTTTTCTGGGTTTCTGCGCTTCTCTCAGTGACTCAAATTTAGTAGTATTTCAGTATATATATTCTTTTGCTGTTTCTTCGTCCGCAGATTTGAGCAACCAGGTTGGCATTGGATTTCAATTTATGTACATCATCTTGTAGAGAATAACAATGGAGAAATTCAGAACTTGTGAATTGATTGGAGAACTCTTGTAACCTCTTTTCCTATTTTGGCTCGATTGAAATAAATTTCATTTAGTCACAATTTGCTTCAAATAGGCAGTTTTCTGTCAACCATGAATTGCCTCTATTTACCATGTCAGGCAATCAGCTTTTCAAACAGTTGATTATTTTCAGTGTAATAATGTTAAATAGGGTGCCGAAAACTAACTGCACTGTGGACCTGTTAGAATCAGCCTGGTTCTTGGTCCTCCTGGTGACCTGACACTTGAGGACATGGTAAATACAACTAATTTCCAATTGTAATACTTGAGGATATTGTAAATGCATCACACAAATGTGATTACTTGAGAATAAATCCATATAACTTGGCATAAGTATTCAAAGATCGAAGGAAAGATAAAGTATGGTTATCGATCTCTAGAGCTGTGCAACTGGGCGGATCGGTGCGGGTCAGGCCATTTAATAAATGGAGCGGGCCGGGCGGGTTGGGTCGAGTCGAGTCGGACATGTTTGTGAGTGGGGTGGGTCGGGTCAGGCCGGCCCGTTTAAAATATTAAAAGTGTTTTTTTAATAAAAAAAATTAAATATGCCGCCTATTTACGACCCACTTAATTTTAAATGGCTGGCCTATTTCGACCCGCCCATTTATAATGGTAAGCAGGTATGACCCGCTTAGAGCGGGACAGCTACAGGGGCCCCGTGCCCCGCCCACTTGCCGAGGTCTAGTTCTCTCATAGTCACATGCCACACCGTATCCTAGCCTAAGTTTCGTGTTTTTTTGTTTGGGGTGGGTGTTTGGAAAACCCTTCTTGTGAGGGTTTATGTTCGATTTTCAAAAGAATATATCAGATATATCGAATTCACATAGTCGCATAACCCATATATTCAGAGACTTTTCTATTTGTTTTGTATAGTTTTTGTTCCATTTTATATAAGAAATTTCAGATAATTTTTTTTCCGGACATATCTAAAATTTTTTGAAAATGAAGTTCATTTTTTGGGCATCGATTTTTTTTATTATAATATCTATTGGGTTTTCAGATCGAACGGTCAAGTTTATTGTTTATTTATTATCAACCCTTATTATATGACATGTTGCTTTTTTTTGGGTGCAATATGAGTACATGTTTTTTTTTCTATGCTCCCTGTTTTTTTTGCTCGTCAAAAAAGAGGGTGCAAGTAAATGACATACGAGGCACTCCCGCTACATCATGTTTAAACTTTCGTGTTCAACAATAAACATATCAGACTAATAACTGAACAACAAAGTGCAAGCACTGGCTCCGTCAACATAGCACCAACAAAGGATTAATATAGTTCTACGCTCTCATTTGCACATCAGGAATATATACGGATAGAGACATTATGTAGCTCTTTATAGTAATTAATTTGAGTATATGGATTTCTCAAATCGGAGCATCTGATATATTCTTCTCAATATAGTATACTCTATTTGAATGTATCCAGTGGTGCATCAAATTCAAATCTTGTGGGAAAAAGAGAGAGAGAGTGGTGAGGCGCCACCAATTCCACCTCCATTACCTTTTGATAAATTATTTACAATGATCCATTTTTTCACATCGTCTTTAGCTTCAAGCCATGCATGGGGAATAATGTTCCAATTACAGTGCTTTGTAAAGGTGCATATATAGCAAAGAGATCATCACTATAGCTTGAGTTTTCCTATATAAAGCAGCCTTCTTTGCTTATCTTTCATAACCAAATAAGCTGAAGTGAGACGATTAAGTTTGATCAGAGAGGCTTAAGGGTGGTGAAATAATGGCTCAGATTCGAGTTGCTGAAGGGCAAGTAGAGATCAAATCTCACGCTGATAAGTTTTTTCATGTTTGGGCTCACAAAACACACCAGGTTGCCAAGATGGCCTCTGACAAGTTCCCTAAGGTGGAATTACATGAGGGAAACTGGGGCAAAGTTGGTTGTGTCAAAACCTGGCATTACATTGTGTGTAAGTATAGTAACTTTGAGCATAATACCTCCCTTTTATCCACTTTTGAAGTCCTCGCAAATCAATCTCGAAAACTTTTTTTTTTTTGGATATATATATTCTACTAACTATGGAGTAATTTCTTATTGAAGTATTACTACATTATTAGAGTATCTCCGATGCTGTAACCTTTTGAAGGGTTTCTATTTTGGACACATTATCAATTTTAAAACCTTATTTATGTAATGCTACAAGCCTACAAACCTCTATTTTGTAATGTTAGCTACAAACCTCGCTCGCTCTAAGAGTTTTTTAACATGTGCGAACATTGATAATAATCCATGAACCAGCAGGTTTGTCTAACAAGACTGGTTGTGTAGCTTTATCACTATGAGTAGGATGTTTTTCTATGAAGTTTTTTTTCCCTACAAACTTCTCATAAAAACCTTGCATTAAAGATGCTCTTAACTAGTATACGCTCATTCTTCATCTTTAATATCTTGTCGGATGCGTATGTGCAGTTGGCAAACATCAATCCATCACAACAAAAACTGCCGCGATAGATGAAAACAACAGGTTAGTTGCTTATGAATATCTTGACGGGGATATCTTGAAGAACGAATACAAGAGCCTGAAATCAAAGATCCAAATTATTCCAAAGGGTGAGAATAGCATTGTGAAATGGAGCTTCTACTATGAGAAGATGAATGACGATGCTCCAGACGCAGATGTGTATCTGGACTTTCTGTTTGGTTGTGCAAAAGACATGGATGCTCATATGATCTGCAATGCTTAATGGCTGATCATGGTTTTGTGGACTTAAGTTGAAACATCAACTATCTATATATGCTACTTGTGTTATGGCATTTAAATAAAGTTTCAAGAACCAATCAAAAAGTCGATTAAGAGAGTACGTATTTTCTCAGTTCTTGTGTCTTTTAAGTGACTTGTTATGTGATTAGAAAAAAAAGAAGTGATCACTTATTATGTAAAATAAAGCGTTTTTCTGTTTGATTGTAAATTTTCTCCCTACTTCCCTATCCTCATACTCTCTACTTCTTGTGCTCGGTTTGTCGTTCGTCCACCACTCAGGCACTCATAAGTCACGATGTTGTTATAGGGTTCGTTTACATGGTGACAATGTAATTACAATTTTTCAACTTAACCTATGTGATGGTTACATTGGAGCGATAATCTAATCAATTCCACATTTTCCATCTACTCTATCCCACCTTTTTTTTTTAACTCTCTATTATTCTGTAAAATAGAGAATTACATTGTAATCACCATTACTAGCAAGTAAATGTCACCTAAGAAATTAAGTGCGAGAATAAATTAACAAGCATCCATGTTCTCTTAACAATAGTAAGAAATTCAAGTGCAAGAAGTAAATCAATAACATGCAACCAATTCTACATGGAGAACTCCACTTAACAATAAAAATGAAGAAGGCCCTAGTTACTTGGTGGAATAAGAGTATGTTCTCCCAACTTGAATGTTGTTTATTGTTGAATATTTATTTTTGTTGAATGTTATTGAACTTTATTTGTTGAATTTTTTTTTTTTTTTTTTAACTTTGTTGGATTTTGTTTAATTTATTCTACTAAATTTTGCATCAGAAATGGTTTTCATTGTCACGCAAAAATAAAATACTTGCAAGGGAAATTTAGTATTGACAATATTAGCTAGCTTAGTTAGTTAAACTCTTAGAGCATAATCCAGTCTATGTGACTTTCTTGCTGCCCTTCCCTCCTCCATTTCCTCGGCCCTCTTTTTATTATTTTCCTCATGAAAAGTTTTCTATGAATTAAATAAACCAAAATGAAACTATAAATAAAGCTTCAATTTAGAATTTCATATATAGTCCTAATTTGTGAAGGGAGGAAAGGGGGAGTGATAAACTCAAAATCCTAAAAACTAGGCTAAAGAGATCTTAAACAATTATGGCAGGATTTTCCGCAAAGAGGTTGTGATATGGAAAACAATGATTAAAAGAAAGATGTTCGGAATTGTCAAATCTCAAGTGCTTGATAGTCTTTATACATAGAATGTTGTATGATGCTGTAGATCCCTTTACTGTTGAATTTGATATCGTTTGTAAATGCCGAATGACCTATTATTAATGAAATTCAATTTCTCCTAAAAAAAAAAAAAACAATTACGGATTGCACATTTGCACTAATCCAAGTGAATAAAAAAACCTCCAGCTATAATACAAATTACAACCATGCTAAAAACACTTTTTTTTTTAGGCCGCTGTTATTGCCAGGTCATAAAATATTAATGCCAGGTCATTATTTCTGTGAGTTGACAATTTAACCCTTTATATTAACTAGGCAACCTAAATTATTCTCTCTTCATTTATAATAGGTGCCTTGTTTAGGTTTCCTTATTTATGTATTGATTATCTATGTATTTAATCATAATGATAGCCAAATAAAAATCTTACCAAAATTACAAAGAACATTTCCATTTATACACACAAAATATCTAAGAAATTAGTAGAAGAGTTGTATCATGCATATGTTATGTGTTAAATTATTATTTAAAACTTTGTAGTATCCGTTCTTTTAGTTTTAAGATGGTTCAATGAAATCTCTTTTGTTTTGTTAGCCATGTATGTTTGGAAAAAAAAAGGATCTAGGTTAGCTTCTTTTTCTAAGAATTTGATTGGAGTGCTACTGTGGCCTGTGGGTATAGCATGCGTACAGAAAATAGAATTAGAATTAGAATGCATGTGAAGTTATATAGCAGCCATGAAAATTCAAAGAGCTAGGCGATAGAGTATATGATATGATGAGAGCAAAATAATTTGTAACATGACATTCTCAATCTCTCTCAATCTCACTCCAAATTTTGTTGCTAAATTAGTGGAGCTATTGAATTCCTAAATTCAACAACTTCCATAAATTTGTTTGTAAATAAGGTCAATTAAAAATAATGGAGAGAGAATATATTTATTGACTTATTAATATAAAGGGCTAAATTGACAACTCAAAGAATTATTGACCTGGCATTAGTATTTTATGACCTTGCAATAACAGCGGCCTTTTTTTTATTATCTCCACGCCTTGTTTAGCCCAATAAGTCATCTGCCACATAATTAACAACTAACTTTCATTAAACTTACAGTAAATAGTCTTTCAATTCTTTTTTTTTTTTGAGAGGGGAATAGGAGACTTTCATTCATAGAAAAGCCATACGGCATCTACAATAAAAATAACCCTAGAAAATACTAAATCAATAGAAACAACAAAAAATCCGCTAACAAGCCAATATACTAGAATACTTAGGTGCGACTCCCAACATGCATAGTAACCATGTGCTTCCTTTGATGTATCTTCATCTTTCACGGAAGTGGAGATCTTCACCACAAGTAACGCAATCGCTTGTCCACAAACCTCTGTATGATTCCGTCGATCGTGTGTATATCCGGTCCCCAAATTCATACTGCTTATACTAAAAATCAATCGCACAATAGGCGAAAAAAGAATCCTATTGAAAGGAAGATAAGAAGATCCCTAAAAACTCCACAAAGGGAGAGAATTTATTTAACTCAGAACGAAAAAAAAGCTAGAAATCAAGATTAAACCTGATAAAAATCATCAATCACAGACCGGAAATAGCCTAAATCGGCCCTCCCGGCCTGAAAATATGTTCTACTAAAGGTTAGGGTTTTAGAGAGAAGGAGGAGAAAGAAAAGAGAGAGGCTAGGTTTTTTTTTTTTTTTTTTTTTTTTTTTTCATTTCTTATATTCTGTAGCACGTAATTACTTTGCTTACATTGGTATAGATCAGACACAAATAAAATGCCAATGTTGACATTCCGTTATGGAATAGCAATTGCGCAAAAATAAAAGAAGAAAGATTTGATATATATAATGTATTGATGTCCAGTTGACGAAATTGTTCACTTCCCTTCTCTATACTTGAATAAGAATCAAGTATATATATGATCAAAGACTTTATTGGTTGCTTGTAATTATTGAATGCTTCATTTGAATAATGTAAACTTGCAAGTAACAAATCTATTAAATCCATAAAATAGATAAACTAATTTATGCCAAAAGTACTAAATATAACAATAATTATAATATTGTAGAAATTAAAGTATCATCTTGAGTTTAGAATATACCTATTCCAATTGTTGGAAGTAAAGATATGCTCGTATTTTGAAACAGTGTTGTTCCGTGCCGTGACACCGTATTTATAATTGTCGTGTTTCGTGCAGTGCCGGATCATCTAAAAGGTAGACTCAGGTTGTGTCCGTACTTGTGTCCTGCTCATGTCGTGTGTGCCGTGTCTAGGCTTTTTTTTAAATATTATCTAATTTTTTCCGGACCCTGTCGGGTCGTGCCGTGCCTAGTCGTGCTCAACCGTGCTTTCAATTAAAAATCTAGGCTCGGGCCTAGGCCCAGGCCCGCTCATTCGTACTCGTGCTTGCTCCGTACCCGTGCCTTGTCGTGTAAAAGGCGTGTCGGGTCGTGCCGTGTCGTACCTCGTGCTAACCGTACCCAGTGCCATCTCTAGTTGGAAGCCATTTGCGTGTTATTTAAATTTATACCATTAAGAGGTATGTTGCTACATGTTGATTGAGCAAAACCACCAAATATTCCGATATGGGATTGTAGTCTAAAACTTCTAATGACCCTAGTTGAAGAGAGCAATACCACCTACAAGTCAAGTTAGGTTCGATCCTAAAACCTATTGATAATAAAAGGAGTTTTCCACTTGACTTTGTAATTGTTGTTTCTGTGTCAAATATTCGGTTGTATGTGGGACTTTAGTCCTCACTTAATTACTTTAACACATACATAAATTAATACTTAAGTGTATGACAAAATGTACTATTAAATAAGGGGGAGGGATGAGATATTAAAATTAGGTTTTGAATAATACTCGTATAAGAACTAGAAGTAGGTTTGCAAGAATAAAAAAGAAAAAGGCAAAGAATGGGAGAATTATTGAAGAATGAAGATGTGTACCAATAATTAAAAATGAAAAGAAATATTAAAATAGAAACCAAAAATTTTGGCAAGTTGGAGCGTGCATCAGTTACTAAATGTGGGATTGGGGAAATGATTAAAGGAAAGAATGCACTCAGATAATTTTGTTTGTTTCTTTCTTTGGTTATACACTTGGAATTGCAATAAAATTCTAATGGTGACTATAGTGCTTTGTAAAGGTGCATTTAGCAAAGAGATCACTAGCTTGAGACTGCACTAATCTATTTTCATTTGAGCCCCATTTTTTTCCTATATAAAGTAGCCTTCTCGCATAGCTTTATAACCAAAGCTTAAGTGAGACGATTACTAATAAGTTTGATAAGAGAGGCTTAATAAGGGTGAAATAATGGCTGACATTCGAGTGGCTGAAGGCAAATAGAGATCAAATCTCATGCTGATAAGTTTTTCAATGTTTGGGCTTACAAAACACGCCAGGTTGCCAAGATGTCCTCTGACAAGATCCCTATGGTGGAGTTACATGAGGGAAACTGGGGCAAAGTTGGTAGTGTCAACACTTGGCATTACATTGCTCGTAAGACTCTGTTTTCCTCAATTTAATTTATTCCAAAAGAAATTCATGAAGATATTTGTGTCATTGGAAAGATTTTAAAACTTATTACTTTTAAAGGAGTCCAGTAATCAATATGTTTCGAGGAGTAACAAATGGTTAAATGTCAAGTTTTAAACATCAAATCAGCTTTATCGAGATGAAAAGAACGAATTCTAAGTATAATAACTTTGAGCATAATACTTCCCATCAGTTGTATATATACCCTTTTATCCACTTTTGAAGTCCTTGCAAACCAGGAGGTATGAGCTAATATCTTGATGAATGTGTATGTGCAGTAGGAAAACATGATTCCATCACAACAAAAATTGCCGAGGTAGATGAAAACAACAGATCAATTGCTTATGACACTCTTGATGGGTATATCTTGAAGAATGAATACAAGAGCCTTAAAGCAAATATCCAAATTATTCCAAAGGGTAAGCATAGCATTGTGAAATGGAGCATGTACTATGAGAAGATGAATGACAATGCTCCAGACGCAAATGTATATGTGGACCTTCTGCTTGGTTGTGCAAAAGACATGGATGCTTATATCTTCAATGCTTAATGCCGTTGTGTGCAGTGGCTGATCATGGTTTCGTAGACTTAAGTCGAAACCTCAACTATCTATCTATCTATCTATCTATCTATATCTAGATGTGTGCTACTTGTGTTGTGGTATTTAAACAAAGTATGATCCACCTGATCACCTATGAACCAAAACACTCCAATAAGTAATGGAGTACTATGCCACTTATCTTCTCAGTTCTTGGGACTCAGTTTACTTGATGACAATGTAATCACAGTTCACCTATGTGATAATTACATTAGAGAACGTAAGCAATTCCATATTTTCCATCTATCTTCTTTATCATCCTTCCTTTTCTATCACTCTTTTACTCTATAAAAAAAGAGATTAGGTTATAATCACCATTACTGGCCAGCAAGTAAACGCTACCAAAGCCATGGATGATATCAAAGTTCGGGGGATCCAGATGACCCTCCCAGGACACCGAGGGTCCTCTAGGGTCATGATAGACTTCCCAGAGAAGTTTGAGCAAAAATGACACCCAGGCCCTGGAAGCCGAAAACGAAGGTTATAATCTGCTTTTTTTGTGGCTTCCGGGAGGCCCAGTAACAAAGGTGAATATTTTCGCACCACTTCGCACGAAACACTCCTAGAGGATATGGAAGGCTCTCGGGGTCGCTTATCCGGTCCATGATAGGCTTAGAAGGGAGTTTTACGGGACACTGGACTGTAAGAGTTGGAACACCAAATGCACGGTCGATATCGAAGTTCGGGTATCCGGATAACCCTCCCGGGGCACCAAGAGTCCTCTAAGGTCATGATTGACCCCCGGATAAGTTTGGGGAAAAAGACACCCGGGCCTCGGGAAGCCAAAAACGAAGGCTATAATCCACGTTTTTTTGGGCTTCCGGGAGGTCCCGGAACAAAGGTGGATATTTTCGCATCACATCACATGGAACACCCCTAAGGGACACGGGTGACACTCAGAGTTGCTTGTCTGGTCCCTGATAGGCTGGGAATGACGTTTTATCGGACATTAGTGTAAGTGTCGGAACACCATAGGCATGGGTGAAATCAAAGTTCGGGGATCCGGATGACCCTCCTGGACTACCGAGGGTCCGATCCTTACCATCTATCCAATTGTAAAAATTTATCAGTTACTCCATATCTCCAAGATATTCACTCCATTTAATCATGAAAATACACTCGATAGGCAAAACTTTACTCCAAATTACAACCATTACAAGTCATATATTTAATTTTTGGACTATTTCATTCATTCTGGTCGATCAACTGATTGTTGTTGCACCAATTGAGTTTTTTTCCCCATTTTTTATACTTCCGGTTACCAAAATCGGCAATTACCCTTCAAAAAATAAGGCGCATATGTTTCACGAAAAAAATTAATGTGCCGGACGTTCCTGAGCAGCACAACCGAATTTTCCGTAAAAGTGGGCCTTGAATTATGTAGTTGCCTTTTTTGTGGTACAATTAAGGCCCCTCTGAGGGTTTTGACTCTTCAAAAACAGGGAGCCTTTTTGTTTTTGTTTTTGTTTTTTTTGTTTTTTTCACTGTCTAAATTTTTTTTGTTAATTATTCAGTGGCCCAGGATCCTAGGCCATCCCTCTAAATCTGCCCCTTTTAGTAGTACGAGCGGGTATAGTAAATATAAACATCTCAAATCCCTTCTTTGATTATCTAACTAGTAAATTCGAAACTAAATAACACATAATCTGAAAAGTTATTTAAGAAATAAGTAGGAGATATTTGTCTCCTCTCATGAAAGTTCATTAGATGCTCAAAAGAGCAGCAAGGACAACGTACAAGAACAACAAGAACCATGTTTGATTGACCCAAAAAAAGAACCATGCATGTTTCCCTTACATTGCATGTATTGATATATAGTCTCCAGGTCACTGCTAAAACAATGGAATTTAGCGGTGGATTTTAGCTACGGAAATTTTTTCGCAGTTAGTCAGTGGCAAAATTAGTTGCGGATTGTAATAGCTGCGAATATTTCCTCCGATTCATGGAAATCTTTACACTTGGATAATGGCATAAAGACCAGGCAAAACATATTTGGGCACAATAGCTTGAACCTTACCCTTAAGAAAGCGCAGGGACGTTAAGCGAGAGAAAATAAGAGAGAGTGGGTGGGAAAGGGAGGGGAGAGAGTGGGGTTAAGGGAATATGGGTAGATGGAGAGTGAGTAAGGAGGGGTAAAATAGAAAATAATTTTCAAATACAATACCATATAAGGAAACGCAAAGATTTCACTGGGCCAAACATAAAAGGAAAGTATAAATATTTCCGTGGAACGGAAGGAGTAATTCATTTCAGTGGCTGAAGAGTGCCTAAGTTACTCTAGAGGGGGGGGGGGGGGTGAATAAAGTGACTCCAATTTCTCGCGTTTTGCAACTTGAGAACAAGGTAGAGAATAGCGTTATGGACGCTGTTCCTATACAGCAGACTAAGACAGAATATAAAAGCAGAATGTAAATAACACAAGGCTTTTTTCACGTGGAAAACCTCCTAGGCTCAATAGGAGTAAAAACCACGACCCAGTTACTTGGGATTTTGTCACACTACTTATCTTATAACTAGAGCCAAAATCCAGGATACATCACAATACCCTAACACCACCACACACCGTTACTGATGCGTTGCCTATCTCTCAGAATCACACACTGATCTGAGAGATGCTCTACACTCGTTACTGAGTTAGAGACTTTACAAATAACCAGATTGTTTGTCCTATTACACGCTTCAACACTAAGCAATATAAGACCACAAAAACCTATTATGCAATAACCAATCTAAGCAAAGACTCAAACTGACTAGGACAGGGAACAGGGTTCTAGGTTGTTTTTTGTGAGTACTGGACGTATCTGGTTTGGACGAGTAAACGCTTTGCATAACTGATTCTGAGTTCAATGATGCACGCAAAGCTTAACCCTACAACTGAGCCTATCAGGCGCCTTATATAGGCAGGCCCAAAACGAGCTCAGTCAGTTAGGTTAAATCTCTTCAAAATATTAATGATAAGATTTAACAAAAGATAGGATAGAGTTTAAGTAAAGATCAAAGACCTTTCCTTAACTCAACCTATGAGATAAAATCCGTCCAAATTCATTAACAGAAAATCTCGACCAGCTAGCAAATGATTTATCAGAATATAATCTCTAAAAGATAATTAGAAATATTCCAGAAGATAATTCACTTGCTTAACAATATATACTTGGCCATTAAGTAAATTACTTTTTCCAAGATAATATCTTTTCAAAACAAAATACTTTTCTGTTAAACATACGATTTTGCAATATTCATTTTTCCAAAATAAAATATATTTCTTCAGAAGAATATTTGTGTGAATATCTAAAAAGATAATATACAAAATATTCGTAGAAATAATAAATATGAATTTATGCAAACTCGTCCATATACACAGCTTAGAAGGAACAGGGTCCAACACGTTGTTTCCCTTTGGTTCCTTCACGCTGTAGTGATGGTCATAGATAACATGGTTCACAAGAATGCTCCTCTATACTCATGAACACATGCACTCAGTCCTACAACCTTTTTCCCTTGTCATGATCAATTTAGACTCTTGCTAACTAGTCAAGCATAGTACATAAAGACTAATGACAAATGCACTTAACTACATTACATTGTCTTCATGTCTTGTTAGGATCCAAGCATCTTCATGAGCAATCATGCTTTGAGCATTATACCTTCTTGCATCTTTAAGTCAGCCTGCCATCATAGTTAGTTCACACATAGATAAGGACACTTTGTTTGTTATCATCAAAACCAGGAACCCAACAGTGGCTAATTACTATTTAAAATAAAATTTTGAAAATGATAGCTGCAAATTTAGCTAGCGGTGAAAATTAAATTCCCGGCTGATTTATTTGTTAAAACTAGGTAAAACTTCTAGATAAATCAAATGCAATGCGTCTAAACTTAAGAAACAATTAATGACCCGCTGGTGGAGACTGGGTTCGAATCCTCCTGGCAGCGTGAGGAGGAAATAAAGCGTTGAATGGGTGTAAGGGTCTCTAATTCTCTGAACGTCGAGGTTTTTAGTGTCAGATATGATCATGTGGCTAAATCCGCTATTGGTCTTTAATAGCGGCAGTTTTTCGTTATGTTGTTAGCTGCGGGGTTTTTCGGCAGCCAAAATCCTTTTCTTTTTTTTTTTTTCTTGTGGGTTTCTTTGATTTTAAAAGAGATCCAGAATAGACATACAATCTGGAAGATCAAATCAATGAAACACAAGGACGGTTATATTCTGTTTGAAGCTAACAAAAGGTTAAAGAAAGGGAAAAAGAGGCATAGGGCCCAGGATGTATTACATGAAGCACTTGTGTGCCATTTATTTTTGTTTGCTACAAGGATGTATACAATAGTCTGCAAATTTTATGTACTGGACAAACCAATCTATATTTAATAGGCTAACGGGCTCAACTAGAAGATCAGACCCTCTCGACAAAGAAAGGTATAAGAGAAGATTTTATTCTCTCTATATATATGAGAATTAAACCCCTTAACCAATCAATCAATATATATATATATATATATAAAGGAGGCATATTACGGGCACAATGAGGCACGCCACGTAGGTGAGAATTTTAATAGCGCGCCACCTAAGCGTGAATAAGGACGAAAAATAACGAGTCTAAAACGTTTAGGAGTCTTAGCATCCATTAGAGTTTTATGAGGGTTAAAACTGATCGTCGTCATATATTCAAAATCATATATAACGTTTTCTATACTTCTCAAAAAATAACAAAAATTGCACCATCAGATTCAGATCGAAAAATACTTCAGAACAAGATGTGTTTACAATATGTTTAGAACATATAAAGAGACATTTTTGGGGGTAACAGAGGCACTCCACAGCCTCAAATAACATATTACTAAATAAACAAAAAAGACTTCTATACAAACTAAAACACTTTAAATCAATAAGAAATTGAGTTAAAACTAACAATATTATCATAAAAAGAAATAAGAACTAAAACTAACACTATTATTATCATAAAAAGAAAAAAGAAATAAAAAGACCAAAAAAAATACACGGATTCTCAATCAGCAAACAATTCTCAATTGTGATATTATTATAATAAAAAAGAATTGAAATGCTTAAATATCTTAATAAATAACTTAAAAACTAGCATTAAAAAATTAAACAAAAACCAACATTTAAAAAAATTTGGTACTTTTTGAGTAGAATTAGAATACTTGCAATTGTAACTAATCAAAAGAAAGGGCTGGCAAATGAGTAGTAGATTTTCTTTTTTTCGGTTTTTTATTTATTTTGATGATCACATACAAGTCTCTCTTTTAATACATGTTTTTCTATAGTATGATCATATGCTTTATGTTAGCTTTCCATGACTGAATAGTCTAATAGTATGTATTGTTAATTGGTGTGTAAATGCTATGTTTACCCGTCTTAAGGTATGTATCTGTATAGTGGTATTACTTCTTTTATTTGGAGTTATCACATTTAATGTATAGTGGATTAGTGGTATCATATATCCCGCCTTATATATGAGGCCGCCTCATGTGAGTTATTGTATAGTGTTTTGCCTACCATGCCATCTAATTTGCATTGAGGAACAAGCATTGCAATACAAGGAGTTAGAATGGTCCCTCCTCCTTCACGTTTTTCTTCTTCTTTCTTTTCCCTTTCCCACCCTTCGATATCCTACTTTGTGTTATTTAATTAATTTTTATACTAACCTACATTAAGTGATTTCTACAGGTTATACTTGAATTTACTTATTAAGATATCCATATATTAAACTATGACATAAATCACGAAATTCAATTGGGCTAAAAGCATTATAACTTATACTATATAAAATTTGAGTTAGGAATTACTTATTAGTTAATAGTGATCGGATGTCATCTATTTTAAAATTTTCATAGACTTTACATCATTGGACATTGAAAAAGTTGACACCTGAAATTAAATATGTTATCAACTCATATTTATTAATTTTGTCATACTCAAATAAAAATGTAACTACTAATCATGCACAAGTGAGTGATGATTATGCTAATAGGTAAAGGATATTAGAGAGTAAAACGTATGGAGTTATAATTAAAAAAAATTCAACTTTTTTCTTGAACGGTAAAAAGATCTAACTTAAATATGTACGTCATCATAATATAAGAGAATTGACCATTAATAAAATAAAAAATACCTAAATTAATTTAAAAATAATTATGGTATACACGGGCTTTATAAATAATTATGAAATGCACGGGCTTTATAAATAATTATGGTATGCACGGACTTTATTACTCCTTTATATATATAAAGAAATATTTTCTGGGAGTGTAGAGCGCGCCACATAGGAATACGACCGGAGGTTGTATTATATACGAGTGTATTAACATGAACCCGTGCATCGCACGGGCTTCAAACTAGTGGGTTATAAAAGTGGGATACTTACCCACTTATACAGTTATACTCCCATCGGGCTCATCCTCTTAGGTGCCAATAGAAACTGCATGAAGATCAAATATCTCAGTCACCACTCACCATTAGGCCTGGGCAGCGGGTCGGTCTGGCCCATTTTGACCCGTTTAAAATTTAAATTTTTTTTAATAATAAAATATATTGTGGGTTAGCTCATTTGTGATCCAATATGATCCGTATAACTTTTAAATGACCCATTTTGATCCGCTCATTTAATATTATAAATGAGCTATGATCTATTGGACACTGGGCCAGGATACCAGGTAGAGTCGATTACATAATCCCCTCCCACTTACAGGTCTAGTCACCATACATGAACATAATTTTGGGTTCGGCATTAACATAATACTTTCTACCTATAACATCATTCGATGTATATATACGTATATAAATAAACAAAAAATAAAACAGAGAGAGCATACATAGTTACATACTCCAGTAGCAAAGAAAGACATATCTAAAAGACTAGTGCGGGGCACGTGGGCAGTTTTTAAGATGTGTTAAGTCATATAGAATATTAAAGAAGGTAATTAACAATATAATTAATGCACTCATTCCTATACTTTATATACGTCGTCTACTTCCATTTCAAAAATTAATGGACCTAGTAGTTAGTACACTCGCTAACCTAGCACTACATTAATATATACACAAATCTTGCTCGAGTTTAAGAGTATTATATGTACCAGTGGTGTATTCTCATGACACCAAACCAATCAAAGCAGAAAATCGACAAATTGCGGATCATTTTATTCTGAGGTTTATCATCTTATCATATTCCATTGAGTACTAGATGATCAATCTAAAACATAAAGCAGCACAGTATTTGAAATTTGACAAGGAAATAAGCTTAATATATTATGAGGGAAAACAGAAAATATTTCCAAAATTGAATGGAAAGAGCTTGATAAGGTTATGGGTGCGAATCCTCATTCCCCCTGCCTTGTGTCTGTTGGCTTCTAGGAACTATACTAGCCCCTTATTGGTGCTACGTTGGCCAGTGCTTGCGCTGGTTGTTTCATAACTAGTCTGATATATTCGCTATTGAACTCGAAAATCCAAACATGACGTAGCGAAAGATGCCTCAATCGCTATTCACTTACATCCTCTTTTTAACGAGCAGAAAAGAATGAAACGAGCAGAAAAGAATGAAACGAGCTTGTCCAAATAATATGAAACAAACCAATATTCAAGTTGCAATAAACTTCCATATATCACAATGTACACTTGACAGAATACGGACAATACAATGGGATTATCAAAACCCTTCCCTGAAGCGAAAGGAAAAGAAGCCACATAGGAAAGACTAAAATAAGAATAAATCAAAATTAGCAATCGTTGCCAATCCAAGTTAGGCCAGGTTGTTTTCTTCGTTTCTACGCTCCATTCCGTTCCGTTCTGCACCGTGTTGTAATTTTCGTTCCGTATCGTACCGTAATTTTCTTTCCGTTCTGCACTATGCAAGTTATATTTATTACTCCATTATGTCCCGCGCTGCAATTTCCGTTCCGTTCCGCACCGCACTGCAATTTTCATTTCTTTCCATTCCTCATCGTCCCGCGTCATTCTATTGACGAGAACAGAGCCTAACCCGTCTAATCATATCTAACCTCCAAGAATGAGTTTCTCGGCAACAATAAAGAGATTTTGAGGTTTTTCTTTGGAAATGCAAATGTTGGTGTATCACTTATCTTATAGACCATTTGGCAGGCTAGGAACTGGTACTTGTGAATCTGTGATTTAAAGATGTATTGCTGCCTTGCTGGTGGTATTTGTTATTAGGTACTCCATACTATAAAGTTGACTGGTTGAGCTTCCTGAATCTTAACTCTTTTTCTTTTTTTTAATAAGTAAGGAAGTTGGCTCTTTGGTCCATTATATGGCGGTGGGGAGAGTGCTCCGGAAGTTGAGCCGCTCAAGATGAAGAGAAAGTCCTAATTAGGGGGAGAGCTAATTAGGTGGATGACTACGGCGAGTGGTTCGTAGATGAGGCGTTTGTTGGTTCGGACATAAAACCAACGGTTATGGCGTTTGTTGGTTCGGGCATAAAACCATCAGGTTCCTACAACAAGTATTTATATCAGTCCTAGTGATTTTGGTAGTAGTATTGATCGGGCGTATCAATATTGTACTTGGCCGCGTTCATAGGAGTTGAGTAGTATACCTGGTTGTAGATGGGTTAATTGTTGGCTTGACAATTTAATCACTATTGATTTGATATTAGTGGATTAGTTGTCGGTTTGGCCGGTGGTTTTTTCCCAATTGAGGGGTTTCCACGTTATATTTGGTGTTGATTATTGTGTGTTGTTTTCTGTATTTTATTGTTAATTCCGCAATTGGTATTAGAGTGTTTGGGTCCTAATCGGAGGGATTTGTTGTGTGGGTCAAAAATCCCAACAAGTGATATCAGAGCTTATGGTTTGTGATCTTGGGAGCACTCATGACTATGAGAGATGAAGACACACACAGAAGATCCAGCGATGGTGAATTCATGTTGATGGACACTGGAACAAGAAGCGGATCTGGATTTGTTCTCCATAAATTATGATGGGGGAGATTTGTTAAGAGGTATCCCAATTTGTGTTAAACACCAAAACGATAAAAGAAAAAAAAAGTAAAAGAAAAAGAAGTGGAAAGGTAAAACCGAATTTGACTTCGGTAATGTTCCTGTAATGTCCATAAGTGAGTTTTGGGCTTCTTTGTTCTTTTGTCCTTTAGTCCACATTTATAAGTTAAATGGGCTGTTGTGAGTTAAATGGGATTGTAGTTTCCCCTAGAAGAATCAGGGTTAGCGGCTAATAAAAGGACCTTGAGATTGCCGTAAAGGGTTATGCCGTGATGTGAAGCTCGATGACGGCAGTGAGGCCGTGAGTTAGGGGAATTCGGTATCGATAAAGAGGGAGAGTGCTTCGGAAGTTGAGCCGCCCAAGATGAAGAGAAAGTCTTAATTAGGAGGAGAGCTAATTAGGTGGATGACTACGACGAGTGGTTCGTAGATGAGGCGTTTGTTGGTTCGGACATAAAACCAACAGTTATGGCGTTTGTTAGTTCGGGCATAAAACCATCAGGTTCCTACAACAAGTATTTGTATCAGTCCTAGTGATTTTGGTAGTAGTATTGATCGGGCGTATCAATATTGTACTTGGCCGCGTTCATAGGAGTTGGGTAGTATACCTGGTTGTAGATGAGTTAATTGTTGGTTTGACATTGTAATCACTATTGATTTGATATTAGTGGATTAATTGTCGGTTTGGCCGGTGGTTTTTTCCCAATTGAGGGGTTTCCATGTTATATTTGGGGTTGATTATTGCGTGTTGTTTTCTGTATTTTATTGTTAATTCCGCAATTGATATTAGAGTGTTTGAGTCCTAATCGAAAGGATTTGTTGTGTGGATCAAAAATCCCAACATTATGTGCCAACTCAAAATGTATATAGGCTGCTATCAAAAAAAAAATGTATATAGGCAAATTAATACTATTGATTTAACTATTACCATTATGATTCTCTCACATAGTACTGGAACTGAAATTGGTTTGGAACTGGTGGTTCCGGAACTGGAACTGGTCTAATCAATACTTATATCCGGGTACCCAATACTTATATGCTTGGTTAAGACCACTTAATCCCCATGTGGGACACAAGCCCACTTCAACACTTTTTTTTTTGGTGTGTGTGCGCATTCCAACTATAGTGCTTACAATCTCCGACTATTGTGTTTTGTAAAGGTGCATATAGCAAAGAGATCACTCGCTTGAGACTGCATTAATCTATTCATTTGAGCCCCCCTTTTTTTCCCTATATAAAGCATCCTTCTTGCTTAGCTTTTATAACCACAGCTGAAGTGACACAATACAGTTGGATCAAAGAGGCTTAATAAGGGTGAAATAATGGCTAGCATTCAAGTGGCTGAAGGGCAACTAGAGATCAAATCTCATGCTGATAACTTTTTTAATGTTTGGGCTTACAAAACACACCAGATTGCCAAGATGTCCCCTGACAAGATCGCTAAGGTGGAGTTACATGAGGGAAGCTGGGGCAAAGTTGGTTGTGTCAACACTTGGCATTACATTCTGTGTAAGTTTAATACTTCAATTTGAGCATAATACTATTCCCTTCTATCCACTTCTGAAAATTACTTAATTAGTAATTTTTTTTCTATGAGATTTATCCTCTCATACAAACCTCTCCTAAAAACCTTGCACTGGAAATGCTAGCTAGTATACATACGCTCATTCTCCATTTTTACTTGCTTGTTGAATGTGTATGTGCAGTTGGCAAGCATGAATCTATGACAACAAAAACTGTGGAGATAGATGAAAACAACAGGTTAGTTGCTTATGAATTTCTTGATGGTGGGAATATCTTGATGAACGAATACAAGAGCCTGAGAGCAAAGATCGAAATTACTCCCAAGGGTGAGCATCATAGCATTGTCAAATGGAGCTTGTACTATGAGAAGATGAATGACAATGCTCCAGACGCAGATATATATGTGGACTTTCTTGCTGAAAATTGTGTGAAAGACATGGATGCTCATCTCCGCAATGCTTAATGCAGTTGCGTGGCGTGGCTGACGCATGGTTTCGTGGACTTACAACCTCAACTATTTATCTATGTATATGCTACTTGTGTTATGGCTTTTAAATAAAGTATGATCCACCTGATCACCTATGAACCAAAACACTCCAATAAGTACGGGAGTATTGTACCATGTATCTTCTTAGTTCTTGTGAGTTCTTGTGTGTTCTTGTGTGTTTTATGAACCATTAATAAAACATATAGCAACTACATCAGTTCATTAGTCAAGTTTAGAGGGCTTGACGCCCTAATATTACAGACCAGCCAATCTAATTAAATGCAGAAGATCAATCAAACCTAAGAGGGGTTGGGGCAAAACAAGTCTAATCGCTCCCTCCTTTCTCGAGCATCCCTCGCCAGAGCATCCGCGACTTTGTTGGCTTCACGCAGCTCAAAGATAACCTTCACTGCTTGAATCATGGTTATAAGATGCCTGCAATAATGTGTAAGAAGACCATAGAGCTGATCTATTCCATCATGCTGAGAGTCAACTAATCTTCTCAACATGGAATATGCAGTCAGTTGCAATAATAACATCATCATACCACTTCTACAAAAATAGGTAGATAAAGCCTGTATAAATAATGATACTCAGGAGCTCCGCCATTCTAGCATCTTGTGCAAATGTTGCAATGACATAGTCTCCCCACCATTTCCCAGCCTCCAGCATCTCTAGCTGTTTTAAGTGACTTGTTATATAAAATAAAGCATTTCTCCGTTTGAGTGTAATCTTTCTCCCTACTTACCGTGTCGGTTTGTCGTTCACCCACTTGCTAGTAATAGTGATTACAATATAATCACAATTGTTCAACTTAACTTATGTAAAGATGATTACATTAGGGTTTAATCAATTCCACATTTTACCTTTCTTCTCCATAAGCCTCGTTTTCTACCACTCTTTTACTCTATAAAATTGCGAATTACATTGAAATCACCATTGCTATAGCAACTAAACGCCACCTAAGAAATTAAGTGTGAGAAGTAAATTACCACACACCCAGGTTTTCTTCCAAACAACAACAATACTATTTTTTTCTTCCTGAAAAATACTAAGAAATGCAAGAAGCTAAGTAAATCATCATGCAACCAATTCTACATGGAACGAATACAATAGTCTTAACTAAAAGATCCAAATTATTCCAAAGGGTGAGCATAGCATTGTGAAATAGAGCGTCTACTATGAGAAGATGAATGACGATGCTCCAGACGCAGATGTATATGTGGACCTTCTGCTTAGTTGTGTGCAAAAGACATGGATGCTTAGATCTTCAATGCTTAATGTCGTTGGGTGCAGTGGTTGATCATGGTTTCGTAGACGTAAATCAAAACCTCATCTATCTATCTATCTATCTATCTATCCATCGATCTATCTAGATGTGTGCTACTTGTGTTGTGGTATTTAAACATAATTTTTCAGAATGCGATTCCATTTTGGTCTTGTTCCCCTTTGCAGGCTGAAACGAGAGCATGGATGTAAGTTGTTAAGTGAGTGGTTGCATCAGGTTATACAAAGTTTAGGGTCTAAACGGACTCCTTACAATTCTGGGAGAGTGTGGTTATTGGTCGTGTTGCGGGTGTTGAAATTCGTGACATGATTGCAGACGGAAAGGCCCAAGCTCAATTTTTGCATACGGGTTTAATTCGCAAAGTCCTTAGGGGGTTTGTCAAAAAAGCGCATGTCCTGGCTGTTGCTGCCAAACGTCGTCAGTTTGTATCTTTTGTTGGCAAGACATGTATCTTTGTATTTCTTAAAAAAAAAAAAAAAAAACCTAACCAACCATTAAGAGTTATGTTGCTATATGTTGATCCAAAAACTACATGCTGGCAGATTGTATAATTAAGGGCATGTTCTCTTCACCTTATTTTTATTGAACTTATCTGCACAATACTGAATTGAAATGAATTTTATCGAACTGAACTGAACTTATTTTTACTGAATCTACAATTACAAAGAGAACTTTACTGAATTTTTCTGAACTGAATAATTTTTTACTGAACTGAACTTTTTTTACTGACTAAAGTGAATTATACTGAATACTTCAGGGGGAAGTTGAGGAGAACATGGCCTAACTCTCACATACATAGGCTTTCGGGTACTCCAGGACGACGGTAGACCCCCTGGAAAAGTTTGGGACAAAACGGAAATCGGGCCCTGGGAAGCCGAAAATCGAAGGCTATAATCTACGTTTTTTGGGCTTCCGGGAGGTTCTGGAACAAAGGTGGATATTTCTGCACCATATCACACAGGTTACCCTTGGGTAATATAAGAGGTCCCCAGGTTCCGTTATTGAGTCCCTGATAGGCTTGTAAGGGCGTTTTCACGGGACACCAATGTAAGGTCCGGAACACCGAAAACATGGGTGATATCGAAGTTCGGGGATCCAGATGACCCTCCCCGGACACCGAGGGTCCTGTAGTGTCACGATAATACCCCTGGATAAGTTTGGGCAAAAAAGACACCCGGGCCACCGCAAGCCTAAAACGAAGGCTATAATTCACGTTTTTTGTGCATCCAGGAGGCCCCGGAACGAATGTGGATATTTTTGCACCACATTGCACAGAACATCCCTAGGGGACATGGGAGGCTCTTGGGGTCGCTTATCCAGTCCTGATAGGCTTGGAATGCCGTTTTACGGTACACTGGTGAAAGAGTAGGAACACCAAGGCATGAGTGATATCTAAGTTCGGGGATGCGCATGACCCTACCAGGGCATCGTGGGTTCTATAAGGTCATGGTAGACCTCCCGGTAAAATTTTGGAAAAAATGACACCTGGGCCCCGTGGAAGCCGAAAATGAAGGTTATAATCCACGTATTTTTAGCTTCCGGAAGACCGCGAGCGAAAGTGGATATATTTGCACCACATCAAGCGGGACACCTTAGGGGTCATGGGAGCTCCCCGGGGTAGTTTATCGGATCCTTGGTAGGCTTGAAGAGCCTCTTATTGAAAATCGGAGGCTAATACATGGTTTTTGGGTACCGAGCATGGATCATCCCCACCACCTCATGCCGCCAACACTCCCAAACCTTTTCTACTATCATAGTGAGGTCTAATAACTTTTCCCAATTATTTTCAAGTATATATATATATATATATATATATATATATATATATATATATATATATATATATATATATATATATATATATATATATATATATATATATATATATATATATATATATATATATATATATTCTATTTTTCATCGTATTTTTTTAATTAAAAATTACATTAAATAGCTACAATATGAAAAATAATTTTTTTATTTTACTTGAAAAGTTTGAGGTGAAACTTTTGGAAAATAGGTTAAAACCTAAGTATGAAAGTTATGTACTGGGCATGTCGATCTACTCCTGTTAGAACCACTAAACATTACTCCCTCCGTCCCTCCTTTACTTGGGCATATTCCTTTTTGGGATGTCCCTCTTTTACTTGGGCATATCCTTAATTAGTAAGAAAAAAGTGATGAATGTACTTATATGCCCTTTCTTTATTCCATCATTAGTTCCAACATGTGGGGTTAAGGAGTGGAGGAAAGAGAATGAGAAGGGATGAAGGTCAAGGGTATAAGTGGAAAGTGTATGCCAAAATTACCTCCCATTAAAACCCGTGCCATTTCTATATGCCCAAGTAAAGAAGGGACGGAGGGAGTATAAAATATAAGACTCTTTAGTAGATAGTTGCTTGAGAGAGGGCTTGTGGCGAAGGGAGGCAAGCAACATGACATGAAGCGCCTACCGGCAACCATTATGAATGTTATGCATTGGGCATGTCTACTCCACGATTTTTGGTTATCGAACATGGCTCCCCACCACCTCGTGCCAATAAACCTACCCTCAAGCCCTCTCTACTATATTATAATGAGGTCTCATAATTTTTTCCCCTTTTTTTGAAGTGATTTCTAATCTATTTTGGTATCTTTTCTATTTTTTCAGCGTAACTTTTTAAATAAAAATTATAAGATAGTTTAAACATTCAAGTTGGTAAAACGGTTCAGAGAAAATATTGTAAAGCAATATATGGTACTAAACTTAGTTGGAGGGGTTATCTTGAAAAGAGAGGAGGTGTAGATACCAAATGCATATTAGCAATTGTAATGAGAAATACGATAAACCTTACCAACATGGTTGTTGAGGGGAAATTTGCGCAGCGTATATGTAAAGCAATAAAACACAACTTAAAAGATAAAATAGAAACACAATATTTTTAACGTGGTTCGGCTCCTCCAGCCTACGTCCACGACCCTCTCATTAGGCAACATCCACTATACCAACATAAGTACAAGTTTTGCAAGGTGAACTTGCAAACCCTCCCACATACAAGTTTTGGACGGACAAACTTGCAAACCCTCCCCAACAGTGTGAACCACCCTACAAACTCGAGACTCTCTCTCAAGAGTTACAAGGAATGATTACAACACACACACACACACACACACACACACACACACACACACACACACACACACACACACACACACACACACACACACACACACACACACACACACACACACACACACACATCTAATTAGGTGGATCACGTCTCCCCCTAATTAGGATACCACTCGACCCGATATATCTCACACCCCATGTTTGGAATATCCTACAAGTTCGAGGACTCACTCCACTCAAAAACTAAAAGGAACAACCACTCACTCTCCTCACACAATACATGTGTCTACATTGTGGAATATGGGATATGGGATACACTACACAGAACTTACACCTCTATTTATAGAAGCCTTTAGACTCTTTCTAGAGAAGTAAAAACGTTCAAACAACTATGGAGTTTAATGTTGTAACTCCTGAGCTCCTATAACTGATGTTGAACTTGAATGCCCCTTTACTTGATCATCAATCACATATTAATGTCAACCTCCCTTACATTGTGATAACATCTAATAGTATTATTATGCATCAAGTTCCCACGGTCACAAAACTCCAAACTTTACTTTAACTTGGCAGTTTTCCATCTTTCCGTTTTCTCCTTTTTTTCCTTTCTTACTCACTTAATTGCTCTTCTCATTAATTGTAGTAGCTCACACTTAATTAAGACTTTATCCCAACAAATACCCCCTCACAATTATGTGGAGATACCACAAACTCACAACCTCCACCAAGGCTCACACATCACAACCCGGATCAATTCAACTATTGTCGGCAACAACAACTTCATCACGTGTTCCCTTCTTAGCCCTTTGAATCAACATCTCGGTCCAACCTCGCTCGATCCTACCACCACAACACTCTCTTCACATTGCAAGCGCACGATCGGGTACCCTTCTTCACATTTAGGATCATCTCTCTTCAATATGGACCGCTTCATCATATGCCACAGCTTATCGTCACTCCACAAGCTAAGATCGTACATCACCAACACGATCATGCAATAACATTGACAATCTCTTCACCGATCTTGGCACCATCATCTCCATCTGGAAATGACCCGGAATACTACGCCTTCAGGTCCAACACCTCAACATGGTTGTGTAAGTCAACATTGCTCCACCACCAACTCACCCATAACGGACAACAAATTTCCCAAAGACGCAACCATCGACTCAGCAGGAACATAACCATCCGCTCTGATACCACTGTTGGAAAAATTTGCACAGCGTTTATGTAGAGCAATAAAACACATCTTAAAAGATAAAATAGAAACACGATATTTTTAACGTGGTTTGGCTCCTCTAGCCTACGTCCACGACCCTCTCATTGGGCAACATTCACTATACCAACATAAGTACAAGTTTTGCACTGTAAACTTGTAAACCTTCCCACATACAAGTTTTGGACGGACAAACTTGCAAACCCTCCCCAATAGCGTAAACAACCCTACAAACCTGAGACTCTCTCTCAAGAGTTGCAACAAATGATTACAAAACACACACACACACACACACACACACACACACACACGCGCGCGCGCGGGCACACACACACACACACACACACGCGCGCGCGCGCGCGCACACACACACACACACACATCTAATTAGGTAGATCACCTTTCCCCCTAATTAGGATACCACTCGACCCGATATATCTCACACCCCGTGTTTGAAATACCCTACAGGTTCGAGGACTCCTCCACTCAAGAACTAAAAGGAATAACCACTCACTCTCATCACACAATACATGTGTCTACATTGTGGAATATGGAATACACTACACAGAACTTACACCTTTATTTATAGAGGCCTTTAGACTCTTTCTAGAGAAGTAAAGCGTTCAAACAACTATGGAGTTTAATGTTGTAACTCCTAAGCTCCCATAACTAATGTTGAACTTGAATGCCCCTTTACTTGATCATCAATCACATAATAATGTCAACCTCCCTTACATTGTGATAACATTTAATAGTATTATTATGCATGAAGTTCCCACGGATACAAAACTCCAAACTTTACTTTAATTTCGCAGTTTTCCATCGTTTTGTTTTCTCCTTTTTTTCATTTCTTCCTCACTTAATTGTTCTTCTCATTAATTGTAGTAGCTCACACATAATTGGGACATTATCCCAACAGATTGGTTGTACACGAAACACGATGCCAGAAATAAGGAGGACGACAGTGATGAGATCCAGATACGAACTTTGAACATATGGGAATGTAGGAGATGAATTGATGGTGTGTGGTTCCATCATCTATTTATGAGAGAGGAATTAGCTTTTTTTTTTTTGGCTCATCAATATGTGAGAGAAGTTAGCTACTACTCAATTTCTTGAATTTGTAACATCTGACAACTTGTGAGAATGAAGGGAAGGGGATGAAGGAGTGATTAAACTCTATCCATTATGTTTTTGTGACGTCTGATTGTTGCTACTTTCTCTCTTTTTTGTTTCTTTTTTTTTATTGGCCACGAGTCACATGACACGTTATAAGTAAATTGACTCGTCATTCGACAATTCAAAGGTTAATGTGACGAACTCTGGTTTCATCATTGCGTTTTAATCTAATTATATAGATTAGGAGTAGGATTGCAAGGATAAATTAAAAAGAAAAAGGCAAAGAATGAGAAAATAATTGAAGAATGAAGATTCTGTACCAATAATTAAAAATGAATAGAAATATTATAATAATAGAAACAAAAAATTATTGCAAGTTGGAGCATGCATCACTTACTAAATGCGGGATTGGGGAAACGATCAAAGGAAAGAATGCACTCAGACAATTTTTTCTTTCTTTCTTTGGTTATACACTTGGAATTGCAATAAAATTCTAATAATGGTCACTATAGTGCTTCGTAAAGGTGCGTTTAGCAAAGAGATCACTAGCTTGAGAGTGCACTAATCTATTCATTTGAGCCCCATCTTTTTCCTATATAAAGTAGCCTTCTCGCTTAGCTTTTATAACCAAAGCTGAAGTGAGACAATTAATATAAGTTTGATCAGAGAGGCTTAATTAAGGGTGAAATAATGGCTAAAATTCAAGTGGCTGAAGGGCAAATAGAGATCAAATCTCATGCTGATAAGTTTTTTAATGTTTGGGCTTACAAAACACGCCAGGTTGCCAAGATGTCCTCTGACAAGATTCCTATGGTGGCGTTACATGAGGGAAACTGGGGAAAAGTTGGTAGTGTCAACACTTGGCATTACATTGCACATAAGACTCTGTTTTCCTTAACTTAATTAATTTAGTTTACTATAATTCAGTTTAGTACATATGAAAACTTAATTATCACTTAGATAACTTTTTATTCAAAATAAATTAATAATGATACTTGTATTATTGGAAAGATTTTAAAACTTACTTTCGAATGAGTCCAGTAATCAATATGTTTGGAGGAGTAACAAATGATTAACTGTCAAGTTATAAACATTGTATCCGTTTTATCGAGGTGAAAGAACAAATCCTAAGTATAATAACTTTGAGCGAACGACGTTAATTAGTTATTTCCACTTTTGAAGTCCTCGCAAACCAATCTCGAACACTAATTAATTTTTTCCTTTTAATATATTTTACTAACAACATTATTAGCTAGTATATGCTCATCTTTGATATCTTGATGGATGTGTATATATGTGCAGTAGGAAAACATGATTCCATCACAACAAAAATTGCCGAGGTAGATGAAAACAACAGATCAATTGCTTATGACACTCTTGACGGGTATATCTTGAAGAATGAATACAAGAGCCTTAAAGCAAATATCCAAATTATTCCAAAGGGTAAGCATAGCATTGTGAAATGGAGCATGTACTATGAGAAGATGAATGACAATGCTCCAGACGCAAATGTATATGTGGACCTTCTGCTTGGTTGTGCAAAAAACATGGATGCTTATATCTTCAATGCTTAATGCCGTTACGTGCAGTGGCTTATCATGCATGGTTTAATTTATTTCTTGCACTCCAATAAGTAAGGGAGTATTGTACTACCACTTATGTTCTTAGTTCTTATGTGTGTTTCAAGTGACTTGTTATATGAAATAAAGTGTTTCTCCGTTTGACTGTAATATGTTTTTTTTTCTATCCTCATTCTCTCTACTTATCGTGCTCTGTTAGTCGTGTTGGGGGTTGTTTAGTTGATGATAATATAATTACAATTTGTTTAACTTTAACCTATGTAATTATGTAATGGTTACGTTGGAGGATGTCATCAATTCTACATTTCCAATCTATCTCCTCTATCTCTACTTGTCTATTATCACTGGATCTATTATTCTATTAATAGTGAATTATATTGTAAGCATCTCTCTTTTACTCTATAAAATAGTGAATGACATTGTAATCATGATTACCATTGCTACCAAGTAAACATCACTCCAAAAATTAAGGGCGAGCTAGAAATAAATTAACATGCACCCAGGTTCTCTTAACAGTAATAAGAAATTCAAGTGCAAGAAGTAAATCAACATGCAACCAATTCTATATGGAAAACTCCTCGATCTTAACAATAGAAATTAACAGGGCCCCAGTCACTTGGTGGAATAAGGGTATGTTCTCCCTAATTTATTTTTGTTTATATTTATTTTTGTTGAATGTTGTTGAACTTTGTTCCATTTTATTGAACTTTGTTGAATTTTGTTTATTCTACTGAATTTTGATAAACTTTGTTTATATTTGTTGAATTTTGTTGATTCAAGTGATTTTTGTAACTAGTTTGTATGTTGGTTTATTTAACTTTGTTGAATTTTGTTAAATTTTGTTGAACTTTGTTGAGTTTTGTTTATTCTACTGAATTTTATTGAATATTTTTTCTTCTACTGAATATCATTGAAGTTTATTGAAATGAACATAAATAAATAGAACTACGTTGGGAGAACAGACCATAATTAATTGTGTTGTTATACTCGATGTCAAAAAGATGTTAGGGATATTATTTTAGTACTCTTAGGAATATTATTTTAGTACTCTTAGGAATATTATTCTCGATTAGCATATATTGTAGAGATTGTGTAATGTAGAGTTTCCATAACACTAGGACTCCAATCCCTACCTATAAATAGGGATCAATTACATCAATAATAATCAAGCATTCTATTATCTCACATGGTATCAGAGCATCTACTTTCCTGATAGCCTAAAACCCTAGCTTCCGCTAATCCGCCAGATGAAGGTCTTAAACCATATTCCATCCGGTGGACTACTCTCGATCTTTCTTTTTACTACCCACACATAGTTTTTAGTTTTCTAGATTAAATTCAATTCCGTTGATCTCCACCAATAAATATGGATTGTTGGTCTTAGTTTCTACCCTACTCTCGAAACTCAGATCACGCCAGGTTTGCATGTCCCCAGCTTTGTCGTCCGCCGCCGACCGCTGTCGGCCGCAACACTCCTACCGCCGCTATCCGTTGCGTCCGTCGCTTGCACTCCTGTCGTCACCAAGCGCCGACCCCTGCTACCGCATGATCTGCTGCTGTCGATCCCTATAGTCTTCCGCTGACGCGTTCTTTCCCCTTGCTCACGGTTGGCTAGCTGGTGGCAACACGAGAGTTTTGTTTCGACTAGATTTCATACTTGGTTGAACTTCAAGATCTCGATGTTTACTGCAGTGTTTTTTTATTTATTTCTTTTGTAACTTCAATCGTAGCGTTCGTTCATCTATCGGTACGATTGCGGGGGAGTGTTAGGGAATATTAGCATATATTATAGAGATTGTATAATCTAGAGTTTCCATAACAATAGAACTCCCTACCAATAAATAGAGATCGATTACATCAATAATCATCAAGCATTCTATTATCTCACAAAAGACATTCCAAATGTAAAGTTTAAACATATCACTTACTATATGAGCGGGTAGTTATTATTTAATTTTTATCATTGGGCCCATTAAGAGAGTGTTTATGACATAAATGAGGTTCCAACCCAAAATCAGTTGACAATGGGTGACTCTCTTAGTTATAAACACCTCAAGACACTCTTTCTTGACTAATGTGGACAACCCATTTCAACACCCCGTCGCACACAAAGATCCATCTTGGGATAAAACGTGGACCAATTAAAGTCAATTTTGAGCCAGTCACACGTGTGCGGGCTAAACATGGATCAAATTAAACTAGCACGCCGCACATAATGCCTCATTTGGGCTTCAATATGTGGGCTAACAAGGGGTCCTAAAAGTAGGACCAAAGCTCGCTTACCATGTTAATTTTTATAATTAGGTCTATTAAGAGAGTTTTACAACATAAAAAAGATTCCAACTCAAAAGCAATTGACAATAATAGAGTAACTCCCTTAATTATAGATGTCTCAACGCACTCTTTCTTTCCAATATAAAATAACCCACTTCAACGCCAAACATCTCAAATCTTGGAGCATTTGTAATTGCGGAACTAGAAACACATAATCTGAAAGGTTGTTTGAGAAATTATTAAGAGATATTTGTCCTCTCTCCTGGGAAGTCACTAGATGCTCAAAGAGCAGGAAAGAAAACAAGAACCATGTTTCTTACTTTCATTGACCCAAAAAACAACAATAATATAAATAAATAAAGCATGCTTGTATTACATGGCATTTTCTGTTTCTGGTTGCTTGAAAGACTCTGAGTCATTATTGGCCGTAGTTGTTTGGCAAAATTAGTAATACTCCTCACAAGTACACCTCAAAAGACAATCGGATAATAAAAAAATCCTAACCTTCCTCCTTTCTTTTTCCTCCTTCTTTTTAGAACCTTAATCTTTTATTAGGTCATTCCTCAGTTTGTGATTGATGATCTTTATTACTTTTAATCTTAATTTTTAGCTTTTTTTTTTTTTTTTTTTTTTTTTTTTTTTTCTTCTGAGTTGATTAAATTCTCTCCCTTTATACAGGCTTTAGGGATCTTCTTATCTTCCTTTTTATAAGATTCGTTTTTCGCCAATTGTGCGATTGATTTTTAGTAAAAGCAGTACAAATTTGGAGACCGGATATACACACGATCGACGGAATCATATAGAAGTTTGTGCAAAAGCGATTGCGTTACTTGAGGTAAAGATCTCCACTTCCGTGAAAGATGAAGATATAGCTTTTCTATGAATGAAAGTCTCCTATTTCCCTATTAAAAAAAAAAAAAAAAAAAAGACTTTGAGTCGCAGGTAAATTGTCAATAAGCTGGAACCTCCTAAATCATCAATAATTTTAGAGCATTCTGATATAACCTACAACGCAATGCTGAAGTGATATTTTGGTGGGGCATTTTATTGAACAGTTAGCATGCAAATAACATAATACCTCTACCTGCAAAATATTAAAATACTTTAATTATATAAGATTAATAAAATCACGGGTTAACAATGAATTTGACCAATCTACACGGAATTTGAAAAGATAAATATCAAAGAAAATTAAATTTATTCACCTTTCATTGTTGCCCACTATATATGTATGTGCTAAATACAAAGTCAAGGGGTAAACTAGTCAAGTTTAATTATTTTGATAGAATTGAAACTTTTTAATAACTTTCTTAATTCGTGTGCAAAAATGTTAAACGACTTATATTGTGGGACGGAGGGAGTACTTTTTAAACCAAATAAATTAATATTTTCATATAAAAAGTCAATTATAAGATTACACTAACAAGTATTAGTTTTTATAAATATAACAAACATAAAATCAAATATTACAATCAAAATACTTAATATTGTAAATCAAAATTTAAATGACGTATACAATTATTTAATTATTAATATTACAAATACAATCGTTAAAACATTTAAATTACAAATAAAGTTTTTTAAACAACTAATCTTACTAGAAAATCACCAATCTTTATTTCCAACAAAGGAAAAAGTCTTATAATTATTTGTTTTTACACAAGGTAACCAATGCGGCTTCAAACCAATTTCGGTGCTGGGTATCTAGATATTCTGCTCACCCTACCTCTATTGCCAATTGAGTTTAAGATGGACTCTCACAATAATGAGTCTCACTTGACTTGTAGGTTGGACATATACGGTACGGTACGGTGCAGATACAGGATATTGCATCTTTGAAACAATAGGATATGAATACGCGTAGGAATTAAATGATATAATATAAAAAAAAAGTTTTTTTTTTTTAAATTTGCAAAATAACTAAGAAAATGTGAATAAAATACAATTCAAATATCTTTTCATAGGTGTGTTTCACTATTTTTTAGATAACAAATAGATAAGCAGAGGTAAACATATCTAAAAATTACCGCTCAAATTAAAGTAGAGAACAAGTATCCTACAAATATCAGTATCATGCAGATATCGAATATAAGATAGTGCATCTTTGAAAAGTATCGATTCAATCTAACTTGTACAGAAGGTAATACTCTCTTCATCTTTATAGATTTAAAAGATTTGTTACTTGCAGGTTTACATTAGAAATAATTACAGGCAACCATACTCTTTGATCAATATACTTGATTCTTATTCAAGTATACAGAAGGGAAAATTACATTGTATTTCAAAAGTTAAGTGAACTTTAAGAGTGAACCAATTTCGTCAACGGGACATCAATACATTATATTAATCGATTTTTTTTGTGCAATCTATACAGAATGTGAAAAGATAAATCATAAAGGGATTACAATCTTCACTGGTCCCCCTAACTCCGGCCCTAAAATAACAAATATAGTACTACTGTATATACAATAATCTAATTAAACAACCATTAAGAGTTATGTTGCTACATGTTGTCACAGATTGTATGATTAAATCTCACATACATAAATTAATAGTTATGGCAAGTTGAAGCATATATATATATAGACTATAGCAAAGAGATCACTAGCTTGAGAGTGCACTCATCTATTCATCTGAGCCCCCTTTTCTTTTCTATATAAAGCAGCCTTCTCGCTTAGCTTTTATAACCAGCAAAGCTGAAGTGAGACGATTAAGTTTGATCAGAGAATCTTAAGGGTGAAATAATGGCTGACATTCGAGTGGCTGAAGGGCAAATAGAGATCAAATCTCATGCCGACAAGTTTTTTAATGTTTGGGCTTACAAAACACAGCAGGTTGCCAAGATGTCCTCTGACAAGATCTCTACGGTGGAGTTATATGAGGGAAATTGGGGCAAGGTTGGTTGTGTCAACGCTTGGCATTACATTGCGCGTAAGGCTCTATTTTTCGCAACTTATTTTTGTTTAATTTAGTCTAGTGACTCTAATCTACGTTTAACTTATTACTTCAATAATTTTTTATTCCAAAATAAATTCATTATGATGATACTTGTATCATTGGAAAAATTTCAAAACTTATTTTAAAATTAGCCCAATAATATAAATGTTTGGACTAGTATCAAATGGTTAAATGTCAAGTTTTAAACATCAGTTCATTTTTATTAAGTATATATATACCATTTTATCCACTTTTGACGTCCTTGCAAACCAATCTCGAAAACTAATTAATTTTTTCTTTTGATATATTACTAACTACCAGTAATTTCTTTCTGAACAACATTATTAGCTATTAGTAGTACTACCTCCGTTTCACAACAATAACAACATATACCTAAAATTGATGATTCATAGAAAAAACAACATTTCTTACATTAGTAAACTTTTTTGATGGAAAATACAATTATTCCCCTTATTTATATGACTTTATTTCCTTTTATCTACCCCACTCCCTCATTAATCAAAAAGGTATAATAAGAATGTTTCAACCATAAAGAGAGTGCATTGGTATTTGTGTCAAAAGTAAATGTTGTTATTATTATCGAACAAAGATAGTAGTATATAATGTATATATGCTCATCTTTAATATCTTGATGGCAGTTGGCAAACATGAAACCATCACAACAAAAGTTGCCGAGATAGATGCAAACAACAGGTCCATTTCTTATGACTATCTTGACGGGTATGTCTTGAAGAATGAATACAATAGTCTTAACTCAAAGATCCAAATTATTCCAAAGGGTGAGCATAGCATTGTGAAATGGAGCCTCTACTATGAGAAGATGAATGAGGATGCGACGCAGATGTATATCTGGACCTTCTGCTTAGTTGTGCAAAAGACATGGATGCTTATATCTTCAATGCTTAATGCCGTTGTTTGCAGTGGTTGATCATGGTTTCATAGACTTAAGTCGAAACTTCATCTATCTATCTATCTATCTATCTAGATGTGTACTACTTTTGTTGTGGCATTTAAACAAAGTATGAGCCACCTGATCACCTATGAACCAAAACACTCCAATAAATAAGGGAGTACTATACCACTTATCCTCTCAGTTCTTGGGACTCGTTTACTTGATAACAATTTAATCACAATTCACCTATGTGATAACTACATTAGAGGATGTAATTAATTCTAAATTTTCCATCTATCTTCTTTATCCTTCTTTTTTATCACTCTTTTACTCTATAAAATAGCGAGAATTAGGTTATAATCACCATCGCTAGCAAGTAAACGCCAACTAAAAAATTAAGTGCGAGAAATAAATAAATTAACACGCATTGTATCCTGGTTATTCTCTTAATAATAATAAGAAATTCAAGTACAAGAAGTAAATCAATCAACATGCAACCAATTCTACATGGAAACCTCCTCTTAACAACGCATTAATCATAATCTCAGGAGCATTATGCTTCCTAATCCTCTCTCTCTCTCTCTCTTCCCCTTCCCCCTCTCTCTCCTCCCTTCACCCTCACCCACACCGGCGCCGCTTCACCACCATCATGCCACCACCACCACCCTAGGCCATAGTCGTGGTCGAGGCTGACAGGAGACCACGAAGGTGGCCCCACCACCCCACCCCATCCCACCCCACCCCACCCCTCCCTCTCTCCTCCCCTCACCTCCAAAGTCCAAACCCTTGTCTTCTCTCTCCTCACCACCCCACCACCCCACCGCCCTGGACACGGCGGTGGTCGACTCCGACCGTCGACCTCAGCCG
This sequence comes from Tetragonia tetragonoides, assembly GCA_038025085.1. Taxonomy (NCBI): domain Eukaryota; kingdom Viridiplantae; phylum Streptophyta; class Magnoliopsida; order Caryophyllales; family Aizoaceae; genus Tetragonia; species Tetragonia tetragonoides. The sequence goes on along the minus strand of CM076153.1, from coordinate 13,798,126 downwards.
TGGCCACCCGCCGACCACCACCTTCCCCTCCCATCCTCCTGGAAAAGTAATCGAAAACCCAAAAAAAATCAAAAATCACCAAAAAAAATTCGAATATCCCAACAAACGAAAACCATAGGTCCAAAATGGTTCAATTTGGGGATACGGTGAACCCTAGAATGGCATGATTCGACTTCATCTCGATGGGGAAATTGCAAAAAAAAAAAAAAAAAGTTGGTGGTGAGTGAATCTCACGCACCGACGACTTCGACGCGTGAACACACGCGCCGTCCCCCGCCTCCTAATCTCGAGATTAGCTAATAATTTGCGCTTGTTATATTCAATGTCAAAAAGACAGTCCAAACGTAAATCTCCAACCTATCATTTACGACATGTTCTTTTCATTCGGTTTTCAATTTTGCCCAATTTTGTCCAGTTTTCTCAGTTTTGCTCAGTTTGACCCACTTTTGTCCAATTTTTCCATGTTTGATATTTTGACATATTAAACATAATAATTAAATATACAATATTTTTAATCAAAATATAAAAATAAATATAAGCATTGACTTATTACTAAGAAAATAATCGGATATACAAAATTTCCAATTTTTCCCCGGTTTCTCCCAGTTTTCCCCAATTTCTCTCAATTTCTCCCAATTACCAGTTAGACTTTCCAGTTTTCACCAGTTTTACCCAAATTTTCCTAATTACCAGTTGAAAAGAGCGAGCCGTAAGAGTGGGACACTTTCCAGCTTATACTCCCACGTACTCATCCTCTTGGGTGCCAATAGAAACTGCGTGAAGAGAAAATATCTCAGTCACCATTAGACCTGGGCAACGGGTTGGGTAGGCCATTTGTTAATTGGGTTGGGTCATCCATGTCTGGGGTTCGGATCAGGTTGGTTATGGTGCGGCCCGACCCATTTTGGCCCGTTAAAATTTTAATTTTAATAATAAAAAAATATTGTGGGTTAGCCCATTTGTAATCCAGTATTATCCGTCTAACTTTCAAATGAGCCGGCCCACTTTAGCCCGCCCATTTACAACTGTAAATGAGCTATGACTCGTTGGGCATTGGGCCATGTTGGGTCGGGTTGGTTATAGGGTCTCCTCCCACTTACAAGTCTAGTCACCATACATGAACAAAAATTTGGGTTCGGCATTAACATAATACTCTAGCTATAGCATCATTCAATTTTTATTATTCTAGTTACCTGAATACATATCATAATTATTTTCATTCAAAATTAAGTTTTGATCAAATGAATGAATCATGTTGATTAGAAGTTTAGGTTTTTTTCAATGGGTAGAACGAGTGTAGTAAAGATTTTCAGAGAAAAAAAGGAATACAAGGAGGAAGGTGTTGCAAATAAAAAGGGTATTTTGAGAAGTACTAGTACAAAAATATTTGCTTTTAGTAATTCAGAATTTACGTTAAGCAATTCCATTCTATATATATGTATTAAGGTCATATATAAAACAGAGAAAGCATACATACTGCAGTTGCAAAGAAAGATATATTTAAAATACTAGTGTGGGGAACATGGGCAATTTTTAAGATGTTATAGGTCATATAAAATATTAAAGAAAATAATTAACAATAAAAATAATGTACTCCTTCCTATATCTTTTTTTTGTTTACAACTCTTTCCTATACTTTATATACAACGCATACTTCCATTTCAAAAATTAGTGGACCTAGTAGTCACTACACTTGCTAACCTAGCACTACATTATACACAAATCTTGATTGACTTTGAGAGTATTATATATTTATATTAGTGTATTCTCATGATATCAAACCAATCAAAGCAGAAAAATGGCAAGCTGCGGATCATTTTATTCTGAGGTAGTGCATCATCTTATCACATTCCATTGAATACTAGATGATCAATCCAAAACATAAAGTAGCACAGTATCTGAGCTTAATATATTATTGAGGGAAAACAGATATTTCCAAAATTGAATGGAAAGAGCTTGCCCAAATAATATAAAACAAACCAATATCCAAGTTGCAATAAACTTCCATATATCACAGTATACACTTAACAGAATGAGATTATTAAAAACCTCCCCTGAAGCTACATAGAGTTTGAGGTTTCTCTTTGCAAATGCAAATGTTGGTGTATCACTTGTCTTAAACACCATTTGGCAGGCTAGGAACAGGTACCTGTGAATCTATGATCATTTAAAAATGTATTGCTTCACTCAAAAAAAAAAAAAAAAAATGTATTGCTGGTGGTATTTGTTATTAGGTACTCCATACTATAAGATAAGGTTGAGCTTGCTGAATCTTAACTCTTTTCTTTTTAATAGGCAAGCTAGGAAGTTAGCTCTTTGGTCCATTACATAGCGGTGGGGTGGCCTAAAGGATCATAACAATAAGTATTGCCCTCAATATGAAATTGTTGCTTTTCCGTGCGATGCACGGAATGTTTCAACTCTTTTTGGTTTTTTTTTAAATTTAATATTTTCTAATGGGTTGCCTTGCTTCTAACTTTGTTGGAAGAATTTTCTTTTTCTTTTTTGGGGCTAATTTTCTAATTAACTGGTAAATAAAACTAAAACAATACCAATGCGGGATTTGGAGAGATTCATCTGCAACCTGACTCTTAATTTGTTTAGGGAAAATATTAAAATGTTGGGGGGAAGGATGTCCTCAAGTCATGGTAGTAAGTCATTCACTAGCCGTGTATTAGTCTTTGAAAAAAAAAGAAAAAAAAAGAAGTCATTAAATTGGATTGCGGTGCCTCTATTAAAGTTAGAGATATCTACCCGTAAATGACATTGTTTGTTGCATAGTAATTCTACTTATGATTAGTCATACTGTAACTTTGATCTATATTTGACTCAGTGCTTAGAAAACGATTATTAGTCATTTATTAACAAACTTGAGAATACTCTGTTATAAAGTTATCATAGTAGACGATGGATCAAAATGAACTAAGTACATAAGAAATTTATTGAAACAAATTCAGGGTGGCCCATGTCCCAGCGCACTGCGAGCATCATGTCCCATGTCCCAGCCCATGTCCAAGTCCCATGTCCCATGGGTGAAGTCGGAACTCGGGGACCCGATTTACCATACCAAGGCAAAGAATGTACTCTAGGGTGATGATAGTACCCCCGTAGAAGTTTGGGCAAAAATAGAAACCGGATCCTGGAAAGCCAAAAATCAAAGGCTATATCATCCATGTTTTTCGGGCTTTCGGAAGGTCCCGGAACGAAGGTGGATATTTTCGCACCATATCGCACAGGACACCCTTAAAGAACATAAGAGCTCCCGGGGTCCGTTATCGGGTCCCTGTTAGGCTTGTAAGGGCATTTTTATGGGATTTCAATGTAAGAGGGGGGGGGGGGGGGATCACCGAAGCATGGGTGATACCGAAGTTCGGGGATCCGGATGACCCTTCCGGAACACCGAGGGTCCTTCAGCATCGTGATAGACCATAGACCCCCAGGAGCAGTTAGGGCAAAAATGACACTCGCGCCCCCAGAAGTTTAAGAGCATAACTATCCATGAACTTAGGAAGTTTAAGAGCATAACTATCCATGAACTTGCCCAAGTTCATAGGGGATGAGAGAGAGTGATAAACTTAAAATTTTAGTTATATCCATGAACTTGCAATGTTCATGATGAGGAGAGAGAGGATAGAGAGAATGGTGAACTTGGAGGCTTTTGTTCATGAAATGGTCATTTGGTGAACATGAAAAAAACGAGTTTATGGAAAGTGCTCCAACCATACACTAAAACATGTCATGGTGGGACCCTTAAATTTTATTTCTTGAACTTCAAGTGGCCATTAAGAAATAAAAAAAAAATTCAAAAGAAAATTTAAAAAATAGTAGTAGTTTTCTTTTTTATGCTTTACAAAATGAAACCCAATTTGTTATTATTTGACACAAATTTGCTCTAAAATATTTTAAAATCCATCTTATTTGATATGGGAAGGAGAGAGAATAATGAACAATTCAATTTGGTTTATGAATAGTCTCACTTTTTAGTAGAACTCATAAAATAAGTCATGGTGAGGTGGATGAGTAAGAAAGTAGGAAAGAGAGAGAAGAATGAACAATTACAAGTTCATGGTTAGCCATGCTCTAAAACGAAAGCTAGAATCCACGTTTAATTTTGGGCTTCCGAGAGGCCTTGGAGCGAAGGTGAATGTTTTCGCTTCACATTGCACGAAACCCTCCTAAGGACATGGGAGGCACTCGGGGCCACTTATCCGGTCCCTGATAGGTTTGGAAGGACGTTTTACGGGACAATGGTGTAAGAGCTAGATTACCAAAAGGCATGGGTGATATCAAAGTTTAGGGATCAGAATGACCCTCCCGGGGCATTAGGGGTCCTCTAGGGATATGATAGATCCCTCGGAAAAGTTTGGGTAAAAATGACACCCGGGCCCCGGGAAGCCGAAAACGAAGGCTATAACCCACGTTTTTTGGGCTTCCGGGAGGCTCGGAACGAAGATGCATATTTTCGCGCCATATCACACGGAACACCCCTAGAGGGACATGGGAGGTCCTTGGGGTTGCTTATCTTTGGTAGGATGTTTAACGGTACATTAGTGTAAGAGTTGGAACATCAAAAGCATGGGTGATATCGAAGTTCGAGGATCTGGATGACCCTTCCGGGGCACCGAGGGTATTCTATGATCATGGTAGGGTCCCCTTAGAAGTTTGGGCAAAAATGACACATGAGCCCTCAAAAGCCGAATACGAAGGCTATAATCCACGTTTTTTGAGCTTTCGGGAGACCCCAAAACGAAGGTGTATATTTTTGCATCACATAGCACGAGATACCCCCAGGGGACATGAAAGACCCCTTGGATAGGTTATGGGGTCCTTGGTATGCTCTAAGGGCCTCTTATTGGACATCGGAGGCTAATCTATGATTTTTGGTTACCGAGTATTGCTCTCCACCATTCCCTGCCGCAAACCTACCCTCAGGCCGTATCTACTATTATAGTGAGGTCTCGTAATTTTTCCCAATTTTTTTGAAGTAATTTCTATTTTTTAAAATATTTTTTCTAATTTTCAGCGTATTTTTTAATTAAAAATTAAATAATAGCTACAAACTGTGAAACACAAAAGAATTTTAATTTTTTTTCGTAACTCAATAATATATTGGAAAATTTTGCAACATAATTCTCCAAACTCTTAAACCCCAGTATGAAAATTATGCACTGGGCATGTCTACTCCTGTTAATTGGGAAAAATTATGCACTGGGCATGTCTATTCCTTTCACTAAACCTAATAAGTCTCTTTAATGGGTAGTTTCTTGAGAGAGGGCTTGTGGGCGAAGGAAGGCATGCAACGTGCCAACGTGGCATGAAGCACCTACCATTATGAAATTTATGCACTGGGCATGTGTACTCCACGAATTTTGGGTACCGAACATGGCTCCCACCACCCCGTGCCACCAAACCTACCTTTAACCCTCTCTATTATTAAAGTGATGTCTCATAATTTTATTTTATTCTTTTTTCTATTTTTCAGCATAATTTTTTAATTAAAAACTAATTAAAAGTTTTAAACATTCAAGTTGGTATTAAGTTTAATTGAAGTTGGAGGGGTTATCTTGCAAATAGAGGAGGTGTACATACCAAATGCCTAGTAGCGCGCAATCGCAAAGAGAAATACGAATAACCTTATCAAAAGGGGAATTGATTGTACAAGATGCCGAAAAGATGGCGGGCGACGACAATGAGATCCAGATACGAACGTTGAACATATGGAAGGTAGAAGATGAATTGAAGGTGCGTGGTTCCATTATCTATTCACGAGAGAGGAATTAGCTTTTTTTTTTTCTTTTTTTGGGTCATCAATATGTGAGAGAAATTAGCTACTACGAGTACTCAATTTTAGAGATTTGCAACGTCTGACAACATGTCAAAATGAAAGGAAAGGGATGAAGGAGTCATTAAACTCCATTATTTTTTGTAAAGTCTGATTTATGCTACTTTCTCCCTTTTTTCCTTTTTTTTACTGGTCATGAGTCACATGACAAATCATAAGTAAATTGACACGTCATTCAACAATTCAGCACACGATTGATGTTGCAAGCTCTGATTTAATAATTGCATTTTAATCTAATTAAATAGAATTGTTGGTTTTATGGGTAACTTCAATTTTATATTTCCCTTTCTTTCTTTCGCATTCACAAGTCACATATAACCGAAGAGTTGTGTCGAGCGCGAAGGAAGCAGATTCAAAGCTCAGTTCGGGTTCAGCTCAAAACTCGCCTAGTCGAAAAAGTTAAGATTTGGACTCGGCTCGATTTAGGCTCGTGGTTCGACTCGGATCTAACTCGTCATTCCACACATTATAAAAAATAAATTAACTTAAAACATTTGCAATTGAATATGATTATAAGTGATTCTTTGCAAGTATAAAATGAGAAGAAAAAAATCCTAAACAATATATGAATTTCTATAAATATTTAATTGTCTTATTCAAAATTATAGAGGGAAAATCAAGTCAACCGAGTTAACCGAACCGAGGCACAGTAGGCTCACCAGTCAAGTCGGCTCGATCAATTACGCCCAAATCCTCTGATATCATAATTAATTTCAATAATTAGGCCTTAATCCAAGTGAACACATATAAGATAAGTGAGATTCCAGTCCAAAACTAATTGACAATGGATGGAGGAATCCACTTGCTTATATGCATGCACAAGACCACTAACCCACTCCAAAAACTTTTTTTTTTTTTTTTGGGTGGGTGTGTTCTCTTCAATTATATAGTGCTTACACTCTCCAACTATAGTGCTTTGTGAAAGTGCAAAAAGCAAAGAGATCACAATAGCTTGAGAGTGCACTAATCAATTCATTTGAGCCCTCTTTTTCCCCCTATATAAAGCATCCTTCTCGCTTAGCTTTTATAACCAATAACGAAAGCTGAGGTGAGACGATTAAGTTTGATCAGAGAGGCTTAATTAAGGGTGAAATAATGGCTGACATTCAAGTGGCTGAAGGGGAAATAGAGATCAAATCTCACGCTGATAAGTTCTTTAATGTTTGGGCTTGAAAATGTTTGGGTGTTCTTAGCAAAAACTCCAAACTTCTTGGGGGTTTTCACCAATTTGCCCTTACATTATATACACATTTGTTGCTAGAATGAACAATTCAGATATAGTTTAAAAGACTATTATATGTACCTGCGGTGTATTCACAGGATACTAAACCAATCAAAGCAGAAAATTGACAAGTTGCAGATCATTTTTATTCTGAGGTGCATCATTCCACTGTGTAACTACAGATTAAAAATAGATCTCTTTTTTTTTTGGTAATAATTGTACATCAAATTAAATTAAAGATGGTTAGCAAAGTTATTACATCCCAAATTGTTCCTACAGTTCATAGCATAAGAATTTAGAAGTTCTATTACATCTCCAGGTGGCCTATGCAAAAGGTAATCCAAGTCAGGCCCCTTCCTGGTTGTCTTACTAAGCAGATCTGCTACCCTGTTTCCCTGCCTCCCTTCATGCTCAATCTTCCAGCTCCTGCCAGTGAGCAAAGCCTTGCAATCCAGTACAATGTTCAGATAAAAATTCTTAGCATAGCTTTCACTGTATGTCAGTTCCACTGCCTTGCTTGAGTCTGAACAAGAGAGCATGTGGTTCCAGTTGTTTTGATTTGCCAGTTGAAGTGCTTCTTTTAGTGCTAGAAGCTCAGCCATAAATACATTCCTTGCCTTGACCCTTCTTGCAAAACCAATGATCCACTTGCCTGCACTGTATCTGATACATCCTGCAATCCCTGCAAATGTAGTAGAACTAACCCAAGAGGCATCCACATTACATTTCAGTGTCCCTGGGGTAGGTGCAGTCCATTGTTCAGAGCTGCCAGGGTTACTAATTGGGGGTGAAAGGTTCAAAGGTTGTGAGGTGATAAATTCATCAATTTGGTACATGGTTGTTTTGATCCAGAGGTTAATAGGCCAGCAGTTATCTTCAAAAACTTTCTTATTTCTTCTTTTCCAGATTCCCCAGATCAGGAAAGCAAAAACAGTTTCCCAGGGTTTTGAATCCCAAGTTTTGGTACTAGTGAGGTTGATGTGGAGCCAGACCCTGATATTAATTGCATTGTTGGTTTCAGGATTATTAATTCTATTCCATACATCACTGGTAAGGGTGCAATCCCTAAGCACATGCATTGTATCCTCTACAGGGCTAGAACAGTTAGGACACCAAGCATTATCCACAATATTCCTCTGAAAAAGAGTTTTCATATGAGGTAATCTATCATTATATGCCAGCCAAAGGAAGAATTGAATTTTTGGGGGGATTTTAAGTTTCCAAATCCATTTTGTATCTGTTAGTTCATCATTCTTAGGATGCAGATCCTTGATCAAGTCCATGCACACATCAGTAAGACCAAATTTCTCATTCATCACATAACTACTGGTCCTGAAGCCAGGTCTGTCATCCATGGGGATGTCAACATTACTCATGCACTCCAGAATATCCTCAGGAAAGGAAGCAAGGATACTGGTGAAATCCCATTTCCCTTCAGACAAGCAGGTATTTAGAAGTCTCTGTTCCTCTCCCAAAGCCAAGGGCCCTTCAATCAGGTTTCTAAGTCTCCCAAGCCCTGTCCAGTCATCCATCCAGAATAGGATGGTGTTCCCATTTCCCACAACCCAGCACATGCTATCATCAAGTATATCCCAACCTTTCCCCACATCTTGCCAGATGTGAGAACCTTTGTTAAAGGGTGCAAAGCCCTTCCTCCCCAGGTATTTATCTCTAATGACCATGCTAGCCAAGTTCCCACTATCCATGAGTTTCCATGCCATTCTGGCCATAAGAGCTTTATTCTGGGCAAAATTATCCCTAATTCCCAACCCCCCTGCATTGAGTGGCTTTGTGACTTTGTCCCATCCCATGAGGTGAATTTTCTTCCCATGATCAGAGTCCCCCCACAAGAAGTTGTTAGCCACAGAGTTTAGGTCTTTGAGAGTTTAAGAATGAAGATGAATGCACTGCATGTAGTAAGAAGGTATAGTGCTCAGTGTTGCTTTGATAAGGCAAAGCTTACCAGCCCTGGAGAGATGGTTAGTCTTCCAGGTAGCTAGCCTCTTTTTGACTTTCTCCAACATCAGGTTGGAGTCTCTCTTGGAAGGTCTCTTACTGGTTAAGGGATAACCCAGGTAAGTCCCCAGGCTCTCACTCTTTATAGTGCCAAGCCCTTCTTCCACCATGGTCATAATGTTCTGAGGGGTACCCTTTGAGAAAACCAATTGGCTTTTCTCAGGATTAATCTTCTAACCAGATGCCATGGCAAAGGTCTGAAGGGTGGCATTAACAGCAGCCAGAGTGGTTTGATTAGCCTCCCCAAAAAGGAGGACATCATCAGCAAAAAGTAGATGGGAGATAGGCATTTTGGTTTTCCCCACTAGGAAGGGATTCCAGGTTTTGTTTTGACAGGCCCCATGCATCAATTTGGACAAGAACTCCATACATAGGATGAAGATGTAAGGGGACAAAGGGTCCCCTTGTCTTATACATTTAGAGGGTTTAAACCCCCCAGTAGGAGCTCCATTAACCAATACAGCAGAAGAGACAGATGAGATGCAATGCATGATTAACTGGATGGACTTTTCATCAAAATTAAAGGACAAGAGACAGTTTTTAATGAAATCTCATTCCAGCCTATCATATGCCTTTTCAAGATCAATTTTAATTGCAAACCAGTGTTTGGAATCCCTTCTTGTGTTCATAGAGTGAAGGACCTCAGAAGCAACAATATAGTTCACATCAGCTCCTCTCCAGGAATAAAACTATTTTGATTGGGAGAGATATGTTTGCTGAGCAAGGGTCTCAATCTAGCAACCAGGATTTTAGTAATAACTTTGTACAAAGTATTGCAGAGGCTAATTGGTCTGAATTGCTTAATGGTCTCAGGGTTATCACATTTGGGAATGAGACTAATAAGAGTATCATTTAGACCATTAGGCAGAATTCCGGTCTGAAAAACATTTTGGGTAAACTCAAGGATGTCCTCTCCCACTCTCCACCACTGATTCTGAAAGAAAAATGCATGGAAGCCATCAGGGCCAGGGCTCTTATAGGGCCCCATGGAGAAGATTGTCTTTCTTACCTCAGCCAGGGAGCGTGAGAAGCCAATCTTGACACACATATTAGTATTGGACTCAAAAAGGCAATGATTCCAGAAAGGATTGTCACTCTTTTCAGTGGTAAAAAGGCCAATGAAATGGCTTTTAATATGCTCAATGATTTCCTTAGGACAGGAAATATCATGCCCAACAGCATCTCTTAAGAGTAAAATCTTATTATTCTTCCTTTTAAAAAGCATACAGTGGTGAAAAAAGTATGTGTTCCTATCCCCATGAATGATCCAGTTAGTTCTAGCTCTCATCATCCAAAACCAATGTTCTTGATAAAGAATCTCTTCTAAGTCAGACACAATTCTAAATCGTGTAAATGAGTGGACAGAGGGGAGAGACAGAGCTCCCTCTGGACACCCCCCAATCTTTTCAATAGCTTCCTTTTTTTGACAAATAAGTTTCCAAATTTATTCTTTGCCCAGGTAGAGATACTCAGTGCAAGGTGCCCTAACTTACTAGGGACAGAATCATTTTTAATCCACTCATCATTAACCAAGCCATTAAAATCAGGGTCCAAGCACCACATGGGTTCCATCTTAAAAGGTTTATCAATTTTTTGGCCATTTTTTTGAGTTGTATTAAGCAGAATTGGGCAGTGATCAGAAGTAAGCGTAGGCAGATGAACCAGGTGGGATTCAGGATAAGCAACCATCCAGGAACTATTCACCCAAGCCCTATCCAGTCTTTCCATGATAGCCCTGGTCTTTCTTTTATTAGTCCAAGTATACTTTGGTCCAATAAATCCAAGGTCCACCATATTACAGACATTCATGCAATCAGCATACATAGCTATTCTATTTAACAGGTCTACCTCCAAATTTTTCATCAGCTTTTATCACATCATTGAAGTCACCAATCATTAACCAGGGTAAATCAATTTCCACAGACATAGCACCAAGTTCTTCCCAAAGTTCTTTTCTTTCTTTATATTTTGTACTAGCATAAATAGCAGAAATGAAAAAGTCAGTTTGAGGATTTTGTACCTGAACCACACCATGAAAATCTTGACTGCGAAAGCTGATGGGGTTAAAGCGAATAACCCCATCATTCCAAAGCAGCAAGATCCCTCCCTTGAAGCCCTCAGGCTCCACCAGCTCAAAGTTTGAAAAAGGCAGTGTGCTCACAATTTGCTCAGTGTTCTTGCGTCCCACGCGGGTTTCAGTAAGGATAACCAGATCAGGGTTGTGGGTCTGGATCAAATGCAGGAGATTGTCTTTAAATGAGGGTCTAGCTATACCCCTCGTGTTCCAGGCGAGGATATTCATGATATCAGGGATAGGTGGTTGCTCTCCAAGTACATCTAGCACTCTCCAATCGTTTACTGTGTCTTTTCTGGAAAACTCCAGTTGGTGGAACTTGTACAGCATCCTTTCCCTGCAACTGAAGAGAATTGAGGTTTTCCTTCTTGGCACGGGTTCCAGAATTGGGGGAAACCCGTCTTCCATTGGTTCCCTTGGTCAGACCATCCTCCCGATATCTCCAATTGGGTGGTTGGCCTTACAGTCTGGATTAAAAATAGATCTCATTTAGTCTGCTTGTCACATTCCATTAAATGCTAGATGATCAATACTTCATAACATAAAGTAGCACAATATTGAAATTTCACGAGGAAAGGAGCTTAATATATTATGAGGGAAAACAGATCATCAAATCTTTTGAGATAATTATTATATCTTTTCGAGAGTACTGTTTGACGCAAATTTAGTGTCTACGGACTACAATAACGATATTTGGGGAGGAAGGGAGAGGGGGATAAAGGCAAGGCAAGTCCTTATTACAAATTAAATGCCTCTAGCAAGAACTGAACTTGAATGGGGAGAGAACCACCCCCAAGTCAATACCAACTAAAATACCCTTTGATAACTTGTCTAGTTGAATACTTGCATGGCAAATTTTGTAATGACAATAATACTTCGATTTTTTATAAACGGCAAAATAATTTTTAACTATGTTAGAAATGAGACTTGAACTCGGATTATTGTTGATAATAAGTAGGGGTGCTCTCACTGCATTATCCACCTCAAACATTATGCTTCATTTTAGAATTTCATATTATCTACTATCTAGTCCTAATTTGGGGAAGATGAATGGGGAAGAGATAAACTCAAAATCCTAAAAATTAGGCTAAAGAAGGTTTTAAACAATTATGGATTACACAAATTAAGCAATGGTCTTATTTTTGAGGGGAAAGCTCCTTTAGAGTTCCTTCTTTAGAGTTTATTTTTCTCTTATCATTGGATTAGAACGGGTTTTTGGAACCCCTAAATTAGAGGGGGTAATTTTTAGAAAATAATAAATAGTTAGAGTAGAGAGATATACACAGAGCAAAAACTCGATGGGCTAGCTTGCAAACAATATGTGTCGAACAGGTCAACCCATTTCTAATGGGCTCACAGACTCAAGCAGAAGAGGAGACCCTCCCTTCAAAGAAATGTATAGAGAAGGTTTTATTTTCCTTAAATAAATAAAGATTTAACGCCTAGCCACTGGATTATAAGAGTGGGCAACTTGTACTCCACTGACCTCATCCTCTTGTGTGCCAATAGAAATTGCGTGAATAAGAGCAAATATTTTAGTCACCATACATGAACAAAAATTTTTTTTTTTGCTGAGAATACATGAACTATATTTTGAGTTCGACATTAACTTTTTGTGTAACCCAATTCTTTAACATAATACTATCGGAACTTTTATGGTGGTTACCAGGCAAAGTGTAGCCACCACAAGTATGATTGGGAGCCGTCGATCTTCATCTTGGTCAACTGAACAAAAATTGAAAAATGAATTAAGGAAATTACAATAATGATTATGACCAATTTACTGTAAATAGCGAAAATAAAATAGAAACAATTCTATGTTCCACATCATTACGTTATCATGCACCATCATCATTCTTGTGTGGGTAACGATCAAAACAAAATTCATTCATCTGCCATTGAAATAAGGAATACGAACCAGTTAAAAAAAATTATGTAATCCATTCGTAGCAAAACATTCATCATATTGCTACAATTTTTTGGTTAATCATATTCCCAATTTGAGATTAAACATTCATCATATTGCTACAATATTCATCGTCAGTCAAATAATGAACTCAATTAGAGCACCAAAAACAACATTCAATTCTGGTTACAATTTTTAAAATTAGTTAGGGCTTAATTATTGCTCATCTCGTGTATTTATCCATGGTGGCTGCTTGTTCATTTGTATAGGTACATATTCATGGCAGCTTGTTGTTGATTTATTTTGTTTTAATTCTGAAAAATTTATTTTTGCTATTCTGCTAATATACATATTCACGTTGCTTCAAGCCATCTCTAATGGCTGCTGTCACCATAGCCTCCGTTACAGGCGGGGTGGAGGCATGTTTTCAGTGGTTCGATTCAATTTCTGTAATGGGTATATGGATCCCTAAATTTGTATAATTTAGTGGAGTCCTATTGAGTCATTCGGGTACAGATCAAAATTTTGGCGGAGCCCTAGACCCGCAACTAGTGTACACGCGCGCGTCACACTTAAACAACCATAAAACTTAACATACAAGCCCTAGGATGTTCTGTGGTTATACGAAATTACTAACCCATAACTGATAACTATATTGGTCGTAGTTGTTACATGACTTTATTATCTTGTAACTTGTATTATAATCCGCCACAACTGTCACAACTTTAAATGTGAAAAAGATGAATGTTGATGTGGTAGATGGTCTGATATTAATTTTTAAGGTATATTGAAATGGTCATGCCTAGTTAATAGTATGGCTATAAGTCATTACAAACATATTGTGTTACTAACAGTTATAAAAGATAATCTCGTTATAAATATTGAGTCAATGCAGTCAACATTGTGACCCTGCAGTCATTGGTCAGACCAACTCTTTGAGAAATTCCCAATACGAATGCATTGTATATCCTTGGAACTTAACATCCCCTTTCCTATTTATATGTAAACCTACCCCAATATATTCAATGCATACTATAACCCAAATTACCGTCTATACTGAATGTTGTTTATTATCTGAACATGTCTAACATACACGAGAAGCAACTTAAGTCCCAAAAGTTATCAGATGATCCTCCGAAGATCCACAATAAGAGTAAGGCACAGATGAGTGGGTTGACCAGTTCTGAAGGTAGGAAAAAGAGAATGGAGGACCTACTAAGAGAGTGGAGGGTGCAGAACCGAAGATTTCGCTTATTGGAAGTGGAAATGGACATCCTACAGTATGAAATAGTGAATGCTCAAACTTAGATTGATAAAGTTGAAGCAGAGATTTCACATAGTCCATAAACTACTTTTTTGTTTTTTTTGGTAACATGAACTACTTTAATATCATTGTAATAATGAGGATAATATTAATCAGTTGCTTATCCATCAGTTGTTTCTGTATTTTACCATATGCAATAGATGAACCAATATCATTTTTAAAAGTTGTTTTAACTTTATAATGTATTAGTTATAGTTATATAAATTCAGAATCTGCATGATTTGGCCAACAAAGAAATCCATATATTGGCGTATTGCGTTTGAAATGAACGGTGGTTCAATATTTATTTTTTTTCAACAATCTTTTTTATAATTAGGGTTCCCAACATTAACCCCTATTTATCTTGATCAATATTAAGAAAATGGTTATTAAAATTTAAACAAACGGTTGCAATAAATAAGGATTTTTTTTTATTGTAACCGTTAATTACAAGGTTTTCCCATTTTAGGAATTGCAAAATAGGAAACAAAATTATGATATGAGAGCAAAAATCGCAACTGGACATAAATTTTGATTCATTCCCGCATTTGACGTTTATGCCAATAATATTTTACGAAAGAGTTGCGACATATTGGGGATATATTTACGGATAACCGTATATTATATTAGTTACATATTATATGCGAAAAAGGAAAGAAATTGGTATATTTAAGTAGTTGCGATCGTCTAATAAATTAGTCCTAGCTATGTATATTTTGATTATATATGATCTGATCACGAAAATCCCTAGATTGACGCCCTACGTTTGAAATCAACCGTTGTTTTAGAGGGTTCCCATATTTAACCCTTCTCTATCTTTCAAAAACGGTCAAGAATATTTAAACAAACAGTTGTGATTTAAAAGGTATATTTACCTATTGCAACTGGTCAATTCATTAGTTATAGTGATATAAAATTTGATTCTTTATGATAATGTTTCCCATATTTAACCCCTCTCTTTTCTGATTTATATTCCTTCAATGATTCTTTCTTAAAATGTGATCTCATTTGAATTAAGTATGAAAATTTATGAGCCTATATATAAGTTTGTATTTTATACTTGTATCCTATAACACAATTACTTACTTTGTATTAATAAATCGGTTCTATTAGGATGACGAATTTTGTAAACATGGCTGGTGTAGACGACTTATTGCTGTTTCATATCATTCCTAAGATGGACTGTAACAGCAAGCGTAATTTTGCTTTGTGCTGCAACCATTTTAATGCTCTTGCCCACGAGGCCGCACAACGTCGAGTTTTAACGTGGGAGCACGAATATTGGTTCCATCAATGCGAGGAACTTATTGCTAGGGACATCTTAGATCACAATGATCTTTTTTTTCATTTGATGATTTCTAGTTCCATCAATAGGAGGAGCCCATACGGGGGTCAGAAAGGGTGGTGGGAGCTTTGATTTTTAATACTAAGTAAGTAACGAAGAATTGTAGCGGATTCCCTAATGAGTTGTAACTATTCATTTTTTATTTATGGTAACAATGTTACTTGTTTCAAACTTTACGTTTGGTTCTAAAGATTGGAAGTTATTGTTATTGATTATTTTTCTTTATAAAAAAATTGGAAATTGAAACGTAATTTCATTTTAAAAACAATTCAATGTGACTGTATTGCAACATAATTGTAAATAAGAAGTAATTGTTTTTTATTTTGTTGACAAGAGTTAAAATAAGAAGTAATTTGGTTTCATATTGGAAGTTAGATTATTTCTATGAAATTGTATTTCGAATGGCACACCTATTTATTGCGTTTTTTTTTTTTAATTAAGTTGTGTATTTTCAATGGCACAACTTTAATTTTATTTTGACCGCGCATATTTTCAACTTCCAATTCATGAATATTGTGACTATCTACAATATTGTAAACGGCTATACGGTCTTCCTATTATAGTAAATTGTGCATGAAATTATGATCTACTAACCAACCTACCCACGTCCATTGTCTTACCCACGTGGCCACGTCCCCTCATCTTCTTTCCCCCTTACCCACGCACCCTTTTAGTATAAAATAACTTCCACATCTCAATCATTCTTCCTTACTTGCACTAGTCCCTTATTCTTTGATTAATAACCACCTCAGTCATGGATTTCAATGGAGAATTGTTTGAAATATATTCATGGCTGCCCGTTAAATCCCTACACAAGCTATCAGTCGTAGCTAAACCATGTTTAGAATATCTCCATGAGCCTAAATTCATCAAGCAACATTGCATAAACTCGATGAATAAGAACCACGTGTCCTTCTTCATGGTGGAGAATGCTTTTCAATCAACAAGAGTAACAAATACCCAACTTGTTGCCACACCTGGGAACACAGAGTCTGTTGGCGTTCCACGTAGCTCTATGGAGTGGCTGAAGAATAAGGGTCGCATTTTGGGGGCTGCTAATGGGCTACTTCTTTGCCGGACCGTTGACCGCAAATAGCCAAGGGAAATGTTTTTATGCAATCCAATAACAAAAACATGGTTGCCCATCGCGTTGAATGATGATTTAGCTAATAGTTGTGTGGATCTAAATGCCGTTCTTCTTTGCAACAAAGGTACTGATGTATTTCCTTTGGATTTTACAATATTACTATTTGAAAATGAAAACACCAACTGGGCGGCTGTAAACATTGCACGTGTGCATGGTTTAGACCAAGATGGTAATTGGGTAATTGTGAAAGAGAATGTTTGCATGGGAGGTCGTAGTTTGAACTTTGATAATCCTATGTATTGCAACGACAACGGTTTGTACTTACTGTCCGACTCTAAAAACTATTTGAGAGCTCAATGTCCTTATTTCTGGCCCTACATTTTTTGTTACGATGTTTCAACGTGGAGTTCTAGAATGCTTGAATTGCCCGAAGCATCTCTGGACAACGACATATGGGAGGCAAAGTTGGGCCTATTTGGATGGCAATGGAGGGGAAGTGGCAATGGGGTTTTGACACCATTTGCTTGGTCAAAGCAACATGCCCGGTGATTAAGATTTGGGCTCTCATCAAAGATTCCCAAGTTTCAGAACATTGGTGCCTACTAACCAATGTGCATATCGGGCGTGATTTAGGCATCAATGATCCAGTGTATCCTCAAATAAGTTTTGTCGTCCTAGGAAAGAACTTGATATTTGCTAGTGACACCAACATTTACTGCTTCTGTTTTGAGGGCACAGATCGGGGGAAGTTAGAATACATATGCCTTAACAGTAGCGAGTCAAGCGGCCAAGTACGCTTCATTCCATATTCGGGAACTCATCGCCCTTGCCGCAAAGACTTCACAACATTACCGTGTTCCATAATTCATGTGCACTTTTTAGGTCTTCATTTGTATTTGAAGATGCATGCATTTGTCAGTTATGTAGACGGCATTTTGTTCGCCAAAGTTTAATTCTCCTAAATTAATTTAGTTTAAAATATTTAAGCAATGCATACTTTCGTTCAATTTCTTATTTATAATGAATTCGTATCGTATGAGTTATTACCAGTCATAGAGCAAGTCTGGTCACTTACTCATTGCCAAAAAAGTGGAAATTTTTGTGACACAGGCAGTCAAAAATAAAATAATAGAAAAAAAAAAGTAGTCTAATTATAAGCATCTGTAAATATCATGCAAGATACCTTGACAATAACCTATTTGTTAAACAGTTCTGCCTAACTTTTAATAAGTTCTTTCATCTAAACTATTACCAATTCAAAATAAAGTTATTTCTCATGAATTCTATAATTCGAAATTTTCCAATTAAAATTCAATTCGAAAGATAATGTACTGGAATCAGTGGGCTGGGTCTAGTGCTTATTAGTGGGCTTGGATTTGAAATTCACAGCTTTTCATTCCATATTTGAAATTCCACAGACGTTTTCAAATAAGTGTGAAATTGGCCCAAATAGAGAATTGAAAAAATTTGGTTACCCAAACAGCAAATTTGGGCCAAATATAGAGTTTGAAATCAAATTCTCCTATCCAAACAAGTCAAACCATTTCATGCAAGCAATATTCATTAAAAACAGAAACAAGAAATATGTAATAAGGGAATTTTATAATAAACATAAGTTCAAGAGTAGAATTACAATAGTTTGCAAACAACACTTTAATATACAATTCATAAAGGTCAAAATAAACTAACAAAGAAATACAATTCATAGCCACCAGTAATCCACGGTCGTCATCGGGCGTGCTTCTGTTGTAGTGTCTTTGCGGCAAGGGCGAAGAGTACAAGAGTAGGGTATGAAGCATACCAATTCGCCTGTATTTGTGATTTGGCATATCCTCTCTTCCTTTCCCACATCATCGCCCTCCAAACAATAGGAGTAAACATTGCGAGCGATTGAAAAGACCAATTGTTTTCCAAGAACCATAAAATCGATGGTGTCAGGGAGTGGTTCGTTTATGCCCACATGATGACCAATGTCTACGTTGGTCAGACGTGACCATGATTTCCCATTTTGGTCCTCTATGAGAACCCAAATCATAACGATCGATGTTGCTAACTTGACAAGGCAGAGAGAGTCAAAACAACCGTTCCCACTTCCAATCAAGTTCCATCCAAAAATTCCGATCTTTGCATCCCAAATGTTTTCTAGGGCTTCTTCAGGTAATGCCATCATCCTTGACGTACCAATGGAAACATTGTAATAAAATATGTATGGCCAATAATGCTTTGACTGTTCAGTTAAATATTTTTCAGAGTCGGACAACAGATTTAGGACGTTATCATTGCAATAAACAGGTTTATAGAAGTCTAACCTTCGAGAACCCATGTCAATGTCCTCCTCCTTAACTACCCAATTACCCTCTTCATCTAAAGAATGGACCTTGGCAGTGTCTATCCACTTAGACTTAGAGGGATTATATTCAAATAATAGAAGCGTAAAATCCAATGGAATTTTTTTATATTCATTACCTATCCTGCCGCACAACAGAACAACATTCACAAGACGATGTTGATACCTTTCAGCCATCTCCACGTTTGGCAATGCGATGGGCAGTCATGTTCTCGTTAGAGGATTACATATAATTAGTTCAGTGTAACCCCTGTCATTGGTGGCCCTGCAAAGAACAAGCCCATTTGCAGCCCCAAACATTTGCCCCTTGCTCTTCAACCATTCAAGGGAACTAGGTGGAATACCAACGTAGGAGGCGTTTCCAGGTAGGATCACGAGTTCGGTACCAAAGAATCTGTCTGGCCTGACGACAACTTCTTCCATGAAAAATGATACGTCATTCTTCTTCATTGAGTTCTTGCAGTGTTGCTCAATGAAATCAGGAGCATTTAGATAATCTAAACAAGGTTTGGCTATCATTGATAGCCTAAGAAGGGCTTTGGCAGGGAGCCATGAAAATATCTCGTACAACTCTCTATTCAAATCCATGGATAAATGATGTTGGTTTGTTTTTCCTAGTGGATGAGGAAGTTATTATATAGAGCAGCGAAATTAAAATGTGGGGGACGTGGCATTGATTCAGTTATTTTCATTGTTTTGATAAACAAGGGATGAGGCGAAGTGATGCAAATTATTTGGTTTTGTGGTAACACCAGGTAACTGTATTGTTTATAAAAAGAAAAAGAGAAGAAAATGGTTTAAAATTATTTGGTATTGTTTGGAATACCAACGTAGTAACTCTATGCATTGATGACCAAAAATGGAAACAAGTTAACTTATTATGCCTAGTCATTTGCGAAACATATGCATATCATTGTGTACTATAGTAACTAAAAACATAAATTATGAACCCAAAAAAAATCCAAAAGATTTGAGTCAATCCCCTAATTGTAAAAATACTGCGACATTAAGAATAGTAGAAATCATTTTAAGATCAAAATTTGTTAACTATTTAACTATTCTCTACTTTACTTTTTACTATTTTCACACATTTTGCATTTCCCTGAATCCAATAAGGCAGCTCCATTTGTGGTGGTTTCTGGCCCACATAACCAAACCTCATAAAAAAATAACGAGAGTTGTGCTCTATGATGTCCTTAATCAAGAAGTTCCTCCATCTTTTCCTGTGATAAAAGCTAGGAACTCTTTTTGAGCGTTCAAATGCTTCGCCGTCTTTGACAAGAAAGAACCAGTGCTTGCAAGTGAACGAGACGTTTCTCTTACTGGCATAGTCAAGTTTGGGGAAGATATGGTAATGAAGTACATCATCAATGCCCGGATATCTGTCTACCAGTGGGATATTGATATCTTCCACATTGAGCCTCATCTTCTTGGCTGGCTTTTCCATCTGAACAACAATGGATCTATTAAATCAGATAACAAATATTGTTACTATAGAAGCAAAAGATTCATGAAAGACCAATGATACCTGAGCTTGGGGGTGGTGGAAATGAGTTATAAGATTGAACGCTTGTTATGAAATTACTATAGAGAGGAATAATAAGTCCTTTTGTAACTTATTATTGTTTGACCTAAGAACTTGCGTATATATATATAGCATTTTTTTTTTTTTTTTAATTCTTAAATATTGCTTGAATCCCTATCAAGTAACATATCTGTTTATTTTGGGAGGTCGTATATTTAATCTGGCAGAAAGTATTGCCTTCCTTAAATATCGCAAGGATATGCATAATGTTGGGAGTTTGATACTTTTAAACTTCTAATTAAGACTACGTCTTATTATTTAGTTAGTTGTAACTTTTATTAAAATTTTAAATATGCCGCAACTGTTTTGTTTTCTGTTTCTGACTGTTGACCCCAAAAAAATCGCAGAATTCTGTTTTATTTGTTGCTTATATGAAAGGAATAATTCATTTGTGTATCAGATATTTATTTTCCCTTTATTTCATAACTGTCACATCCCTCCACCTATAATCAACGTCCCCCTCTCACACACGTCCCTTAAAATATGGAACAACATTTTCACCAAAAAAATAAAATAAAAATGGAGCAAAATACAGTTATGCAAATTAAATAATAATCCTTTCCTTTTTGAATCCAATACTACATCAGAACCTTAAAACCTTGATTTTTTGGTTGAATCCTATATTATATTTTTAGAAGACAGAATATTAAATCATTCAATCAATATCTTTTTATTTTCTGAAAGGCATTCACTCCATATCTTATTTATCATATTTACTGCAATAATCCTGGTCGAAAGAATAAAATCAATATTTTGCTTCCTACATAAAATAAAAAGGAATATTTTGCATATGCTTCTAAACCTAGCTCTGGTATTTATTTGATTCCATCCCCATCTATAAATACGTCCCATATATCAAATTGTAATCAATTATCGGGAATTCACTAAAAGCCTCAAACCGCTTAGAGACTTAGAGTCGTGCCTTTTGAACAACACAGGTATGGCTTATGAGCTGTGCCCATATTGATTTGGTTACAGTATTATAGTACATGTTATGATTCATAGATGGCTTGTTAATAATAGTTATATGATTTTCTTAATTAAATAGATCCATTATTTGTTTTGATTTAGGATGGATTGTCGAGCAAAGAAAATAAGGGTGCAAGACCCTGATGCATATCTTGACAGGCCTGGTATGGACGACATACTGCGATTCCATATTATTCCAAAGCTGGACTATGTCACCAAGCAGCAATTTGCTCTTACTTCCAAGCATTGCAATCAACTCTCCCGGGATGCAAAAGTATTTAGATTTTTTTGGTGGTCGTACAAGAATTATTGTCGTAAATGGGATGATTTTATTGCTAAAGACATCTTAGAGCACAATGGGCTTTATCTGGGTCTAACGAGAGGTTTTGTTGGGCAGAGACCCGCAGATTGTACCCCATATTGAGGTGAAAAGGGGTGGTGGCACGATTAGTTTAACAGTTTTAAGTTGGTCTCCAAATTGTAACCTCTTTTTTCTTAGGTGATAATATTTTGATTTGCAATAATCTATGCTACTTTTGGATCTTGGATCGCCTACAAAATCACTGACACGACTGGATCATTAGTAAAAATTGCTAAAGTGCTAAAGGGGAGAATCAACAAACTTCCTATTATAATATTCAGATTCCAAAATGTAACCCTTTTTTAAAACTTGATATCCAAAGAGATAAAAAAAAAAAAAAAAAATGTAACCCTTATTTCTAAATATAAATTGATCTAACCGTGGGTTTCCATGAAAAAAGTTATGACCGATGAAAGTTGGTCAAAAGTTATGACCAACGAGGATTGGTCAAGGGTTATGCCCAATGAGGATTGGCCAAAAGTTATGACCAATGAGGATTGATCTAATTGAAAATCACAAGACTGAATAATCAATAGTCATGACAGGGAAAGTTTAGTCATTTCCGTTATGACATAAAGCTATAATTGTCTAACTTACGGCTAGAACATTTATTATCTGACGCTAGTCCCACATTTAATCTCCTTATATACCTACTACTAACCTATAGTACAGGTATGGCGGATTAGTAATAACATAATTTACAAACACAATGCTGACACGTGGCATTAATTAACCGCTAATTCCACGTGGTATCAATTTAATTGGCGCACGGCTATAACTGCTATTAACTTCCCAGGTTGCAGAATAATCTAACTTCCCACCCCCTCTATATATTTGGATTTGGAACTATAGTTATCCACCTATTCAAAATCATCTGTTTTCTCTCTTTCCTATCTTTCATTTGCATCTACTCTAACTTCTCATCCCCTCTATAACTATAAACTGTATTCTATTTCTTTCCTATCTTTAATTTGATCTCCATGGCCTCGTCTAATGCCAGTTTCTGCCCTCGCGCTGATTACGAATTACAACCTCATGAAGCTCTTAGCCTAGGATTTCCACCTACAAATTCTGTAATGTACATGAAGGAAGCATATGAACAAAAGAATCCTATCATCATTACTTGCACTCAGCCTGCCCCTTTTGCCAAACCTGACCTTAATGTGAACAAGATTGTGTTTTTCATAGAAGACAATCTAGGCAAGAGAGAACCTATTAGCAACTCCATTTTAAGGAGGTTAATCACACACCCAGAGGATGTTCCTGAACCTTTGGTCAGCCTGCAATATTTGCATAATGGTCATCGCATTCCAGCGTATATCCCTCACCTCTCGGATCTTGAGAGGCATGACTATCCTATCAGCACTGTGGCATACTATGCCTGGAAGATGGAACAAGATGATAGCGTGGATTCTTCAACCCTTATTCCTGAGGGTGTGGTAGACATCCTCGATCCGCCTTCAGTTATCCCTCAAGTGGTCGTTGACCCTCTGATATTGAACACTTATAAACCCATTCGCATTCTGATGGGGAGTAATACTAATGGGTTGAAGGTGATTCAGACAGGCGGACTTGCCCAGCAACTAAGCCTTTTTGCCACATGGAAAAAGAATGCCACGGGTAGGGGTAGAACAGCAACGGTTGAGATGGAATGGCCAGAGAAATACCTGTATGACCACGAATTTCGATGCGTAGTGGTGGGGGGGGGGAGGGACTGAAGCCTAACAAATGGAAAGAATGCCCTAGAATTCCTAAGTCCACAAATATTGTGGTGTGGAATTGCAGGGGGATTACCAGAATATCTTTTAAAACCAATCTTGATCGCATCGTCTCCACCTACCGCCCTGATGTTTTCATCCTCCTCGAAACATGGGCCAGTGGGAAGAACACTTTTGATGTTCTGAGTATATGCCGCTTCGATAGGTACTTTCTTGTCGAACCTGTCGGTTTAACTGGGGGTATTGTAATTCTCTGGTATTCGCGCAGAATTGAAATACATTCCAGGGAGCATGATGATAGGCAAAGTTTTCATGGGGATATTCAGATTATAAATTACGCTTTAATTTATTTATTCAATCTAATTTAGTCAGGAACGTTGTGTTTTAATTTAAAACAATTTCTATTGTTCAATTGTAGGGGGAAATCAACAACTGACATTGGTGAAGTCTGAATTGTTGCGGAGGAAAGAAGTCTTTAATGTGAAGCAACTCTATCGCAGGATATGAATTATTTGTGTGTTTTTTACGTATTGTTTAAGTAGTCAAGTTGATTTTAGATGGTTTAAAGTGTGGTAGTCTATTTGTATTGTATTTCTTATGTTGTTACTAAACCCGAACTAAACTTGTGGTTTGTTGTAGCTATTTATGAAATCTGATTTGGTTGTTTTATAATTATTGATAATGCAACATTTTCAGTTATAACTATTAATATGATAGCTAGAAATAATTTCTTTTACATTATAGGCTGCTTTTTACTTGAAACCCTAACAAAGCACTAATTTACAAATACTAAAAAATTAATAGAATCCAGTAAACCAAACATCAAATAAGCATGATAAAGCTATTCCAATTCCAATAACCACAAAATTCCAATTCCATCAACTTGCATTATGCAAGTTCATCCCTTTAGTGCAATTACCACAAAATTAATGAAAATTAAGAAGCCAATTATTTTCATCCCGTAGTAAACGAAGTCCTCAACTTTTCTCTTCAACTCTTCAACACTCTGCTTCAATTCCACAAAGCTATTCATCACGCCTTGAACATCTGCCTTCCAATTATTCCCTTCACCTTCATTGCTTATTGTTTCGTTGCCTCTAAATACTTCACGTGGGTATGATAATACATGCGAATTATTCAACCACTTGAACAGATCACAATTCTCACATCGAAAATATGGGCAATTACGATTTTTCACAGATTCAGAAATCCTTAAATAAGCCTTTCGAGGAACTTTGCAATTGCACCATTGGTTTCTTAGTTTGACTGTGTTTGGGGGTGCAGATGAAGAACCACGAGAAGAAGAAGCCATGCGTGTGGGGGAATGTGAGGGTGGGCGTAGGATACAAATGGGGGTTGATTTTAAAGGGAATGTGATAGTGGGCGTGAGCGACTAATGGGCTGGCTTGTTTTTATAGGGAAATGGATCAATAATATTCCCAACTGCTTAAAAATGTTTACTTTACTTTCCAAAACCATAACAAAATAAATGTTTTACAGACTTTTCATATTCCATATTAGGAAAATTCAATGAAGTTGACATTGTTTCCAGAACTTTAAGTTGTACTATCCTTTTTATTTTTCTACTGTGATTATTCACTTTTCCGAAATAATTTATACTTCCAATGCTACACCGCCCATCAATTATTCTCATTCAAATTCAAATCACGTTCCCATAAAACCTATAAAGTACTACTTAAACACACTTCATATCTATATTTAGCTCTAAACCTAAACCTAAACCTAAACCCAAAGATAACCCCAACCAATTCCTACCCTTAATTTTTCTTCAGTGCGCCGTCCTTTCGCCCGCCATGGCATTTGATGGAGAATTGTATGAAATTCTTTCATGGCTTCCTACTAAGCCTCTGCACAAGATAGCAACTGTGGCTAAACCTTGTTTAGATTTCCTCCGTCAGCCTAAATTTATCGAGAAACAGTGCATAAACTCTATGTCAAAGAGCGTTGTTTCTTTCTTCATGGAGGAAGATTCTTTTCTGTTCACCAGAACCACAAGTACTGAACTAGTAGGCCTACCTGGGCACGCTCGCTCGGTGGGTGTTCCACAAACGTCAATCGATTGGCTGAAGCTTAATGGGCGCATTTTGGGGACTATGAACGGACTTATTTGCCGGACCACTCACTTCACCAAGCCCATTGAGATGTTTATTTGCAATCCTGTGACCAAAACTTGGCTCCCTATAGCACTACCAAACACGATGGGAATAAGGTGCGCGGATGTAAATGCCGTTATTTTGATGGGCAGAAATGTTAATGGTTCTAAGGAGACAAAGAAGTTCCCAACGGATTATACTATTTTGCTCTTCGAAAATAAAACCGTTAACTCGGATTGGCTGTCATTCACGGACGTGCATGCTTTAGATGAAGAAGGAAATTGGGTAATAAAAGGAGAAAATATTGATATGGGTAGGCGAGATTTAAGGTTTGAAAGCCATGTGTATTGCGAGGATAACTGTCTATATTTCGTGTCCGATTCTGGATATTATTTTACATCTGAGTCTTCATATTTTTGGCCCTACATCATGTCTTATGATGTCTACCAAGGGATTACGAGCATGATAGAGCTGCCCGAGACTGCTCGACGCAATATATGGAATGCCAGTGTGGGCATATTTGGATGGCGGTTGAGTGGAAGCAGACACGGCTACCTTGACTCTATTTGCCTAGTCATATCAACATGTTCTAATATTAAAATATGGCTTATAAATGATATCAGCACATCGAAGTCTTGGAGCCAACTAACCAACCTTAGTATTGTGCAGGATTTGGGTATTAAAGAAAAAATATCACACAAAATTAGTTTCCTGATCATAGATAATAAATTGGTTTTTGCTAGCGACGACCATGTTTACGGTTATTCGTTGGAGGGCACTGATCATGGCAATTTAAGAAGGATATGCCAAAACGTTGCATCAGAAACTCAAAACTTTAATGGCAAGGTCCATGCATGGGCCATGACATAGGTCCAGCGTGTCAATGATTAGGCCATTGCGCCTGACAGAGCTAAGGTTTCATTATGATTTATTAAACCTTGCAACCAACCATAAATTTGGTCGTCACTCATTATGGTTGTATTTCGGTTTGGTTGGCTGTTAGACCCGCCACGACAATGTCCATGGGAGGACTTCGCCTATGTCATGGGCCATGACATAAGTCCAGCATGACAATGATTAGGCCATTGCGCCTAACAGGAGCCTAAGGTTTCAGTATGATTTATTAACCATAGTTTATGTCAAATTCCGTCATTATTAATCTCAAACTCAAACCCTGTATTGGCAGAAACAAGAAATATGTAATAAGGGAATTTTTAGTCATAATTCAGTCATTATTAATCTCAAACTCAAACCCAGTGTTGGCATGCATTACTATTTGTTGTCGAGACTCATCCACATACCCTATTCATCCAAACAGGCAACCAAACATATAGTTGATCGTGACTGAACATGAATGTATGTTAGGCTGGATGGCTGTCAGACCAGCAATGACAATGTACATGGGAGTACTTCGCATATGTCATGGGCCATGACATAGGTCTAGCTTGTCAATGATTAGGGCGTTGCGCCTAACAGGAACTTAAGATACATTGTGACCAACTAATAGTATAATTATTCCTAATGCTTTTAATAATTTTCAGAATATTAAAAGAGAATTTAAACTATTATGCGTAACTAAAGTACTAAAATTTCGCAATCGAAAAATGTTGTGATACATTGTGACCAACTTAAAATCGTGTGTAACGCTGGAAAAGATAACTATAGTTAATCCATTGTAAATGCGCAACTAATAAGCTTATTGTCGAAAACATTGAAACACACTTGCTAACATTCATACTGCTAAGTTTGAAAATTATTGAACCAAAACATAAAGTGTATGTCTTCCAATAGGGGGATCTCATTCCACAATATCAGTGAAACAGTGCCTCTGACATTTACCAGTCATGGGTTGGATCCCAATCAACAACATGCGGATCATCTTCCAGATCGCGAACAACTGGACCATACGCATCTTCATCGACCTGTAAAATGTTAAGGTATTATCGTAAATTGATGAATATCCAGTCCAAATACGTTATAAACAACATGATCTTACCTCGACTTCCCTATATGTGTCTCCTGGAGTGTACGTGTTTGGCATATGTCCCATAAGACGATCAGTTATCGACCGTGACACAGGGTGCTTTGTCACCTTTGTTGCACTGGCTGGTGTTGCTGCAGGTGTTTGTTGATTTTGCTGCCCCTCCCCTTCTACGACCTTGTTTTTTGATATTCCCTCGACTACAGTCTCCTCTGGACATGTCTTGTAGGAATGGCCCGGCTTTTGACAGTTGCTACAAAGTTTTCTTTTGCCCTTTGCCGGTCCTCTACCACTTAAGAATTGAGGATCGGCAATGCCAAACAATTTCTTCTCAGCTTCAGTCAGTCTTGCCTTGGCATTTATTTCATTTATCAACAGTAACGATTTTGCAAAAGTGTCTTTCATGTTATTGTAGCCCTGTAAGCACTTTGTACCCTCATGTGCTAGTTTTGTGCCCATTGACATTAAAAATGCAAACCTGGCTATGGCCACTGATTCATCAACAACTTCATTTGACGTAAAATCTCCATTTGACGTTCCCATGTTCTCCTTGGCACCGACAGTCCACCTTCTGATTACACAATCCGTAGGTATTTTTGTCAGATGCTCATATTTCATGACAGCAAACATGTGGCGGCATGGATACCCCACTGTGTCAAGTTTCATGCAGCAACAATGCATTAACTCAAGTTTTTCATGGTATATCACAACGTATGCCCGATCCTTCTGGCCAGACTTTACCAACTGGTAGTACTTTGGACCATTTGGTGACTCATCCTTGTTCCCGATGACAACGTACCTATCCTCATATTCCATCTCTCTTGACAATATTTCATAAGAATTCCTTGTGTAAACCTATGCTGCAAATCTCTTCACGCCTAAAAGTGGTTCTTTGATGACTGGATCGGTATGAATGGAGATGTACTCCTGCTTGCCTTCGTTGAATCGAAGGGCCTTCAGCACTTGATCATACAAATCAACAAATTTGTACAGATAGATTCTAGAGTTTACGTAGAGTTTCACATGCTTATGAAATGACTCGCATCGTTGAGTGCTTCTCATACCTGCGTAAGTGCAAACAAATTCAAAATAGCAACTATAGCGAAATGTGAAAAACACTATAACCAATTATTGAAACATCCACATAAATATTGATTTATAAATGCAATTACACAATGTCCAATGTGTTACCTGCGTAGAAATTACCACGCATAAATGCTTCC
Organism: Tetragonia tetragonoides; assembly: GCA_038025085.1. Taxonomy (NCBI): domain Eukaryota; kingdom Viridiplantae; phylum Streptophyta; class Magnoliopsida; order Caryophyllales; family Aizoaceae; genus Tetragonia; species Tetragonia tetragonoides. Next base: position 13,769,033 of record CM076153.1, on the reverse strand, counting down.
GCCCATTTTTCCTTGTCTTTGTACAGCTCGGTGGCCCATTTACATTCCCCTACTCATGAAATGATACTAGCTCCGCCCACCCCTCCTCAAAGGAATCCTTTGTTCTATATTTATCAACACAATTCATGAAACCGGTCGCAAATGAAATGCCACCATTTGCCTTTACATTCCGCATGAGGTGCCACAAGCATAGTCTATGATTCGCATGGGGTAGGGCAATCCTAATTGCATTAGCCATTGCCTTATCTCCATCAGTTATAACAGTTTTGGGCATTGCCCCATCCCCTGCCTCTTTCAATTTTTCCAATACCCAAACAAAAGTCTCTTCTTTCTCATTCAACACCAGCGCGCAGCCAAATGGAACAGTCATTCTATGATGATTAACCCCAACAAGCATGACAAAGGGTTTGTTGTAGGCATTGCATTTGTAAGTCGTATCGAAAGCAAGAACATGCCCAAATGTCTTATAGTCAATCCGTGATATCCTATCGCACCAAAACAACTTGTCTAACCTGTTTTCCGTGTCACGTGAATGAGCGATGAAATATGATGGATCTTGTTGAGACTTGCCTGAAAGATATGCCATCACAGTTACAGCATCCCCATCTATAACTGGTTCCTTGTCTATTTTCTTGACAAGATTATCAACATCTTCTTTCAAATATCCTACGCCTTTATGTGACCCAGCTTTGTGAACAACACTTCGCATAATGGTAGCAGTAGGGACACCAGATTGGCGCAAGTGGGAAATACATATCCTGTCAGCTTCTGGAATTTGTCTATGGGACCTACAGTCATGAAGAAATTTGGCTTGTTAAATATATAAATGAGACAGAGCAAATAAAATAAACTTATATATATAAAGTAACAAACATAATTATTTGCACAAACCTATCATATGGCACATGTTGTGGTTCAAGAAGTGCATGGTTGTGCTCCGCGTTGAACTTCACCACAATCCATTTTCCAGTTTCCTTAATGTTTTTGAACCGTATCTCAGCTGGGCAATCGCATCTGGTAAGTCGCTTCGGTTTGCGTCCCCCAGCAGGCCTTGAGAGGTTCCTTTTACTACGCAAACCTTCTCGATTGCATAGCAACGTTCTTGATGTGATATGACCATCCTCCCTACTCTTCCTTCCCCCCTTTCTCCTAATACCAAACCCTTTGACCTTACCATAAATTCTGTAGAACTCATAACATAGTTCTTCTGATCCGAAAGTTAACTTCCGCATGTCATCCGTATCAAAAATCCTTTAGTTCTTTGGCAAGGGCTGTCCATGTGGCCTCATCAAAGTAATTGTCAAGTGTCTTAACAGTACTCTCGTCCAAATCGTCCTCTTCACTGGAAGAATCATTGGAAGAGTTTTCCTCTGTCATATTCGCATCCATTGTATCCTTTTCAGAATTCATAACTGCAACGGATTATCAAAACAGTCAGGACTAGATGAAATAAATTACAAAACAACGAAACGAAAGCTAAAACTAATAAGTTCCTTTACTATTCAATATTTGATCATAAAACTACTATAATAATTATGTATTATATCCAATTTATGGTTTTCTTCACATGCTGATTCGATAACTATCTAATTTCAAATCTAGTTTTTCACAAACTACTATAGTCATTATGTAAATCATCCTTTAGTTTTTGATCTAATCATGATAATTTTGAAAGCGCCATGAACCCCTTTATTTATTTATTTTCGAATACATGGAAACAATATTTATTTTCTAAATCAAGTAAAAACTAATCTTACTTATAACCAACCATGAGCACTAAATCTAACTCCTACATTGTATTCATCAATAATTCAATAGACATTATAATGTAACTAGCATGCGAAATAATTAGATTGATGCACCAAAATATAATATCTAATACAAAAAAAAATAAAAAGACTAATGAGACTGTCTATGATCTTATACGAGATTAATGAGGAAGAGAAAACGAGATTAATGCGCATACCTTGTTGCCTCTCAATGATGTGTAATTGTTTGATTATGAGAAATTGTAACTTACTAAGAGAGCTTCTGTTGTTTTAGAAAATTAGGGTTTTTTTTTTTTTTGAACGGAGAAAATTAGGATTTTTGAAAATCAATGGAAACTGGTTTATTTAAGTGAAATGTTCTAACACGGCCCATCCATCAAAAATAGAAAAAAGCCCACAAGAGTTTTTTTCAGTTTATTTGTTGTGTTTTTCACAATAAGCCCACCAATATATGGAAAAATTTGCTTTAAAAGGAGAATAGTATGGTTTTTTTTTGGGAAGGTTTAAATTTATTTTATATTTACTTCCTTTTATTGATGAAGTTGAATAGTCATTGATTTTAAAAAATAAAAATTTTCATTGGTTCTCAAAACCGCCTTTACTCCCTCCAACGCTCCTCTCAAAACTCATTTCCTCCATTGGTTCTGAAGTTCAAGACGCTCTCAAGCTCTCAAGCTTTGGTACCCCCTCTCTCTCTTCTTAATCTGTCTCATCCTCTTCCTCATTAATCTCTTTTTTCTCTTCCTCCTTACTCTCACTTTCTCACAATATCTGTGCTTAATCTGTCTACGATTTAGGTATTGTAGGTTTAGGTATTATTTGATTGTCCTCGCAATTAGCTTATTGACTAACCTCGACTTGAGTTTCTATATGGGATTAATGACCCAATTTGTAAAATTTCCAACTAATTGAACTTCGATTTGGTCGGACCAATTATTTCATTTACATGTATGTGGACTGGTTCAATTTAAAGAATTGTTTCATTTGCATGTGCGTTGATTACTTCAATCTAGGGAATTGTGTGATTTCCATGTGTGTGGGTTAGTTCAATTTTGATTTACAAGTGTGTGGGTTTGTTCAAATTTGATTTGCATGTGTAATTTTTCATTTGAGACCGTTTTGATTTGCAAATTGATCCTCTATAGGTCTGTCAAGTTCTTTTCAAACTTCACTTAGGACGATGCCTCCCAAGAGAAAACACCCAAGGTATGCTTGATTGTTGTTGATATTTAATTTCTAATTTGGTATAAGGATAAGTGTTTTGATTTTTACATAAGACGTGAATTTTTTGTGGCATCAGTGAAAAAACCCTTCACAACAAAAAGGCTCATCTGTCTCTATTAGGAACTACATCAGATTGGCAGGTATAATCTTCTGACTTGTCCATATATATTAAATTATGTAATTAATTGCAATTATAAAGCTACTAATTTAGTATTTGTTGGACTTATTTAGGATAACTGGTATGCACCATGTAGTTTGGATCACCTCTATGAAGTGATAAAATGTTGTACAAGGTGTGACAAAAAGAGGAAAATATTGGAGGAATTTGGTTTTGGATATTTGTTTCAGTACAAATGTAAGAATATTAGAAGGAGCATGTGTTCCTGGATCATAAAGAAGTTTGACCCTAAAACAAACTGTTTAACCATTTCTGGTAGGCAGACTATTTTGAAGCCCAAGCATGTTGAACATCTGTTGGGTTTTAAAAATGATGGCATTGATATTGAGGAGTATTATAATGAAAGTGATTTGGATGATGTGAATGTTGATGTGGGTGATTTGAGTATTGAGTATGATGATCTGGATGCAAAATCTATGAAGAACATGCTTCAAACCACTTCTCCTGAGGATCCTAATTTCAAGAGGATTCTAGTGTTATTTTTGATGACAGCTTTCTTTGCCCCCACCCCTGACAATAAGCCCAAGAAGCAATGGCTGGCCCTCCTAAGGGACATGACGAGTATCCCTCGTCTGAATTGGGGGAAGTTTATTTTTGACAACACTGTTGCTGCAATTAAAGTACACAATGAGAAGCGCAACGACATAATGAGAGGTTGCATCTTATTTTCACAAGTGAGTTTTATTTGCTTACAACTATTGACCAGCATTAAAGGGTTCATATGAAGATGTATTCGTTTTAATTTTTGTTTTTTACTGGTTTGGATTATCTATAGGTTTTATTCTGTGAATATTCGACTCAAGTTCATCTCGACGATTGTTGGAGAAGTGGAGTGCCAAGAATAAAGGATTGGGATGACGACAATGTAAAATTGCTCCACGGCTTTATAAAACAGAATTTGGGAGGCTATGGTGCCTCGAAGGTGATGTTATGTAACTTTGAATTTGAGGTTCCAAATAACACAAGTTATCTGACTTTTACTGAATTTAGTTGCTTTTTGTTGTGATTGATCAGTTTATGTTCAAAGTAGATGATTACAAGAAAAGCATAATAGGAAAGGTTCCCAATGATGCAAAGACGAGATTGGATAACGTGGAAAAGTTGTTAGAACTAATGCACGACGACATTGTTGGGATAAAAAATGATTTGGCTACGGGATTGAAAGAGGTTACAGATTCAATTGAGTTGTTGAAGAGCAGCATTATTTCTTTGGCATCAAAAATTCATATTTCCGACAGCGATTCAGGAAGTGATTATGATGTGGTTAGTGGAGAATCTAAAGGTGGCGACGAGGACGAGGACAAGGACTTGATGAATGTGCAAAAAGTGAATGATGAGTCAGAAACTGATGAGTCAGAAACTGATGAGTCAGAAAATGTTGTGAATATCAATGATGGATCAACATTGGTACCTGAGCCAGTAGTTGAGGCTCAAACTACTACAGATAAGAACAATACTGATGCATCCACATCAGTAACTAACCCGGTAGTTGAGGATGGAGCAAATGCGAACACAAACAAGAATGATGGATCCACAAAAGCATCTGACCCGGTACAACAGGCTGCAACTAATACGAACAAGAACAAGACTAATTCATCATTTGTAGTTGAGGATGAAACTCATTGGGATGATGAGGAGAAAACTGAATCTGAGGTTCCAAATAAGATCAGTCCAAAGAAGGAAAAAGCTCCACCCCAGAATTTGCCTAAACCACCGGCAAAGAAGAGGGGTAGGCGAGCAAAGAAAAAAGTAGATGATCACACTACTCAACCTGCTGAGGTTCAAAATCACTCTAACATTTTATTTAATTTAAAATTTTTCACTTAGTTTCTCTATCATGAATTATGTTTCTTTGTATAGGTTGGAGCTGGGATGGCTACTCAACCTGTCGAGGTTTACAATGACTTTAACCTTTTATTTAATTTACTACTTTTCATTGAGTTTCTGTATCATGATTGATGTTTCTTTGTATAGATTGATGAGGATACCACAGAACAACCTCCTTCAGCACCAAAGATTCCAACCCCCATCTCCAACATCAGAGACTTGTTGGATTCAGTTCCTGATCAACATAAGCATCTTTATGAGTTTGTTTTCGATGAAAGCAAGGACATGAGGTGTGTCATATAAGATCTGTTATGAAGTTTCATATTAGAGTTACTAACATTTGTATTAGGAATGACTCTTGTTTACAATATGCAGTCAAGAGTTGTATTGTAACTAGTACTATGCGGCAAACAGGAATGACTTGAGGACCCTATATCCTGGGCTGTCATAGAATGAAGCGGTAAGTTTGAAATGTTTATCATTTGATTAATTAAGCATCAGTTCATTGTTTAATCAAAATTTTAATGTATGGGATGATATAATTAACAATTACGGTATCTTTTCATGCTCTTAGCCCATTGACTTGGTTGGGATAGAAAAGGCTTTATCTGATAAGGACATATTGTATGTTCCAGAAGAGTCGGTGAATATTCTCCCTTCTATAATAATTATGTTTTATTCAAAGTTCATGCAATATTTGTGTGACACTTCTTGTTGTTTGTATAACTCAGCTTTTACAGAGAGTCTTGAAAATCCCCAAGAAATTATTGCCTGCCGATCTTAATGCATTGAAAAAGGAATCAGCTATCTAAATGATGTAAAATCTGTAAATATATAGTTGGTTTTCATTTAATGAAAAGTCATACCTTGCTTTCCATACAGATTTTCATTCCAATGCATACGAAGCATCCCGATCACTGGTGTTTGGTTGAGATCGAATTTGAGGGAATGATAACTAAAGTCTATGACTCCTTGCCGAAACGATTGAAAAGGCAGCGCAGTGAATCTGCCAAGGCTTTGGTAAATAATTGCTTCATTGAGTTTTCATGTTACATTTTCTTTAGCATGACATGTCAACATCTATGCCATTTATCAAGTTCAAAGAGTACACAAGGCGCTAGAAAAAGAAAGAAAAAAATGCAAGAAATTGGAAGGAATTATTGAATTTCCAATCAATTTATTAGATCTACCCAAGCAGGAAAACGGGTAGGACTGAATATGCCAATCAAGTACTTTTCCATTAACAAGTTGGATAGTAAACATCCTTACCTTTTCCCATATTGGCCAGGTACGACTGTGGAATGTTTGTAATCAAATTTCTTGAAGCACAAACTGAAGAGCAATTGTTTGATCCATCATATTACGAGGTACAAAATTGAGGAAATTTAATTTTGTTGCTACATTGTATATTCTTATCATTACAAGTATTCAAATTGAAATTTACTATCACAGGATATCAAGGAGCATCGTCTGTTGACTTGTGCGCGTCTCATTGCAAGTGATGAAAACAAAATCAAACATGCAATCCTCCGTGAAGCATTGCCAGATGAAAATTTGGATGTGTAGATTTGTGTGATGTACAGTGGCTGGATTATTTTGAGAAAGTGTACTAAAAACTTAGAAAGCTTTTGGTGGTGGATTCTGTGAAGTTCCATCATTTTGATAAGAAACTTTATGAACGATTGTGGTGTAAGATTATGCATGTTGGTGTAAGATGACGCATGTATTAATGTACTCGTACTTGTATTGCTACTGAACAGACATTAACATCTAGTCAGACTCAATGTATTAATATTTATGGTTCTAATTATTTGGCCTTGATTATTGCCATTAATTTGTTTGCACAATACCATATTAACCATGATCAAGTTCCATACTGGAACCTTAGGAGTCTGCTATGTCAGCACATTTAAAACCACTTCCAAGTTGGCACAATATCATATGCAACTTATTTTTAATGTTTTAACCAAGGCCCAGAGAACGGTAATAACTGAATATAGCATAAACTATGCTCAATCTTTCATACTGGAACATTAGGCGCCTAACAGGCGCCTAATCATTGACACGCTAGGTCCTCACATGGGTGAAATCATTGTCATGACGACATGGGCGAAATCCTCACACGAACATTGTCATGGCGGGTCAGCCCAACATATAATCATTTTCAGTAATGACCAACTTTGTGGTTGGTTACTAGTATTATGAATCCGACATAGAATATCAATGCAGTTAATTAAAGGGGATGAATGCATGTCAATACAAGGTTTGAGTTTGGGATTAATAATAACTGAATATATAAAAACCAATGACTGATGTTTCATACTGAAGCCTGAGGCACCTGTTAGGCGCAACGGCCTAATCATTGACACGCTGGACCTATGTCATGACCCATGACATAGATAAAGATAGGTAAAAATCCTCCCATCGACATTGTCATGGCGGGTCTGACAGCCAGCCAGCAAAACATACAAACATTTTTAATCTTATGTTTGCTTGCAAGTGTAGATGAATCGGACATAGAAAATTAAAGGGGGTAAGTAAAGGATACTCTGTAAAACGCGATGCTCGATCATAAAAAAATATTATCAAATTCCTATCTTTATTAAACTGCATAAACCTCAGAAAAACTATTAATAATAATAGTAATTAGACACCCAGCTGAAAATAATAATAGTAGTTAGACTCCAAACTAATAATAGTAATAGTAATTAGACTGCTAAGTTATCCAAGTCTTCAACATGATCAATGGCTTCAATAAACTCTGTCGCTTTATTGTACTTGCTTCTCACTAGCCGCACAATATACTTTAGCCTTTCAACTCGCATTTGCTCCGTCTAACTAATGCAGAAACAAAAGAGATAAATAAACTTCGCAAAGAATGGGAAAAATGGAAAAGTTTTCCAGTTAACTCATAACATAATCCATTACTTACAGTGTAAAAAATATTTTTCCACTGATTCTTAGGGGCTTCAAAGTACTTCAGAGTATACATTCCACAGTCATTGCTGCAAAGTAATCGAACCGAATATGAAAATGTTCATGTTTTACTTACATTATTTAAAACAACGGAAATAACCAGTTATCGTGCTTCTTTGTATCGGAAACATAGATAGGGAACTTAGACCATTGACTAAAGGCTCCAAGTTCAGGATGATCCTTGTAACACTCAATTGCCTTTGTTACCTGATCATGGCAGTGATTTGGTTACATTAGCATCATCTGCGTGTCAGTTAGAATGATATATAAATAGTGTAAAAACGCAATAATAACTTACCACTTCGTAAACTAGGTCAACTCGTCGATCCTTTGATTTATTAGAATGTAAAAGTTAGTAATGATATCCCAGTCGAATCAATAATCAATTGTCATAAATGACTTTACAATAAATAATTCTTTACTTACCACATCTTCAGCTATGGCATCTCCTACATTATTCACTATCAATGAGTCCAACAAGTATATTGTTCTATCAGGTATATCGATCACGGTCACAAACCAGTAACCTGCAAGCCCATCATGAATCGGGATATAGACCTACAAATATTTCATATTTAGTCGAAAATTTCATTGCATATAAAATTGTAAACTAATTTTGTACTACGAATTCAAAACAACAAACCTGCTCAGCTTTGCCACAACCGTCATATAGGAAATGCTTAACAACCCCACTACAGTATCCAGGTATCCCTTTATCCGCATTTGGGCTTCCAGTTGTAGGACAAGTTTTTGTGACAAACCGCTGAATGTAACATATATGTCCGGAAATGAATATAAATTACAAACTACAGCAATCATATACGTACAATTTTTTCACTTCATTAAATACCTGGAACTGTGCAGGCAAATACAATATTTTGCATTCTTGCTCCATTGCTCTCAGTCGCAAATCATATGATGCTAAGTCAAGACACTATAATGAAACATAATTGTTATTTTATGTGGAACACAATACCTGAATGTAAAATAGATGACGATTTAATCAACGAGTCATACACAATCAGATATCCACATGTCTGGAAAGAATCTCAAAGAAACACCCAAAGCCAGACCCTCACAATACCCAATAGGTTCGTACGCGCAAATGTTATTCTTATGCTGCGACCGATATATGAATGAGACTATCCGAGCTTCGTCTTCTATCAGATTGTTTAAGTATCTTTCATATAAATTGGTTGGTCCTACCGTTAAATGATCAATCTACAATACAAAAACATTATCGATGGAATTATTTAATGTGAGTTATATAATTGTTCCTAACTATAACAATTTGCATGCCATATTTTATACCTTGTTATGTCGACGTGTGGAGGTGGGCTTTGGTGTTGAGATATCTTCTAGTACTTCCAATTCATCCCCCTTATCAACCTGGATATTGGAATTCAAAAAACAAACTAATAAAATGAGTTCAAATAGATTGGACAAACCTATCAATTTCATGTAATTATATTAAATAACACTAGAACAAACCATATTATTTCTCTTCCTTGAAGCTCGCTTTGCAGGAGTCAATTTACCAGCAGATGGAGTACTTGCAGCACTCTTAGAAGCCTTTGGCCGAACTGGTTTCTTTATGCTATACTTCGGCTTTTGAATTCTTTTGGGGGATTCTCGAATTGTAATAGGATTGTCTCTAACGGAAGCTAATCCATTATTGTTAAACAAACTCTTTTCAAAATCAAAATTTAACAAATCTTTGGGAACATTAAAGCCACCATTGCCAACAACCTTTTCAAGCTCAACACCCTTAACACCCTCATTATTTTGATCACAATTCAAATTTAATTTCCTTTTGCTAGTTTTTTCAGCAGGACTCATAAAATCTTCAGTTCGATGGTTTACAAATGGAGAAGTTGAAAGGCAATGTGACGGAGTATCATTTTTGTTTGTGGCATTGCCTTTAAGACCTTCTAGTATGTCTAATATCTTGAAGAGACTATCCTCTATAGTATTAAATTTACTATGAGCAAAGAATTTGAAAAATTCAAAATTAGTAGCAAACTTCTGAATAAATTCAGCGCAATCACACGTGTGTTGACCGTGGTAATTCATCTGCAACATTTATTTTCGAGAGTCAAACCTTGTAACTTGAAGACAATGAACGATAAAATTTACAATTTTGATTAAAGTCAAACCATGCAACAATTTATTTTTACTTACATTGATATTGGCTTTTACGATTCCGAAGTGCTTTCGATCCATAACTTGCAAACCAATATCTCTGGTACTTGGCTGTCACTATCTTGATGAACGTGATGTTAATGTGGTAGAGAACGTGGGTTTAAGAAGGGCTATAGGTATTTTTTAAAACTTTCTATACATAATGATGGTTTCACAAGGTAATAATATCTCTTAACCCTAGTAATTTCCGGAAATTATTTTATTCACTAATACTAAATGGTTCTAACTATAGCAACAACTTTTCCTGAGAAGCTATAATCTTGACCCAAAAGATATGATAAATTATATCAATGATTGTAACTGAATATAACTTTCTTTCTTTTTTACGCAAGTAACGGGGATAAATAAAAGGGAAAGGATTCTAAGCTAAGAGTTGTGACTGTAACAATATTCTGTTCGATCGAAATATTATCTTCAACAACATTTTAGGAAATATTTAGTAACAAATGGTAACTAATATAACTGAGATCACGTATATGTTAGCAATAAGCCAGAACCAGAGAAGTTCAAATAGGAGTTGAATATGGTCAGTCATCTCCACGTTTTCCGCCAAATTAGGACTATTTCCCTCTTTTTACTCCATCTCCACGTATAATTTTTCGCCCAATTAGGATTATTTTCCTCTTTGTAATCCATCATGGTTAAGAGGATTAAATTAAAAGCAATAGTAAAGAATAGTTTACATAAAATAAAAATAATGTTAATTAGAACTCAAAATTAATGTTCATAATAATAACCAAAATACTTTTCACCAGTGATACATCAAAGAAGCTGAAACATAACAAATAAAATTATTTACTAACCCGACACAATTCCGCCAGGAAAGTTTTTAACCAAAAATTTTTTATTTTGAAAATGATATAAAGAGATTTGCATATCAAACTATTATCATTCCTAAAGCCCTTCTCCCATGCAGAACGGTGTAATTTGTATCGGCTTTTTGAACGAGTGAAATCTACGGATTCATGGGCAATATTATTCCAGTTCTTGCAAACCATAGCAAAGTTCTTCTTGCTAGGACCTTCAACTTTAGGAAAGATATGGAACATGAGGATATTCTCCATACTCTCGCCCCTGACAGAAAATGGATCAGGATGGCCTTCAACACAACGCTTCAAATTCTTCAAATCTCTCTCCATCTTAACTTACTAATATAGCACATCAAAACCAAAAAAAAAAAAACTTACAGCAATTAATTACTCTTAATAATCATCAAATATAGAGAAGTAAACTACTTTTGGAATAAAAAGAGGACGCGTACCTGGATTCTTGAAGAACTTCAATATATATGGCGGTTAATGATGGATAGGTTTCGTAAAGAGAGAAAACAGAAGTATGAAAACAAAAGGGTGGTGCTGTGCCAAATAAAAATCAGATCGCTTATTGTATTGTAATAAGAGCACTATATATAAAAAAAAAAAAATTAATACGCTTTTTTCACCAATTTACTAGGAGATGATCCATTCCATAAATACGCTTTCTTCAACAACTTACTAGGAGTGATCCATCCATTCCAAAAAGACGCTTCGTTAGAAAAAATTATTCAATAATAATAATAACAACATTATTATTATTATTATTATTATTATTATTATTATTATTATTATTATTATTATTATTATTATTATTATTATTATTATTATTATTATTATAAATTTATTCAATAATAATAAAAATTATTATTATTATAATAATAATAATAATAATTATTATTATTATTATTATTATTATTATTATTATTATTATTATTATTATTATTATTATTATTATTATTATTATTATTATTATTATTATTATTCCGGAACTCATGTACTCATACTATCTAAACTATGATGCATCATACTTTGGTAGGGTATATGCCCAAGCTACTATAACCGGAACACGTACTCATACTATCTAAACTATAATGCCTCATACTTTGTAGGGTTTATGCCCTAACTAGTAAAGCCGGAACACGTACTCATACTATCTAAACTATGATGCCTCATACTTTGTAGGGTGTATGCCCTAACTACTAAAGCCGAAACACGTACTCGTACTATCTAAACTATGATGCCTCATACTTTGTAGGGTGTATGCCCTAACTACTAAAGCCGGAACACGTACTCGTACTATCTAAACTATGATGCCTCGTACTTTGTAGGGTGTATGCCCTAACTACTAAAGCCGGAACACGTACTTGTACTATCTAAACTATGATGCCTCGTACTTTGTAGGGTGTATGCCCTAACTACTAAAGTCGGAACAGGTACTCGTACTATCTAAACTATGATGCCTCGTACTTTGTAGGGTATATGCCCTAACTACTAAAGGCGGAACACGTACTCATACTATCTAAACTATGATGCCTCGTCCTTTGGTAGGGTATATGCCCTAACTGCTATAGCCGAAACACCTACTCATACTATCTAAACTATAATGCTTCGTACTTTGTATAGTACTCATACTATTGTATAGGATATATAATGCCTCATACTTTGTACGTAGGGTATATGCCCTGACTACTAAGGTCGGAACACGTACTCACACTATCTAAACTATATATGATGCCTCATACGTTTGGTAGGGTATATTCCCTAACTACTATAGTCGGAACACGTACTCATACTATCTAAACTAAAACCTCATAGTGGAAAGGGTATGTATCCTAATATATCATACACCTTTAACAATAATAGACTGCATTCTATTTTAATCCGTTGCAGTTAATATATACATTGGTTGTAGTTATTCCTATACGTCCTCATTAAGATATGTTATTGTTTTCAAATAATTGAATGTCTAAACAGGCGCTATTGTTTTGGCAAATTTTCCTTTTTTCAGCCAAATGTTTTTAAACGTATATGAGGGCTTCAGTGTTTGCGCCATTCTTTCCAAATCTCGAGCCAATGTGTTTGAAATTAAATTAGGGCGCCAGTTTTTCCAGTGAACCATTTAATTGTACGTTGGGCCTGGCCTTTTCTTTCACAATTTTTGTGAGTAGTTATTTCAAGCTCAAGCCAATCTGTTTTAATTAGAACCAATCTTTGAGCCCATCGTGTTAAGCATTCTAAAACATGTGTTTGAAAGCCCATACAGAACAAAATTAAATAATTTTTTTGCTAGTGAATATAGAATAAAATTCATTAAATCCAAATAAATGGACCATATTGTATTTTTAAATTATTGCATGTATGTATTCCTATTAAAAAAAAAAACAATGTATACGATAATGATTAATCCCATGTCGTTCGTAATGTGAATTTGAACTATGAACGTGCATCTTTCATTAGCATACGCTAATCATATGAAATATCTCCAATCAACTCATATCAAGTAATCTATTAACTATTTCAAATAATAACCCTAAATGCAACTCAATACCTCTTTGTCTACTTCTCCACTATGAAGCTTAACTAATGCAACTATGATACCAACAAGGGTGGTGGTATAGTGATTTTCCTAACTTGCTCCGAAGTGGTTTGGTAAGACAATGTCATGTGTTAAAATCCATATCCACCCATGATGTACCGGGGGGTGTGTCGATCGCCATCCACATACACCCTCTTATTGACAAGCAAAATAATGCAACTATGATATCAATAGCCTCAACCTAATGTTATATCATGGTAACTCCGCAATCTAAACCATACCCTCAACCTATATCTTAGAGTTTCAACACCATTACGTCATATCATGGTAATTCCACAATTTAAACATTATAATACTAGTATGCATGATAATTCATCCAAACATATCCTAAAACTTATACGGATATGTCCAATCATAATTCCCATCATTTGTAAAGGTCCACATTGACTATTTGTTTGTGTGTATTCTAGCAATTAATAGTAACAAATATATTTCACTAAAATATACTTAGAAATTTACTTACAAATCTACAAATATTATATTGGATTAGTTAGTTTTACAAATTTAGCATTTTTTTACAAATTTACAAATAATGAATTAGATTAGTTACGGCTAGTTTATTTAATGGCTCTACGCAGTTATTAAAACCACCAAGGCAACAGTCGGTTTACATTTAAATAAATGGCGCATTTTTTTGAAATTCAAATTTTTTGGAATTGAATGGGAGCTTTTTTTCTATTGGTCCAAATGGATGGGAGATTTCTAAAAACACATTAAATACAAAAATAAAACTTTCCGGTTTTGTCAAATAAATATATATACAAAATATTTATTAATTCCATTTATCTATGACCTAAATTGGTTCCCCTTTTCTCTCAAAAAACTGCCCATCTTCTCCCAAGATCAACACTTAGTATCGCCGTACTTGCTTTGCCAAATCAAATTTGGGCGATAATTTGAACTCGTTCTCGGTAAGATCTTCTTTTTGGTCTTCAATTTCATGTTAATTTCACTTCATTTTTGTTCTTTTGCAATGGAACCGCTACTTGTTATTGTTGTCTTCAATTTTGAAACTTAATTCGTGCAATATATTGGTTTGGGTTCAATTTACTTGTCACTTATTCGAATTATAGTTTCATGTAATTGCATGTGTTGGTAATTAATGGGTTGATGTTCAATTTCAATCTAATTTTATTAAGACGCTTCTTGGTTAGGGTTTGTAATGAATGGGTTGATTTTCAAGTTCAATATCATTTTATTGAGAAGCTTGTTAGTTTGGGACTTATGGTTTGTTTCTTGTCCGATTAAATGTATGATTTATTTCGTGTCCTGTTTTTATGTTTCTTGTTTTCGTTTTCGTTTTTTTTAGATGCCCTATCATCCGCTGGTTATATCTTCCTATAATTTGACAAATAGTATAGGGATGGATGTGCTGTGGATATAATCTTCATATACCTGATGAGTATGAAATGACTGTTTTTTAGTTTACAATTCAATGGTTTTATTCAGTTAATGTACTTTAGTACTGTACTCTGGTATGTGGTTTTAATTACTTGTATTGTCCTTGTAGTTTCAAAATGACGCCAAAAAAAAAGACAAGAAAGCAAAAACACAACACAAGTGAATCCTCAAATCACACTAAGAAGAGGAAACTTAGATCTCATGGGGATGATGATCCAGAAGAAGGTAATGATAATGCTCTTCCTGTAAAGCAAGTGAAAGATTCAACTTATCTTGATAAATTTTTGAAAATGTTTGCAAGTAGGGATATATGTAATGGTAGGCATATTAATTTCGAATCGTTCGCTGAAAATGGATTGGAATGTGTGTCATCTTGGTTTGAAGACCAAGGTTGGATACCGTTAATGACCAGTGTCACTAATGTTTACCCGAATCTGGTTAGACATTTTTACACACATTTCGACACTTCGAATAAGGATGGTGGTGTGATTAAAACTTGGGTGCAAAATAAGGACATAGTAATTGATGCAAAGTTATTATCTCGCATTCTAAAGATTTCAAATGATGGTGTGTTTGATTTTCCTGGTAAAAAGTGGAGCAAGCACTCTCTTTTTGATAGACACGCTTGCATACGATTTCTGTTGGATGATGAAGATCTTCCAGATAGGGAGGACAAGCCATCCATGGATGCACTTGACTGGGATGTGCGATTACTTCAGCTTATTCTTAGTAAGAACTTCATTCCCAGGGATGGTAATAAGAATTCCATAACATATCTTGATGTCTTTGTCATGTACTGTGTTAAGAATAAGATAAAAGTGAACATGCCTCTCATAATGATTCATTACATGTTCTCTGCCCAACATCAACGTAAGATAGCTCTCCCATTTGGTATGTGGCTGACCTATGTATTTGAGCATTTTGGACTTGATTTTTCCATTGAACATATTCTCCTTGTTGAGGACCTAAAAGGTCAGTCTGGGACTGTAATTGATATCAGGACTCTGACCAAAGATATGAAATATAAAAAGAATGAGGAAGGTCAGTGGGTCAAAATCAAATCAAAGAACACAACTGCAAAAAATGTGAGATTGGATGATAGTGATGATGATTATGTGGGAATGGTACCACCTTTGGAAGATAATGTTAATAGACAACCAGTTCCAGATGATCGTCTGATCAGGACTTTGTTGTACAACAACTAGCTATTGCAGTTGACATTGCAACATGTGTTTAAAGATCAGCTTCCCGATACTGTATTGGAAGAGTTGAGGACTAAGGCAATTGATTAAGTAGAAGAAAGGTTGGGAAATAACCCTGGAATTAACACTGCTGAGAAGTCTCCGTTGAGTAGTTCAAGTAGTTCAAATAGGTCAGTTAGGTCAAGTAGTGAAAGTAGTGACGAAAATGTGTTCGATGTTCCTACCAAGGCCAAAGCAAAACCAAAGGTTAGACATCAACATGTCAAGCTGTCTTGAACTACTTTTTGATCAGTTATGTGTAATTATCTATATTTATTTGTTTATCTATATTTCAGGTGTAGCTAATCATTCTGAAGAACAAGATTGACTGACATGTTGGTGAAGCATAAGGGGAGATTGTGCTCAAAGATAATGAATGCAATTAGTTTAGCTATATCTAAACTTTTCGAAGGAAGCAACTGAATTTTTTTTGCAATATACACTTTCATTTTGCTGCTGCCGGTCTTTGACGGCTAATTTTTGGGATAACAATATTGTAACTGAACTACCAATTGCTCATAACTCTAGTCTTAATCCTTGGTATATGATAACTAATAAATCTGTTAATTACAATGATCAAGTTAGGTTCCCTTGTGACCGATTTCAACATTAGCTACAATGCATTTAGTTCCGGTTACTAACTTGTATTAATATAATATGAAGTTTTATTATGTAAACAATAATCGCAACTATTAACGTTATTAGTTACAATGTATAGTCCTTTCTCCATCTACATATCCCCTTGTTCCAACGTAACATCCATTTCAACTAATTCTGCACTGTTCAGTTACGATAATATAGTATGATACTTACAATGATGGAGTCAAGGTAGTATTATGGCTGATTTTCACATTAGCTAGAGGTATTTAATTCTGCTCAGATGATTGTATCAATAAACAATAGTGAAATTACAAGGAAAATAATATATCGCAACTATTAACGTTATTAGTTACGGTATTTAATCCTTATGCGCAATATCCCCTGAGCAATCCTCAGTCAGTTGCGAACTAATAAATCTGCTAATTACAATGATCAAGTTAGGTGCCCTTGTAACCGATTTCAACATTAGCTACAATGCATTTAGTTCCGGTTACTAAATTGTATTAATATAATATGAAGTTTTTTTACGTAAACAATAATCGCAACTATTAACGTTATTAGTTACAATGTATAGTCCTTGCTCCATCTACATATCCCCTTCTTCCAACGTAACATCCATTTCAACTAATTCCGCACTGTTCAGTTACGATAATATAGTATGATACTTACAGTGATGGAGTCAATGTAGCATTTTGGCTGATTTTTACATTAGCTAGAGGTATTTAATTCTGCTCAGATGATTGTATCAATAAACAATGGTGACATACAAGGAAAATAATATATCGCAACTATTAACGTTATTAGTTACAGTGTTTAATCTTTATGAGCAATATCCCCTGAGCAATCCTCAGTCAGTTGCGAACTAATAGTCCTTGCTCCATCTACATATCCCCTTCTTCCAACGTAAAATTCATTTCAACTAATTCTGCACTGTTCAGTTACGATAATATACAATGATACTTACAACGATAGAGTCAAGGACCAACTATGACGGATTTCTACATTAGCTAGAGGTATTTAATTCCGCTCAGATGATTGTATCAATAAAATATGGTTGAATTACAAGGAAAATAATATATCGCAACTATTAACGTTATTAGTTACAGTATTGAATCCTTGCTCCATATACATATCCCCTTATAAGCAATATCCCCTGAGCAATGTGATTTTCGATATACCTTATTTCCCTCAGTCAGTTGCAAATCTGAGTTATACTTAGTCACAACTATATATTCCATAAACTAGTTGTAACCCTTTTAAGAGTTAGTCACAATAAATACTACTTTGTTTTACATAAATTGTTAAACATTTTACTTGTTTTGTATCTACGGAGCTGACCCACTTAAGCCCTAGGCGTGTGTACTGCATTTGCAGGTCGCCCACTATTCAATTTTCGAACCCTACCCGATTAACATTCACATTCACACTCATACCTTCCCTGCCCGAATAACTCAATCAATTCCTCTATCTCACTCAACAATGGCTGTCTACCGCCATTGGAGAAGGCTCTACCTCACTCAACCATGGCCATGGAGAAAAACGACATTGATGAAGCATCTACCTCACGCATATACAAACAGCCAATTCTATCATTAGTATAGATAACTTCAACATAAAAATTCGAAATACATGATAAGCAAGAACAATTTCCGGACATGAAGTAGCCATATTATGAAAATTTGAAATCCAATTAAGTTCTAAAACGATGGTTCACCTTAGTTTATTATACAAATCATTGAATTTTTCTTTTAACAGTTTTTCCAGTCATGAAAATGGTGGTCTCAATGTTCATGATGCTTCCAGCCATGAAAATGGTGGTCTCAATGTTCATATAACTCATCTTAATATTCCCAGCCATGAAAATGTTGGTCTCAATGTTCATATGAGTACTTGTTATTCTTTCATTAAAAATCGTTGATGACAACGTATGATGGTGGTGCATAGTAGTGTATTGTAGGAAGATATGCATTAGATACTAAGTGACCGCTTTTTAAAATTAATTTCGCATATTAGAAAAATAATATTAGCCTAATTTATTGAATTTCGGAAATTAATTATGGGCAATTTTTTGGTCAAAGCAATCAACGGTGGCGATGAAGATCGATGGCTCCCAATCATATTTATGGTGGTTATATTTGCCTGGTAGCCACTATACAAATGGTCATAATACTATAGCATCATTCGATATTGTGTAAATAAAATAAAATAAAATAACAAAGAGAGAGCATACATAATGCAAAAGCAAGAAATATATTTATCTTGATAAAAGACTAGTGCGGGGCACGTAGATGATTTTTAGGATGTGTTAGGTCATATAAAATATTTAAAGATGTGGTAGGTCATATAAAATATTTAAAAGAAGATAATGAACATCAGTAAAAATGCACTCATTCCTATATAGTAACATCTACTTTCATTTTAATAATTAATGGACCTAGTAGTTGCTACACTTGCTAGCCTACTAGCATTTCATTATATACATATTTCTTGCTAGAATGTACAATTCACGTACAGTTTAAAAGAGTATTATATATACCTATGGTGTATTCTCATGATACCAAACCAATCAAAGTAGAAAATTAAAAAGTTGCGGATCATTTTTATTCTGAGGTGCATCATCCCACTATGTAACTACAGATTAAAAATAGATCTCATCTAGTTTGCTTGTCATGTTCCATTATGAAACAAACCAATACCAAGCCAATGACGTTTAGCGACCGATTTTATTCATTCGGCGACCGTTCTTTTGGTCGCAAATCTCATTTTCTTCTTGTAGTGATCTAAGTTGCAATAAACTTCCTTATATCCAAGTTGCAATAAACTTTCATTTCTTCATTTTGTTTTAGATAGTTAAGGAAGTTGGGCTCTTTAATCCATTATGGGGATGAGGGTGACTTAAAAGCCCATAACAACAATTACTGTCCTCAGTATGAAATTAAGGACGATGAGTCTTGAACCTCCAACCCTTATGATATCAGCCTTGTCAAGGTTATAAACTGTTTCAGGTAATTGATAAATCCAAAAAAAAAAAAAAAAAAAAAAGGCTCTCACCAACTATGCACTAACTCGAAATGTATAGGCAATTAAATACTATTGATTTAACTATTACCAATGTGTTGCATCTCCATCATTACATGTGCCACATCCATTATAACCTATGAAGTTATGAACGCATAAAATAACTTTTTTTCAATTTTTCATTGTTACGCAAAAGAAGAAAAAAAGTATGATTCTCTCACATATGCTATACTAGGGGTATAGCCGAGTCGTATCGAGCTCAAAGGAAGCCGGCTCAAAGCTTGGCTCGAGCTCAGCTCGAAGCTTGTTGAGTCAAAAAAGTTAAAATTTGGGCCGACTCGATTTAGGTTTGTGGCTCGGTTCGAATTCTAACTCGCCATTACACACATTATAAAAAATAAATTAACTTAAAACATTTGTAATTAGATACGATTCTAAGTGATTCTTGCAAGCATTAAATGAGAAAAATAAATCCTAAACAATATATGTACTTTTATAATTTTTTAATGATTTTATTTAAAATAGAGGAAAAATCAAGTCAACTGAACTAACCGAGTCGAGACAGGTTTGAACCCAGCCGAGCCATAATAGGCTTGGGCTCGGAACCGAGAACTCACGATTCGAGTTAGCTCGACTCAATTACCTCCTAATGCCATGCCGTTTTCCAATTTTTTAAGTTTTTTTTTTTTGGTGTATGTATCGTATTCCAAGTTTCCAACTATAGTGCTTATACTAATTGGCAATGGGTGGAGTAATCCTCTTACTTATATGCATGCTCAAGACCATCAAATCTTATCATGTGGGTTTGTTAATTTTTTTTTTTTTTTTTTGGTCTCCAACTTTAGTGCTTACACAACTATAGTGCTTTGTAAAGGTGCATATAGCAAAGAGATCACTAGCTTGAGAGTGCACTAATCTATTCATTTGAGCCCCCTTTTTGTCCCTATATAAAGCATCATTCTCGCTTAGCTTTTATAACCAAAGCAGAAGTGAGACCATTATTAATTAAGTTTGATCAGAGAGGCTTAAGAGTTAAATAATGGCTGACATTCAAGTGGCTGAAGGGCAAATAGAGATCAAATCTCATGCTGATAAGTTTTTTAATATCTGGGCTTACAAAACACACCTGCTTGCCAAGATGTCCCCTGATAAGATCGCTAAGGTCGAACTACATGAGGGAAACTGGGGCAAGGTTGGTTGTGTCAACATTTGGCATTATATTCTGTGTAAGTTTAATAACTTTGAGCATAAATACTTTCCTTTTATCCACTTTTAAAGTTCTTGCAAACCAATCTCGAAAACTAATTAGTAATTTTTTCTATGAGATTTTTTATTCCCTAATACAAATCTGTCATAAAAATCTTGCATTAGAAATCTTCTTAGCTACTATACGCTCATTCTCCATCTTTACTTGTTGAATGTCTATATGCAGTTGGCAAGCATGAATCTATGACATCAAAAATTGTTGAGATAAACGAAAACAATAGGTTAATTGCTCATGAATATCTTGATGGTGGAAATATCATGATGAACGAATACAAGAGCCTGAGATCAACGATCCAATTTATTCCAAAGGGTGAGCATAGCATTATGAAATGGAGCTACTACTATGAGAAGATGAATGACACTGCTCCAGACGCAGATATATATGTGGACTTTCTGATTGATAATTGTGCAAAAGACATGGATGCTCAAATCCGCAATGCTTAATGCAGTCGCGTGGCGAGGCTGACATGGTTTCATGGACTTTCGTCGAAACCTCAACAATATATGCTGCTACTTGTGTTATGGCATTGAATTAAAGTACTGTACCACATATCTTCTCAGTTCTTGTGTCTTTTAAGTGTCTTGTTATATAGTGTTCCTCCGTTTGACTGTAGTTTTTCTCCCTACTTCCCTATCCTCATTCTCTCTACTTCTTGAGCTCGGTTTGTCGTTCGCCCACCACTCAGGCACTCGCCAGGCTGTTGGGAAGTAAAAAATACTGTTTTCTTCCCACAACAACACTAACCGCTCGTTTACTTGGTAGTAAACTAGTAATAGTGATTACAATGCAATCACAATCGTTCAACTTTAACCTATGTAAAGAAAATTACATTGGAGGATGTAATCAAATTCACATTTTCCATCACTCTCCTCCATCCCTCCTTTTCTACCATTCTTTTACTTTTCAAAATACTTGTTATACTAATCACCCTTGCTGACAAGTAAACACCACCTAAAAAAATTAAGTGCGAGAAGTAAATTAACACGCACCCAGGTTTTCTTCCCACAACAACAAATATTATTTTCCTTTTTGTTTTGTTTTCTTTATTTCAACAATAGCAAGAAATTCAAGTGCAAGAAGTAAATCAACATGCAACCAATTGTACATGGAAAACTCTTCTTAACAGTAGAAATGAACAAGGCCTTAGTGGAATAATTTTAGCTGTTTTGTTATACTCAATATCAAAAACTAAAAGACAGTCCAAACGTAAAGCTCAAACCTATCATTTACTGATATGAGCGGCTATAGGTATAAACATCTCAAATCCCTTGGAGCTTGATTATGTAAATTGTAACTTCTCTCCTGAAAAATCACTAGATGCTCAAAAGAGCAACAAGGACAACAAGAATCATGTTCCATTGACCAAAAACCAGAACCATGTTTCCCTTGCATGTATTGATAGTCTCCAGGTTTCTTTGATTTGAAAAGGGATTCAGAAAAGACATACAATGTAGAAGATCAAACCAACGAACACATGGACTGTCAAATTCTCTTTGAAGCTAACAAAAGGTTAAAGACAGGGAAAAGAGGCATTCGGCCCTGGATGTCCTACATGAAGCCCTTCTGTGCCAATAGAAACTGCATAAAGATGCTATCATAAAGGCATTGACTTACCTGCAATGAGAATGAAAGAGCAAATATTTCAGCCACTACACATGATATATTGAGTTTAGCATTAAGTTATGTGTAGGCCAATTTGTTAACATAATACTATAGCGTCATTCAAAAAAAATATTTAATACTATAGCAAGGGAGACATTTGAAAGAGAAGTAGAACTGATCCTATGAATTCATATCATGCTTGTTAATCTGCAAAAAGGCACTCATTCATGACCAAAACAGTTCCTTCAATAAAACCTGTACTGATCATGAGGACAAAATTAGAGTATACGTCTATTCAGTGAGATCTTACGATAAAAAGCAACCATGAAAAGCAGCAGCTCCAAAATTAATCACTAAGATTTGTTTGGCTTATTTAAAAATCGTTGTCATTAGTTGCGATTGATGGGCAAATGCTTCCCACAGCTTATGTCATTTGAGCATAGAATTACTGACAAACTTATGATTATAAGGATCAAAACAATTTGTTCAAGGCCCAAAACCCCCTGTTTTGCACTTACTAAAGAACACATGATTTTGGGTGAGCAAATTCTCTCAGTTTCCCAATTTCTGACTGTGTTATCATTTATCAAGACACATGTTCACGATGCCCGTAGTTAAAGATACCATGTTGTTTGGACAATCAGTCAACTACAGAAGCACCATGTTGAACACCCCCCCCCCCCCCGGTTTTCTTCCAAAAAATTAGGTGAACTCATAATGCACACTGGGGTCTAACAAGCGAAGGGGTTATGTAAAGCAATTGGTCAAGTCTTAATCTTTTCATTCGGATGGAAAAAAGCATCACTAGGGAAGTCGCAAGCAACATACCTATAGTAAGTCACTACCCATCTATGAGAAGTAAAGGTGGGCATGGGGAGTTTGACTTCCCATTGCCAATTTATTTATATTAGAAAACCTAGAAACTTTGGGAACTTTCAGAAAATTCCATGAACAAAGCAATGCCTCAATTCTAAATTTAGCTTTCATAAATCTGTACCAAGAATAAGTTGCAACCAAAACCTCCATGCTCTCCTCACAGGTAATTATCAGCACATGTCGCCTAATTATCTTGTGTGGCACGAATTGAGGTACACATTCTTAAGTACTCCCACAAAGTGGACTAAGACTACAATGTGAATGTGCTTGTTACAATAGAAGTAAGGAGATCCTAACAACATCAGGGGCTAAGAAGCCTAAGATAAAGATCCTAATTTGGTTGTCTTAAGATGAAGAAATGTCATAAGCCCCCAGCTACAAATCTAGGCAAACATTTCGCTTCCAGTCCAATAAAGTGTTTGTCATCATCACAACTAAAGAACCAGAGAACTTGGGTTCCCATCACAACTTCAGGTGAGTCTTGGTTACACTTATGGTCAAACTGTACATCAGTTTCATTACAGACTCACACCTCTACAAATCCAAACCAACACAGAACTTGGCAAGTTCACCTTCTTTTGTCTCCATCCATAACGGTCTCTCACCATTTACCCTTAAATCCACAAAAATAAAAAAATAATCCACCAAGTTGAGAAAGCTATACAACAGCAAAGCCTCTTTGTAAAGCGTGTCTGGTTCTATCAGCAAATCATTCTCTATGGCCCAGAAAATCAACCAAATCCTTGTCTGGCCCCTTAAGATAAGCCAACATCAAGTTTATGCCACAAAGTTCTCTGCTTCTATAGGCCTTCCTCTCCCCTCTCCCCAAAGGGGGAAAATATACACTATCAAAATGCATGGTAAACAACAAAGGTCACTTCACTCCTCTTCTGGTAGCAGAACTGTTTTCTACTGTAAATTTATAGTGAAAAACATTCCATTCTTCAACTTTACAACTTACTCTCTTCTTAAAGTTGCAATCTGTCAAACAGTTAATGGCAAAATACTTGACACTAGCAAGATCATCAACACTCCTAAAGAGCACCTACAAGAAACCCTTCCTGTAACCCCTCTTATTTGCTCAGGTTGCTGTAAAGGCGATGACATTAGGATCTAACCAAGAAACTAGCAGCGATTTCCCAGTTCGCATCATTCTCTGTCCTCACCCCTATTTCTTACAGAAAACAAGACCCTTCTGTTACTCTATCTCTACAACGTCCTGTGGTTCATCCCTACTCAAATCATCACTTAACAATACCCAGCATTTAACTTCCCAAGTTCACCCATTTATAAAAATAAAAAATTCAACCCAACCCTTACCCTCCTAATCCAAGTTCAATATGTCCTCAACTGCTTATTGGGTAGAAAAAATGAAAATTGGTTTTCAATATATTTGCCACAAGAAGGGCAATTTTAAGGGCTCCTTCATCAGCAAGGACTGAATTTAGCCAAGCCCTTAAACATGTTTATCCGGGTACAATTATACATTAAACCCTTGTAGTAATTCATGAAAGTAAGTGAACTGTACAATTCAATTTACCAATAAACCTGGTCAAAACACAAAGTAATAATAGGCAGCATTGAGGGAAGAAAGAGAGAGAGATACCTTGAGGAACTAAACACCAACTCTGTGAATCAACAGAAAGCACAGACTGTAATCTTGCAGAAGCAATTGCACTATGCAATGGCAACATAGACAGTAAGCAGCTAGCCTCCACAGGTAACCTTCGACCCAGAAGAAAAAAAACCCAGATTCAGAAAACAGCAAAAACCCATAAAAAACCCTAAAAACCCAATTCATTTGCATAAAAAAGAAGACAAATTTAAGAAGGAAATAAGAAAAAAAATACCTTGAAATGCGAGAAATGCGCTTAGTGGAAGCACAAGTTTGAGATGGGGTGTTTGATTTTAACAAAGGGGAAATCGATTTGAGTTTGCCACCAAGACTTGATAATCTGGAGAGAACTGCTCTTGAAGACATTTTTATTGCGCCTACTATCAAGCTCTTGTTGGTTTTTCCTTTGCCCTACTTCAATCTATGAACTGAGCTATTACTAACAGCAATAGGCCTTCCTTTTCCTTTTCCTTTCCTTTTCCTTTTCCTTTTTTCTTTTTGTCTTCTTTCTTTTTTTTGCTCGTTTTCTTTTTGTCTTCTTTTTATCTTCTAAATTTCAAATTCAATTTCAATGCATATATTTTTATTTATTATTAATTGTTTTTCTAATGTGTATCATGCATTTTATTATGTTATGTTGATGATTGTGCATTCACTAAATTGGATCATATTGATTTTAACAAGTGTCAAGCTGTGACAATAAGATATGGAGTACAAAAACTCCTGAAGTTGTAATAGGATACATGGGGTGTGGAAGGGGATAGTCAACATGTGATTTAAGTTTTGCGGTGCGAGATTATTATTCCGTGGAAAATTTATACAATGATTGGCTATTATAATATAATAATTGATGCACGGCGCATGCTAACTAAATACAATTCAATCATTTTAAGTTATGTTCGTAATAAAGCTAATTAGGTAGCAGATTTAATGACTAATAAATGTCATCAATCTAGTTATTTTTTTACCGGACTTCTTCTCTATCCGTATAATGGGACTCCCTTTTAATTGAGCAATCCTCAAAAGGAGACAACTCCTAATTTTTAATCATTTACCTAATATTTCCCAAGAAAATAAATTATATCCACCAATCACACATTTTTTCTAAATAGCCACTTGTTGGGACTAAATTTCACCGATGTGCGTTGATCTTGCAAGTCCATTTACTTCGGGGAAAGGGAGTGCCAAGTTGGCATTCATTGCCAAATGAGGAGAATGAGATATGAACTTGTGACCATCAAGCTCCCACACTTATTTATGCACTAATTACGGATTATCAATAGTAGTCGATTTCATCTTTGTAGGTCGCTTATTGAAAATTAATTTCTCCTAAGTTAGGTGGTATTTACTACATTGCAATCAATTGCAATGCAATGCAATTATTTTATAGAGTAAATGTGTGGTGGAAAAGGAAGAAGGGGTGAAAAGATATAGAAAAAGTGAGTTTGATTACACTATTTAAAGTAATCACCATTACATTGAAAAAATTGAGCAAATGTGATTACATTAGATGATGCAATCAACCCCACTTTTTTCATTCTTCTCCTCCCACTCCTTCACTTTTCACCCCACATATACTCTATAAATTGATTGCATTGCATTGTATTGTATTTTGATTGCAAGGTAGTAAACGAGCCCTTAGTAGTAAAGTATAAAGACATCATTATGAAATTGTTTTCTAGCGATTTAGGATAAAGTTCCATAGTTATGGAAAATGTTTGGTTAATCCAGTGGATGGGCAACCCACATTTTCTTTGTATCCATCTCTCTCCTACTTTAAATGCCATTTTTTGGAAATAGAAGAGAGAGAATTTGGAAATAGAGGAGAGAGATAGATACATATAAGAAGTGGGTTGCCGACCCAGTGGGTGGATATATCATTCTCCGTTAGTTATTTATTTTTTATATGTAAAGGATAAAGCTCCATTCTTGGGAATTTGCATGAAGAATTTGGATGAAGGACATATTATTGACAAACCAACACATCAGCTGAAATCCATGCTAAAAACTTATTAACATTTAACTCCTAAATCAGAGTCATCTTTCATACTCAATAAACCTACATGCTCATGTAACCCAAATCATAGATCACTATTAACTCCGTGTTGCACAGTTGTGGCCTTTGGTATCACGACATGGTTATGATTATTGAAAGAACAACCATAGGTTCTGAGAAGAGTAAGGAACAAACCTCAAACAATTTAGAATGCAGGGGATTTCACGGTGAAGAAACAATTTAACGATAAATTACAAAGGTACAGTTTTAAAAAGAAATCTACAAGTTTGTGCATCCAAATATCATAACAGAGGCAGCTCTTAGATAAATAGATAAATGGCGAAGACTAGGTCGCATATTTCATCGTATATGCAAATGCAACCCTCGTCATTGTTTTTTTGAAGTGCAATACTTTTTACTCTTGATAAGACTAAGCAGCTCATCTCTGCCTCCAAGATCTTACTTCAGAAATCTGTCGAACCAGTCACTAGCTTGTTTTACCATTGACGATGTCATCCTGTGCCCTACACCAGGTTCTGCTACGAGCTGAAAAGAGAGCATACACCATCAGAAATAATAAGCATGGTAGGGAATCTTTTACTTGTAGAGGGGGGGGGGCGATTGGAAGGAGGCAGGGGCACATAGCAAGTGTGCAGGATTCAGCTGGTAATTTATTCCCATCATGTCAGAAAGATCACACAAATGGATTTCCTAAGAGAAACATTCGACAAGTTTTGGGGATTGAATTTGCAGTTTAGATGGATAACTATATAGAAAGGGAAGAAAGAATGTATTCCTTGAGGGATAAGCAGTCATATGTTGCTTTAATTAGGCTAATATTTAAAGGAATGGTTCAATGACAGATATGCTTCTGAGGAGTACACATAGGATGAAAGGAAATCTAAGCAACATTCGAGTTTGAGTGACTGCTGATATATCTATCTTATTCTGAGATTACCTTGAAGTTATTATCGCAGCCATGTGCTTCATACGCCTCTTGTGCTCTTGATTTCGGTACCTCTAGACCAGAAAGGGGGCATCGAGGATCTTCTGCGCCTGTTCCAAATAAGACCAAAAAAAAGTAGAGGAGAACACAACCATCACGGATTAGCACCTTGAGAATTAGAAGAACCTTTGCTTAGATTAGAATGTGCAAGAAAAAGTACTTGAAACACCATAATGCAGACATTGAGCATACACTGACCAGAAGGTCCCTATAAAAATAAAGTGTCCCCAACATCATGGACACTGAAGAGGTTTGGCACTGCATCTAGGCAGGCGATTAGCCACTTGGCAAGTTACATGGGCCCGTCATATTATGCAGCCATATAAACAAAGTTGTGCCATCAATATATTCAGACAAGGCATACCAGAAAAAAGACGACT
Organism: Tetragonia tetragonoides; assembly: GCA_038025085.1. Lineage (NCBI taxonomy): Eukaryota > Viridiplantae > Streptophyta > Magnoliopsida > Caryophyllales > Aizoaceae > Tetragonia > Tetragonia tetragonoides. Next base: position 13,740,444 of record CM076153.1, on the reverse strand, counting down.
GTGAATCAATAGATGATTGCCTAACAAACATTGCGATTCAAGAGACATTATTGGTCCAGTTAGTAAACCCAGTCGACATTGATCTGAACAGGAACCACTAAATTTATGTTTCTAAAAGTGGAAGGGGGAAACGTTGCATTTAAATAATTTAATACTCATGGCCTCTTATCCATCCCTGATATTCAGATTGTGAAATAGCAGTTAGGCAACAAGTGTATCTACTTTTATAAGTGTGGCTATCCAAAAGTGATTCTGCAGTCAATGTTGTAACCTAAGCATAAGTGTGAAGATCGAGGCATACCATTCAAGATTACCAGAGGCCGAGGAGCTATCGCTGGAACTGTGTAAGGTGCATCAAACTGTGATGCTAAACCAGGAGTAATCTTATCCCAAACCTGTTACAACAGGAGCTCACACTTAAAATGTCGAGCCTTGCATACATGAAAAACATTTGAGCATTGAAAACAAAATACACTAGGAAAAAAAATTTCCATCTTTTTCTTCCTTTTTTTGTGGGTGAAATGTCAGCAACCAAGGAAACTGAAGTGCACAAGGCCATCTTGCCAGTTTAAACATACATTGTGTCAGCTAAAGATGGGAACGCAGTGATGCATTAAATCAGCAACTGACCTTCTCCACAACTTCTTTATCTATATCGTTCTTGCCCAACTCAGCACAGGCTTCTGCAAATGCAGAGATGAAGGAATTAAAGATAGTTTGCCCAAGTATAGTCATCTCGGAACTTTGATATCCTTCCATTTCACAATTCACCTTCAAATACAGCCTTGATACTGTCTACACGACCTTGCCATTTGTCGTTGTCTACCGCCCATCGAAAACCCTACAATTGCATAAACATTCAGCTTTATAAATGTCAGCTGTAGAAACACTTTTCTTCCACATTTGCAGTAAATGCACCTGAACTCCAATGATAGGCGCAACAACAGCATAGCGTGTATCAGCAAAGGCTGCAAACCATGCATGCATTCCTGCAGTATATGATGATCAGTAAGTTTCATCAAAACTAGAAGCTATCATATTCCGAAGCTGCAGAAGCTAGTTAACCAACCTCCAAGTGACTCGCCAGTAATTCCAATCCTTGTAGAATCAATATCATCCCTTTGATCAGTAAGATAATCAGCCAGCTTAATCAAATCCCATACCTGCAGAGTTCCTTTATTCTAAGCCCCATGTGGAATACAGTAAAACAACATGAACCAACTCAAAGTTACTCTTTTTTTCTTCCCCCAGCCAGCCCGATCCTACAATATTTCTAAACCATATACAATATTTATTTGTTGCACTGGATGAGAATGTTTCTCATCTAAGGACCTCGTTTCCCCTTTCTATGGTGACTGGAGAAACAAGGTAACTAGAGGGGATCAGGCAAGTTTACCGTATCAAATATAAATGGCATAGTGTCACCCTTCTTCCATGATGAGACAAGTGCCTGCAGTTAATTAATCAAATAATGAAAAAAGGCTCAGTTTTGACAAAATAGACATACAGGTACAGCTTACTACAAAAGATACTCGAGATTTTCTTTTGGATCAGTAGTTTACTCCCTCCAATTAAAGGCTTATTCACATTATTAGAAAGCTTTATTGTCCCAATCATCTACTATTGTAAGATAAAGCACTTCACATGCAGTTTGAGCTAACCAGCTGTTGCAGTCAAGAACATACATCTCGATATGTTGTCAAAGTACTTGCACGTGCACTGTGATAACGAGAATCAATGGCAACAGCAATATATCCACGTGATGCATATGCCTGAAACAAGCATATAAGAACAGTTACAAAGCTTCGTTTTCACAATTGAAGCTAAGTATCAAACTCCAACATAGCTCATAGTATAGCAACCTCAAGCAGTGGCCGTAGCCATTCTTTGCACTTATGTGTGCTGTGCAGGAACACAATAGCTGGCCTCTTCACTCCACTGCTTTCTTTCAAACTCAAAATCAAAACAGGTAATCGCCCTTGCTCAGAAGCCTGCACATGATCATGAAAGAGAACGTGTCGTTCCACTCGACCAGGTCAAGGCAGGAAACTTTAAAAGTATTATTAAATTGATTTCTGAGAAATTCCAAGTTTACATGATGTGAAAACAAGTTTGACTACAACACAGAAAACCTAAACATGTTAGAGGGCTACAGTGAAAGGGCCCAAAGTTGATACATAACAATAAGAGAAGGAAGAATTTGGAGCCTCTCATATATGCAAGGTTCTTCTTCAACTCCATGCATGTTTTTGCACAAGAAAACACACTCAAACCCAGTCCACATGGACTTTCTCCCTCCGCACTGTGGGAAACTGTTTAATCTGCCAAGACAATCAGTCTATAGAAAAGCAAAATTGTACTAAAACTACCAAGATGATCATCTGCATATATCTTGTAATCTTTTTTTTTATTAATATATGAGGAATTGAGAACAACATATCGTGTTATCTTAAAGGCAGGACAAATACTAACTTCATTTGTTCTCACTTTCCACTCTCCAGTAAACTAGCAAACGATTTTGGGTTGCTCAAGTGTACAGAATCAATTAAGAGAAGTGAAATCACCTACGGGCACCTCATAATATGTCACAGTTGTGTTTTCCTCCTTTCCTGTTTTCCATCCTGTGAAAAATGCAAGATTGGTCTCCTCTTCCAATAGTGAAAAGTTGGAAAAGAATTCATACACATGAATAGTTCAAGTGAAGTTACTTTTGAGCTTAGAAAGGAATAAAGGATGCCTGCAGCTACTTAGGGAAATCCATTCTTTGGTTTCAAAATTTGTTGATAACAGGAACAATATATAGCCTCCACTTCACTACATTATCTTACCAACTAGAAACTAGGCCACGTAGCTGTTTAGTCCACAGCAGCCAATCACCCCCCTCCCCCAAACAAGCACAAACACAAAAGAAAACCACGACAGCAGTGCAGGTGACAAGCAAGAGAAGTTCATAAAGGAACATAACTTCCCTATTGGGCCACTATTTACCTCCGTGTACAAATAAAGGTTTTCTTCCACGAGTAGGTCTTTCAGGTTTTCGATATCTGCCTTAGGACACAATTCCATTGCCTAGAAAAAATAAAAAACTGAACATTAGGCAGTGTAACAGATAATAATCAATAGATTTACCCAGATTATGCTTGCAAGGGTAAAGTAGGAAAACCTCGCTGAAAGTTGGTGGGGGATCATCTTGATACATTGGGTTTGTAACTGGCTGTGCAGGTTCCACTTTCAAAGGAACTATAAGGAAAAAGCAAGGGAGGAAAATGCATGACCCAAATCAATTTCATCTCAATGATAGCAATATCTAACATCCAGCTAATCATGTAAGTTAAACTCAACCAAAAAGTATCCTACAGCTTGAGTCGAACTATACACTAGCAGTTGTTCGGTTGATAGCTTTGAACAGACATTAGCCAAACATAATGGAGGAACCAAACATACAATACAATGTAAAGTTAATAATGGAGTACTCCCTCCGTCCCAAGTTATTCTTTATATTGGACTTTTCACGGTCTTCAAGACACTACTTTGACCATGAATATTTATGATTTCATAATTCTAGAACTTATAATAAGATGATATTTTGAAAATACTATTTAAAATGAATCTAGCAATACTATTTTCACATTGTAAAACTTTGTAACTTTTTACAAATAAGTGGTCAAAGTTCACAAACTTTGACCTTAAAAAGTCCAATGTAAAGATTAATTTGGGACGGAGGGAGTACCAATCAATATTCTGATGCTTTTAAAGCTTGGACAAGGGTTTGAACAAATTTCCAGTTAAGAAAAGCCTCCTAGTATTGCATCCAAAATCAAAATTGCATGAGAAATTATAGCTAACAACAAGAACGATTTTCTCTCATCTTATTTTCCACTCCATTGAACTTAACTGAATAGTAATATGTAACAGATAAAGTAGATCATTAAGCTGACATGAACTCCACCGAACCGAACCGAAACCGGACCGAACTTAACAGAGCTAAACCGAACCAATAGCAAGTGGAAAAGAACCCATCCTAATTCACTCGTTTCTATAAATTCTGGATGAACTATCTTAAACATTTTTTAGGTACAGGATATTGGAAAAAAATCATGTTGACAACATAAAATTCAACTCCAAAATAAGGCCATACAGAAAATCCAATTCTGAACCCAAAAGAAAAATATATCAGCATAACCTAGTAACTTTATTTTTATTTTTATTTTTATTTTTATTTTTATTTTTAATTTTAATTTCACAACACTGGATAATATACTTGTTGTGCTTTGTTTGTTGTTGACCGGTCCCATTTTAACTTAGTTTACTTCCGGTTAGTACACTACCCGATGGGTACCCGGTCACGCTCACCCTAGATACTTGTTATGCTTTGTTTGTTGTTGACCAGTCCCATTTTAACTTTTTTTTTTTTTGGGTCTAAGACCGTCTGGTTGAATCCGGACCGAGCCGGGTGGGACCACAAGGGCGGCAAAGCTCTCCCAACAAGTATTTAACACTGCTGCATTCACAGGGTCTCGAACCCGAGACCTCTGCTTAAGTTAGAAGAGTCACTCACCAACTCATCTAAGTGCTTGTTAGTCCATTTTAACTTATTTTACCCAACTGTTTTGCTACAATACAGTTAAAGTTGTCTAGAAAGCAAACGATGTGACTGTCCTATAAAAGGCGATAGCTTTTAAAAAGAGGAACAAACAACACAGCAAGGACAATTATCAATTACAGTATGAATTATGATAATGATGAGGAAGAGTAATCAAGATTCAAAAGTATGAATTTGACTGAAATTAGCTCTAAAACATACGACTAATTAAACAGTAAACGATTAAAACTAATTTAAAAAATTGAACGGAACTCATTTTAAAAGCAATCAAGATTAAATGTAAACCACAAAATCACATTATTATTTAATATGTTGTTGCAATTTAAACCCTAGGAGAGAGAGAGAGGACCATCAGGAGATCGGCGAGTGTGAAGGAGTTGAAGGAACTCGGCTCGGAGCTGAGCTGGATCATCTGTAGCTTCCATTGTAGTCATCGTTGAAATCTGGTTCTGCTGAGTCACGACTCGGAGAACTCGGGCTGGGACTCGGTAGTTGTGGTTATAGGGGAGGAGAGAGAAAGTTGCCGGGTGAGTTAACTGAGTTCCGATGCTCGTTCCACACCTGTGGTTTAGTACATACGGAGTTCGCACGTGTACAAATAGACCCGCCTTCAGAAATGAACCAGCCATTTTGGTGGGTACTGAATTTGGTTACTACGTCTTCGAGTACGATGTGATAAGATCCAGAGAACATTTTGTTGAATAATAATTGCGCAATTTGGTGAAAACCACCTGAAAAGTTCTACTTATTGTCCAATACTTTCTGAATTGTTGTTATTTGTTCAGTATCACCTTAAAAGTTGATTTCGCCCTGTAAGTCACCTCTTAAATGATTTCCGGGCCAAATTCATTACTTTTCTTCCCATTTTGCCCTCATGTATGCTTCATAGCTTTTAATTTTCATTCCTCCTCATCCATGACTTCCCCTTCTCCCTCATCAACCTATCCGTAACTTTCCCTTCTCCCTCCCTCATCAACCTATCCGTGACTTCCCCTTCTCCCTCCCTCATCAACCTATCCGTGACTTCCCCTTCTCCCTCATCAACCTCTCAAACAAGAAGACACATCCCCCTTCACTCCACAATAACCAACATCTCCACCAACAGCAACCCCATCTCTTCATTCCTAATCCCCATCACCACTAGTCTACCACCTTGGATGGGAAGAAGGGAGAAAGGGAAGCCATGGATGTGGAGTAGAGAGAAAATTAGGGGGAATTGTGAATTGGGGAATCAGGGAGAAGGGGAAGCCATGGATGGGGAGTCAAAAAAAATTAAAAGCGGTGAATTATGCGTGAGGGCAAAACGGGAAGCAAAGTACGGAATTTGGCCCGGAAATCACTTAAGGGGTGACTCACAAGGCGGAATCAACTTTTAATGTGGTACTGAACAAATAAGAACAATTCAGGGGGTACTGGAAAAAAAATGTAAGTTTTCAGGTGGTTTTCGCCAAATTGCGCATAATAATTCTATAAAATGTAGTACTACTCGTCTTCAAAAGACCATACAAAGTTTTTGGGGTTTCAGATTTTTCACTATGTTATTAAGGGTTTGTTCTCCCCAACTTATTTCTGATTATTTCTGTTTATTTCAGCAAACTTCATCAAATTTCAGCAAACTTCATCAAATTTCAGCAAACTTCAACAAAGTTAAATAAAGTTAAATAAAGTTAAACAAAGTTAAACAAACCAATATACAAACTACTTATAAAAAACAATTGAATCAACAAGTTTCAACAAAAATAAACAAAGTTCAACGAAGTTCAACAAAGTTAAATAAAGTTCAACAAAGTTCAGCGAAGTTCAACAAAGTTCAACAAAAATAAATTTTCAGTAATAAATATAAACGTTTTTCAGTTGGGGAGAACAGACCCTAAGTAGTTAAGTACTATGATTATGAATTACACAAAATCTCGTATGAGGTGGCCTTAAAGTGATCGATAATTATCAGTGTCTATCAAGATTTGAGATGATCGATAATGTGCTAATTTGCTAGTTAAGTTGTTGATTATTAATTTTCTTGCAACCACCCGAACCGGTCCTTAGTTAGCCAAGTTATTGGTTTTGAGGTCACTTTTTGTATCTATTGGTATTACTTTTTTTAAATCTTATTTTTACTTCTCCGCCATTATCTCATTTAAGTTTATGCGGAAATATAAATAAATAAAAGAAAAGAATTATAATAATGTACATATGTGCTACTTAATCTAAGAGGCGTTGATTTAAGAAGCCAATTACTTGAAAGAGAAAAGAAGGTTAAATATTTATGTAAAATAGTTGGATTGGATTAAATTTGGAAGGTTCACGTACCGTTCATGTTTTATCTTTCAGTCAAGCTCACATGTTTGCCAAACTTGATTTTTTTTTTTTTTTTCCCGTTCAAGTTTCATTCATTCATTAAGCAATGAAGCTTGAACTTATTCACATATTTAGGTAATTAGTGAGAGAGGCGTGAAAGGAAAGAAATTATTAGATGGTCCGGAACCAATGCTCCCACCTCACATAAAATAAGTAGAGTCCACTAAAATTCAATCCCCAAAAAAGTGGTAATTATGAGAGATGGGAGCATAGTCCGGGACCATCTAATAATTTCTCGTGAAGGGGGCTGGGGCAGTACAAATATGAGAATTTATGAGAACATCAATCAGAAATTTATGAGAACATCAATCAGAATTAGGAACAAATAATGCTAATTTCACCAAATAGCCTATTTAGAAGTCAGCAGAAGAATGATCCAAATATTGTGTTTCAGAAAGAAGCTTCCTTGGGAATGAGTTGAGAATTCACAAGAAAAACCCCCCCTGCACACACATAAAGGAAGCTTAAATTGACAAAGAGACTTCCTTGGTAATATTCCTATTGTCTTTGTGTGCTGTATCTACCTACAAGCTACAGCTCCCAAGAGGAAAAAGGGCTGAACTTACATTCTCACTGGATCAAGAAAAATATACTTCTATACAATAAAAATGGATGCTGAGAAGTGGAAAAAGTAATAATGCATAACCCATCCTAACTTACTGTACATAATAACGAGCGAGTGGGTTTACCAGGGCTGAGTTTTATTACTAATTATTAACATGCCATTTTGAATAACTGATGACTGTTAAACTGCCTTCTCAATCTTGGGTTTCAACATGCCATTTTGAACAGGATGCCCCATATTCTGGGTGAAACCGTTGCTTGAACCGAAAGCAACTCCATTTATTCTAGATGGCGCATGGTTAGCAATGGGAACAAGTGGCTTTACAATGCCATTGCTAAAATGTCCATCTCGGAAACCAGTACTGCTTGACGGATGTGCTTGAGTGCCAGTTTCGCTTCTGGTTTGGGAGCACATTGTTTCTGCACATCAGAAAAGGGAAGGGAAAAGGGGAATATGTTCATCAGTTTAGTCAACCCATCGCAGTATATTTACACTAAATTGGACGTAAAGATGAATAAGAGCATGCCAATTCTTGATATATCAGTAGCTATGGGTTTCCCAAACTGGCTAAAGGGAAATGAATGTCTCAGAAACATGCTCAATTTACACTGTCTTCAACAAGCTAAATCATCAAGATCCCATGCCTCTAGATTGAAATAAGGAATTTTATTTTGAATTATAAACCTTGAACATAAAGCAAACATGACCCAAAGCATTCCTGTAAGCTAACTCATTTCATCACTAGTTCTCATCTACTGATTTTTTTTTTTATAGAAGTTCTCATCTACTGATATATCACTGTTCCAAAACTAAGCTAGGAATTTCAAGATATCTCCAAGGCCAACCCCTGTCCCGCCCCTCAGTGTGATTGATAGAGGTATACTCATGTGAGTCATCAGTAAGGCATTGCTAGTCAATATCATTAACTCTAAATTCGAAAACACCAATTTTGAGGTAGAAAGATGAGTAATACCTTTAATGCTACCACAGGTTATCAGCCGATTCAGAAAATCACGGAACTTGGTCAATACCATCCTTTCTTGCTCTGCATAACTCTCTGTGAGATTTTGCTCACGGGATGACTCAGAAGCCACATTTTGACTATCACCAGTTGGTTTTCTTGGTGAACTTGTTTCCATGAGCACAATCTCTTGTTCATAACACATCAGTGCTATTGTTCCTGGAGATGCCGGTCTTCCATGGTGCAAATCACTTTCATTAAAGCCAGAACTCTCCGGACACTTTCCAACACCTTTTTCGTTGAAGGTTGAATCAGTTTTGGGAACATCTTTATCGATGTCAGTCTCCTGAGTTTCTACCTTTACATCTGATGCAATTGCACTAGTAGTTTTAACTTCATCCGTCTGTCCTTGGTCCTCTATGTGACTATTCTTATCTGAAGATGTTTATGAAAAACACAATGAGGGCAATGAACAAGTATCTAAATAATCAATACCCTCCCCCGTATTCCATGTTCCACCAGAAGAAATCATTGCTGAAAAAGAAATGCTAGCAGCTCCATAAAAGAACATCAGACAATTTTAATTTTTCAATACTCACCTGCTGCTTGATAATTGACTGCCACAACTAATGAATTCAGGTAACCATATGATAAAAAATCAATGATAATATTAATAAAAAGAAACATGTTGCTTCTCTGTAAGGGAAAGGCACCATGATTGTGTGATATAGTTCCCATCAGTATTGATCCTTCAAACTTCTTGAATTCTCAAGCCCTAGGCAAAAGCTTACTGATATAAATCACATTTCTGCGTAACTGAAGCTACACCACAAAATGCAAAGCCATCTATCTATCATCTCAACCCTCATAAATTGCAAACAAAAAGATGAGTGTACCCCAATAGGAGGGCTCTCTCTTATTACCAACCTTACTGCAACCTCATCCTTCCCTTTCATCTAATTTCGATGGTACCTCCGGCCGCTCTAAAGAACAAAGATTCAAAAGGGATCCATCCACATCAGGTTTGTACTTTGTATCTACGTCACCGCATCACCATCTCTAAACTTAAATCAAACCTCAACAATATCCAACTTGAAACTAAAAGATCTAGACAGCTATTAACTATGCAACAACATTTATTTAAGAGTCCTAAAATGTTTGGATCAATCTCTGAATAGGTCAATTCTCTATGACCTCCCCCTGTTTAAGATTTGCCACGAGCGTTTCCTTGGTGGAAGAGGAGAAGATGCCCTTGGTCAAGTTGCTTGTACCATCTGTTCCCTACCGTAAGACCTCCGTCTCCGAAGCGAAGAAAGAGGAGCAGGCAAAAAGGTTATTCTCCTTTCCTGGCCCAGCAGATCTGTAAGACCGTAACTACTAGTCTACTACTATGGCTGTTGCCAGCAGGGATTCCCCATTCCAAAAGGCTACTGAGCCGGACATTTAAGTCCAAAGTTGTATGCCATGGCTATGGTGCCTTCAAAATTCACTACTTCAGTGCCATTATTGGACATTGCAGGCTGAACATCTATTTCTTAATTTTATACCAATACTTGGTTGGTGCTAGAAGGCATGTAAATTTATCAGCCTTAAACAACAAATGTACACAAATAACATTACAAGACACAAATAACAAACGACAATCCCCACCCCCACCCCACCCCCACATAAACAGACACCACTAAGAAAGAGGAAAAGAAAAGGGGAAGAATAAAATTCAGCAACCAAGTCTCTTGAAATATTTAATATTTATGTCTTGATATGTACGGCGTACCTGCATATGTAGTTGCTGCCTCCTTTGACATTACAACCAAAAGTGAGCAAAGTTCTTTCACATCCTGCGGTTGTATAACGCCAGCTAGTGGCGACCTTCAGCCATATGCATCAAAACATAGTAGTTTATTCATCAAGGAACATGGAATATAGATTTAAGAAAATGAGTTGGAATAGAGTTCATCTTGACAATGCACAGGGCTAGTCTTCTACAACACAGCTGTGTAGGCAATACCTGTATGTAACTTTTGAAACAGCTGGTGTATTAGCACCTCGAGAAATGGGTTCAGGTAGAATGGTGGAGGTGATGCACTTCACATGATTTCCCTGAAGAACAGGAAACATTGCTGGAATTTATTTCAAGAAACCTTCAAGGTATGAGGGGATTTGGTGGAATAAATTTGTCATGATTCAGAAAAATGCATAAGCACTATGGAAAAGGGCAAGCAACATAAGCTACAAGTCAGTGAGCAAAGAACTACATGTAACTTTCATTTTTTGGACAACCTACATTGGTAGCATATACCACATGTGCTATTCTAAAGCTACTAACTGTCATTTTTAGACTATAACTACAAATTATGGACTACTAAGTCTCTAGGACTCTGGTAAGTCTGCAAAGTGTTCCTGTCTAACCAACTAGTAGATATGTGGTAGTAATTACTCAAGCAGATACAACTACAACCCATAAGCGTAAGCATACCCGTGGTTGTTTATATAGTGCGTTATGATAGACAGGCTGATTATTGTACATGCCTACAAAGGATAGTTCCTGACTTCTCCTTTTCCTTGATGTCGGAGAGTTGCCATAGCCAGAGGACCCTATTGCACCATTAATTGCTGCATTAGCTGCTTGGTAGATCATGCTATTGCCGTTGCCATGGCAGAGAGCTCGTCTTTCATCACTTCCTTCAAAGTTCTTGCAATCGATGCATTTACAATTGTCAGAACAAAGAATATTTGCCTGGAAGCACTCGCAGTACTTCTTGAGGCACCCTGATTTTTTACAATTGCATCCCTTATTGTGCTTTCCTACTAGTTGCACTGGCCCCACCTCTGGCTGGAATACATCAGGAAATTAAAGTACAAAGTTCATTATTAGTTGCTCGAAAAAGGCATATAGAAAATATAAAAAGGAAAATTAAACAAACAGATAATCAGCAACCATGACTCCTACTTACAAAGACACGATTGGAGGCAGGAGCTCTCTCTCTCTCTAGAAAGGCAGAGGGCGAAATGGGCATGCTTTCTAATTGGAATCATACAAGCTATTGTCTTCCTTCAATTTAACAAGTCAATTCATAGACCACCATGGCATCCTATGCTCAATGAAGCAATCACACATAAAAAGAATACTACAGAATAGATCTGCATGCAACAAGTCACAAGGCCATACTACGTGACCGCAACATGTCCACAAATGAACACATGCAGAAACTATACATACCATGAAGATTATATGACTAATCATGAAACAAACTTCTTCCCAAGAAAAGATGTTTCACAACAGAAAGCCTATCTGGATTAGTAAAGACTAACAGGTAACAAGCAGTTTTGTTGATCTCCCTCAATTAAGTAGGAGACACTTTTAAAAAGGCAAACAAGGAAACCTTTTCAGCTAAGCGACAGTTATCAGACAATAATATATATAGTGACAATATGAATATGTATAATATCATTTATCTTTACAAAGTGAATCTCCAGTTAGAGCACCATTCAAACACGTGATTGACCTGTAGCTGATGCAGCACCGGAAGCAGCAGCGGCAGCCGCTATAACCAAAAGAAGAAAACAATCCGCTCAAATATTTCTTCTACTTTGTCTCAGATAACATACCTTACCCACTCGGGATCCATGTGGGCTACTAGCAATCTTTGGTCTGAATGCATTAGGGTTGCGTTCCAAAGTTGCTCCTATAGCTTCTTGCCTAGCAGCCTCATGCTCCATGTTATTATGACAATTTAAGCAATTGCAGCCATCACAGTAAATTCCAGAGGCAAAGCACTCACAGTACCTGAGTACAGCAAAACTTCAGCTTCAGCTAGACCATAAAGCTACTAAAATCCGCACATATGCAATGCATATAACATCAAGATACAAATCCAAAAGTACAAATGGAGAAAACTAGAACTGTTAAATAAGATTGATCTGAGGAATAACAATGGAATCATTTAGGTACCTGAGACTCAACAGGTATATACAATCATATATCGTTCAGTGCACTTACAATTTCAAGCATCTAGAATTCTTGCAGTTACATTGCTTTGGCTTCTTTGGAGTGCCATCTTTTACTTCAACAGCCGCAGGTTGCGGTGGTTGTTGTTGTGGCCTTGGTGACTCTGGCTTACTAACAAAAAGAAGACATGTGAGCAAAGACAAAAACAGACAACTTGAATAGTGTATAACGATAAGAACCAAATTCAGTTTAACTACTTTTCACTTTGGCACAGTACTGCTTCCCTCATCACAATTGAAGAAGCTTAAAATTACTAACGACAAAGACAGCATTGTGCCAACTTATGTTATGACCAGGGAGAGCATCAAACTGTTACAATATGAGACTCAAACCACAATTGAATGTAAGGAGCTAGTAATCGAGTAAAAGTGATTAATCGCATACTTCGATATTTACTTTTCAATTTTCATTCTAGAAAAAATTCTACACAACAATGCATTTTCCAAGTTGAACACCAACCACTCTGACGATACAATATCATCAGTAAGCATACTGTAGTCGCTTTTGTAAAACACATGCTACTCCTGTTCCAAATTGTTTGTCCGCTTTGGCATTCGTGACTCACAACAACACGAGTCAGGAAAACAAACTGGACAAACAATTTGGGACGGTATCAAGCTCTCCCCAGTCCCCAAATACTGAGAACCTTGATTACAGAATTGCTAGCAGACAAAAACTTCAGCAAGAGTATACTAGAAGGAATGAATTACTCCCTATCTAATTATGGACTTGTTCTTTCTATATTTAGAAAATTTTGAAGCGTCAAGTAAATAGAAAATGCAGTAAAGAGTTATGCTCTGCTTCGGGAAGCAATAATTATACAAAAAATGTGTCTCAGTCTCAAACTTGACAATTGAGCATAATCATCTTCATTTTCATGGCACAAGCCAAACAAAACCCATCTTTCACAAATTATTTTCCCCAAATTATGTTGCCACTAAAATTCAAATTTCGCAACTTATTAACTAAATCTCTCACAAGAACAGTAGCACTTCTACAATAATCTCTTTTCTCCTTTATTTTTTTTGAATTGAAAATTTATTGTTACTATCAAATTATGAATTATACAAACACTAATCACATTCAGGAATTTGAAATTGTCAACGGATATACATGCACCAAAATTCTAAATCTAACCTGCCACAAACACATTCAATGCAAAATTATAAACAATAACTACACAAAAACGGAACGAAATTCCTTCAAAAAAAAAAAATCAAACTCCAAATTTTCATTTCTTCCCAAAACAAAATCAGAATTATTCAACACTCAACTCAAATAACCACAACAAAATAATGAAAATCACCAAAAACATTATATTATTATACTCAATTAAATCAAAACTTACACAGCTGCTGACAATGCCGGTCTAGGTACTGGATGCGCCACCCGTTGTACTGGTTGAACCGATGGTGGTGGTTGCGCATGGACCGGAAATTGCTGAACCGGAGCTCGAAAACCGGCCGTGAAATCCAATTGTCGAGCCAATTTTTTCGGCGCGAAATCCAAAGTCGTCGACGGTGAAACCACCGTCATCGTTGTTTCTTCTCTCTCCATTTCAAAAGGAAAACAAAAACAATAAAATCAAAAATATACCAAAATTTCCGAGAGAATTGAAACGTTGTCGTTTAATAGCTTAGCGACGTCACCGGAGATTAGAGAAAACGGTGTCGTATAAACGCCGGAGATTCGAGTAGAGAGAGAGAGGAGAGAGAAAGAGATGAGAGCAAGGAAGAAAGGACTTCATTGAGAGAGAGAGAGAGAGAGAGAGAGAGAGAGAGAGAGAGAGTGTAGTTTGTACCCTGACCTTTTGAATTTCAATTTTGGTCATATTGGACGGTTAAGATGAAACGTGAATTAATCCATATAAATGAAGGGTTGAAGATTTAGTTTAATTTGTTAGTGATGAGTTAACGGCCATCAGATTGAAACCATGGGCTGAAGTTTTTTTCCGGGAAGGGTGACGTCATCACATCGGAGATTTTTTTTTTTGTTTTGAAAGTGTGGGGTCATTTGATTTAATTAAAAAAAAAGGAAATGGGTAGTACAATTTTGGCGCTAAATGTGCTGGAGTATTTGGGATCATTGTACACGTGGTGAATAATGAGTGGTTAAGGTAGAATAATTTTTTGGGGAAAAAAGGAGAGCATAATTCTTTAGTTTGAAAAATCAAAAATAAAAGATTTTTCAAACTATAAACGGACGACGTCGTTTATGGAGCACTTTGAAGATTGGGACTTCGTGAGTAATTGCTGTGGGCCCAATTTCAGTTTGTCATTTTGACTGAAAAGCCCAACTGGGCTTGCTTGAGTAAATTAAATAATAAATGCTTCTCGGTTTCGCATTAGAGAGAGAGGGCCGGGCCGGGTCTCACACTCATTTCCATCACACGGTCCCCTACCCATTTTGTGACAAAAATGCGGGATTTTTTTGTTTTTTTTTTTAATAACATGAGAATGTACGATCGTATGGATAAAAGAAATCAGTAGGTTTTAACAATAATTAAACTCTCTCACTTAAGGTTGAGGACAATACTCTTAATAATTATGGAAAAATCTCTTAAACTCAATGTTACATTTAAAAAGTTTAGTTTAATAAGTACTCGTATATGTTATTCAATAGAACTAACATCATTTTGTACGCCCCTAAATTTTATATTTTTGATGGTTTTAGTCCCTATACTTGACATATAACTTTTTAAGATACATATTATCATATGCAATTGCAATTAAGTTGCCATAAAATATGCTCGGGACAAATACAGTAATATGGCAGTAACAAACAAGGTGATGTTAGTTATTGCAAGGTCAGTAAACACTATTGCCAGGTTCAATATCAAAATGCTAGCTCTTTCATATTTCTATACTCCTATTTATCATATAATTTGTCTTAAAATAATCTGGCAATAGTATTTTTTGGCCTGACAATAACATTGCACAAAAAAATGTAATTTCACCACATGCATAAATTTAACTATGTTAAAGGTTGAAAATCAATGCAATTATAAATTAACGCGTTAATTAATTAATTCTACCATATGATTTTTTTTCCTTTTTAAAAGGCAAGGAAATAAGTGCTTAGGAGTTTTTCCTCCCTAAGATAATATCTATGCACCGTTTGGAATAATAACTTGATCAAGCTAAGTTTAGAACACTTGGGACAATAAGTAATAATTGTAATGAGTAATTAACTAAATGTATGCTTATAACCAACTAATAAAATAATTAGCATCATGATCATTGCTGAGATATTGCAAATATAATGAAGCAATGGAGATAACTCATATGATAATGAAATTTTTATAAGAAATGATATTTTTTTCTTTTTGGTGCAATAAGAAATGATATATATACACAAGAATATTTACCTTAGTCTTATACTAGGCCTGGAATTGAAAGCATGTAAGGTAATCAGACAATTGACTATTTAGGTATTTTTACTAAACAAAAAACATTGATATCTATTTATGTATCTCAGACACTCCCTCCCAATGCCTTATATATGGATTGGAGTTAGTACTTTCCAATTAGATCTAACTCTTCATAATAAGTGTTGACTTGGATAAGTGGGCCTGATCGACAAAATTAGGAGTACAAAATCAAGTTTACCATAACACTTTTGCATGTCGGGCCACAAAGGATAAGGTAACAATGTTCCATTCAAAAAATACAGATCGATCCTCAATATTATTTATAAATATTTAAGAATGTTGAACCACTCAACCACACTCGACGTACGATGTACCATTCTTGGTTTAGCACTCCTATTGTACAGGTTTGTATTAAAACATTTTTGTGGTAGATGATGATTATTAGCATCATAATACATCTCATATAATACATGTAATAATTAGTGTAGTTATCTAATAGATTGATTGATTATCATAAAAGTGGAAAGATTAAATTTGTATGATTACATATTGGTGTCCTGTGAATCCTTGAGTGGCTACTTGGACGACTACTTGCATTGGAGTAGAAGTGCAGTGTAGTTGCGTACGTTCGTAGAGTACGTGTCCTGATCATGTTTTGGGTCCTTTGTCATGTTTCTCAGACCTCAACTGATCAGCTCCATAACCTCATATATAATACACATCTTATGCATTATAAGGTTCAGCTTTTTGGTGGTTATTACAAGTGGACTTGTTTTTCATTTTAACGTGAAAGAGAATCACAAGTATAAAGATATGACGGCTTCTACTTATTCCACACCTTTTACCTACATACCATCATTAAACTTTACCAGTTGAAATGATAACTTTTTATTTGTGAGAATTTCAAAGTATTATCGGATTTAACCGCACTCAGTCTGGTACAAATTAAGCTTTGAAAAATTTCCTAACAATGAAAATATTTTACACTAAAGTGGTTATTTGGTTTGACAATTAAGATATGTAGATAGTTGTACTTTTCAAGAAGTAGAAAAGTAGGATCGGAAATAATTATTTGGTAAGCGCGGCTTGGCTGGAACTTTCACTTCTTCAAAATGGAGGAATTAAGTCGCTTACCTAGGTTCCTCGTGATAAGTAAATGAACTGCCAGAAGTGCAAATTTCTATTATCAACGAAACATAAATTTACACATATATATATAAAAAGTCACAATTAATAAAAAGTAGAACTTCCTAACGATTACAATTTCTCATATTCAACCAAACGACCAATGCAATTCGCAACCCCGACTCATGGTTAAACTAATACCTAAAAGTTAAGAATAATGCATCACGTTACTTGTCACAGTCCACCTGTATTTATAACTCCATAAACACAATCAATTGGCCCATCAAATCCTACTAATTGAAAGCAGCAACATTAATTCGGCAAAATATAGCCAAACACATGTTGAAAGGTTTAATTTGTATGTACTGATATATGGATAATTCAAAATCTGTTTGCATCCATGATATGGACCTTAAAGACGTAAACACCTTCACATTGTCCTTTATACCAAGCTACTCAAATTTTCCAATCTGTTTGCAATTCCCACACGAATATTTGTTCAAAATTTTTTAAAACATTTTTTTTTATTATCATTTGAGCGCAATTTTGTATCAGTTAAAATTGTTAAAAAGCACCCAACATAAAATTGAAAAATGGAAAATCGTTTGAGTTAATTAAGACTCAATATTAATTAGTATATTACACCTCTATATAGTTATGGTGTGTTCTTATTCAATAATTGAACCTTATAGAATCAATGGGATTCGTGGCAAGACTTTACTGAAGTAGTGGGGAATAGTGGTAAGACCTTACCAAATTAGTGAAAATAAGTGAATCTTAACTTATTAAATCAGTGGGAATCAGTGAGAAGGCACTACTTATAAATTAGTGGGATCAGTGGAAAGACCTTATTGAATAGGTGGGATCTGTGGCAAGATCTTACAGAAGCAGTGAGAATAAGTAGCATAACTTTACGGAATCAGTGGCATGACCTTACTGAATCAATTTGCATTAGTGGCAAGACCTTACTAAATCGGATCAAATCCTTGAGAATTAGTGAAACAGAGTTTGAAAGGTGCCAAAATTGTAATTAAGTAGTACTTTAATTTGTAATCACACTTTTATGATGAACAATGTTCGTTTTTGGGACTGTACTGTTTCCGCTTTTTTCTTTGAATTTATTATTAATACTACATTATATATTAAACCAACACAATAAGCGATTTATGTTGCTGTGGAGTTCCATCTTATCTTCAACGAACATACTTTATCTTCTACTCCTACTCAATTACCCTAATAAACAAGGAACTCTCCATCTAATTTAAAAAAAAAATGTCTTAATCTCTCTGATTAGTTCGCACCCAAATTGTCTTAATCATATCCAAGATAATCGGTATTTAGCTCGCCATCAGCCAACCCCATATATAGTTTTTCAGCTACAGTGCCTTGCATATAATGCGCCAAATCTCCCGCTTTATATTAATATATAGTATTGTACGTCGTCGTAGCTTTTTATATACAATGGAATCATTAGATTCAAGTTTAGATCAATCACTTAATTAAAAAGCTTAATTGGATATTAAGATGAATGAGATCTGAGATAAACACTACTGTACAAGCTGGCCAAATTATCTGATCTGTTGTGTATAGTTTTTTCACTCTCATATATTACGTTTTATGTTGAAGTGGATCATCCTATATATTGGTCAAGAAAGCGTACATTGAGGTGTTTATAACTAAGGGGATTAATCTACTCATTGCCAATTGATTTTGGGTTGGAATCTTCTTCATGTCATAACATTGGACGAACTTGGAATGGCATGTGTACATCTTGATTTCTCTTCTCTGATTACTTTTGTCAAGGTGAATTACGTGCTAGATTATTGCGTCAAATTTGCTTCTAGTTCTGGATTCACTAAGACCGTGAAAGAGATTAAGAAGCAAGGTCTGCGAGGAGGGAGAAGATCTGGACAGAAGTGACAATGAGGGGGCGGAGAGTGGGGTGATCATTTGTAGGCTTGGACGGGGTCTCGATCGAGTCCCAAAGGGAAAATATATTTAACGGCCCACAATGACTCGTTCTTACTAGCCAAATCTAGGTCACCCTATTACACTGGTCGATCTACCTATGAGCTATCAAACTTCCTAAATTTTTTTCGCATTGCAAAACCATTCGGTATATAACAGTAGACATGTTATTTTGGCAAATATCCATAGTGTATAAAAGACATATACAAGCAACTTTCGATAAATTTAATTTCGAACTAAACTAGAAACCGATCTAAAAAAACACTATGCACTTTCAATTCAAATCAGTTTCATTTAGTTCAATCTAATTCACCTCAACTTAAAAACAAACACAACATAAAAACTTTTTATTCTCACACATATTATCGTCAATTCACTTTGGTTGATTGGAAAAGCATAGGACTCCCTTACAAATATTCAAATTGATTGTGTTGTGGACTGGAAAGAAACAAATTATGGAAAGGCATATTAAGGAGTTGACCATTGTTTGAGAAAAAGAACCCACTTTTCAAATTTAGCATTTGTTTAAAAAAAAAGGGTATCTCTGCATCTGATTCCCAAGTCCCAACTCAGAGGGCCAATAGCTAGGGCGGATAGCTAGCGCGTGTTCTCTCTCTCTCCTCCCCTGTTGCCTCATTTCCTCAATATCTCAGAACTCAGACCTCTTCAAATTTGATCATCATTGGCCATTTGCCAAATGTCCCAAATCTACCGTCCTCTATTCTCTACTTATTACTGTTGTTTTGAATCTGGGAAAATTATGAAGATGCGAAGTTTGGAAAAGAGGGAAAGTGGGGACAGAGAATTAGAAAGCCAGATGTAGAAATTACTAATTATATTAGGCTGGTGGGATTGGATTATTTACTAAGTTATGGTCAATTTTAAATTGCTCTTTTTAAGTTTGAGAACTTGAAGTATAACAACCACCAATTTATCGATGTCAAAATTTCAATGATGGAGTCATTAAAAAACAACCAACAATTTCTAACTTCAACCTATTCAAAATAAGTGCCATTTTTTAGTCTTGCACGTAGACTAATTAGTCTAAATAAATACTAGAATACTACTAATGACAATTTCCCAGTATATTCATCCATTGTTTCTTGCAATTTCCGCAATTTGTTAGAGATTTGATAAAGGACTAATCCCAGTACGAGTACTTATTAGGCGGTCCAGGACCTCTAGTCCCTCCTCGTCTCTCGATCTCCTCACAAAATAGGTGAAACCCATAAAAATATTGCAATTCTTTTAAGCATGATTTACGTCTCTAAACGCAATGAAGCTAAGGTATTAATTTGTCATCATCACATATAAGTAGAGGTGACAAAATCTGACCCTCAACCGAATCTGATCTGTTTTAGGCCCAACTAAAATCGGATTCGAAAAGGTTTGACCTGTTAATGACCCAATCTGCTAACAACCCGAACCGGACTCGAGACTCGAATTTTGTGAGACAATAAATGTTTTTGACCTATAACCTGATCCGAAACATACCTATTAAAGACCTGACATGACCGATCTGATACTGACCCGACCTGATAACGACCCGAACTCATTACCAAACCCAACTCCACGCGAATCAACCCGTTTGCCAGGTCTACATACATACAAATAATTTACCCAGCACAGCTACTCTAAACCAGCAGATCATACATTTGGGGATATCAAATTTGTTCCAAAGCTTCGTCACCCAACTATATCTTAGTACGTATAGCTAATTTACAATTACCGATCGAGCTTCTGTCGTGGGTCATGTCAAACGGGTTGGACTGATTGAATTTGGATTCAGTACGATCATTTTTGGACCGGGTCATTTCAAGCTCGGCTTGAGAAATGATCAATCTTAATCAAGAGTTTTCGAGTTTGGGTCAACCCACCGAGTCAAAGTATCATTTAATGTGTTTTTTTCTCCATTTTTACCAATATTTTTATCCAAATGATGCGTAATTAAGCATAGTTTTATTTTATTTTTAACTTTGTGAAAAATAAATATAATATTTTTATTTATACTTTGATTATCGATATACCAATTAAGAATGGAAATAAGTCACCTCAAATAGTTACAAGGGCAACCATTGCAAAAAAATAATATCAAAAGCATTATTAAATATATTTATAAAGTCTTCCACTTGCCCGAAAAGGCATTCCGACTTATCTTTTTATTCATTATATAATTAATATATTAATCAAATATCCGTAACATGTTAGAGCTCATAATTTTCTGGTTAAACGATTGGAGTTTGCGGGTAATTACACGTACAAGGGTCGTGACTCTTAAGGGCAAAGTGGTTCAGGTTTACCAAAAAATCAAATGGTTCATCCACGTCGAGCGCATTGCTTATAAGAAGGTCAATGACACCACTGCCAATGTCGGCTGCTCTCATAGTACAAGGGTACTTGAGGCATTTTAAGCGAGCGGGTAAAACGGTTCGCCAGCATAAAATTTGCTCGAAAAATGGTCATAGCAGGTTGGTTAATAATGACATAACCAGCCAAAAGTAATTTTAAATAAAGTATATTTGTTAAAAAAATAACTTTTAAATTTGATTTGTTAAAAAAAAAAAATCGCATTTCAAAGGTTATTTCTGACCACGAAAACAACTCCATTAAGATTAAATTTTATCTAGAAGAAAAACTATCATGAAAAAATATAAGAAACTTGTTCAAAGATCTAATTTTAATTAGAAGAAATTGTAGGTGGAACCGCTCACAACAGTATCAACTATTCGCAATTTTTATCACAATATGAAAATTCAATATCAGAATATTTAGATGCCGTACAAAAGCGGAAGTTGAAATGTAGCAAATTTTTAATTTTAAAAAAAAAACAATTGATCCATACTTTATTAGATATTCTTAACTACATATATATGAAATTTTAGATAGTTGTTAATTTATAATATAGATGGGATTATAAATTTATATGAGGGACTTTTGAAATTTCTTTTTATCTTATTAGTTAATCGAATTTATTAATCTAAACATTTGGGCCCGTGTGAGTCGAGACTATGGAAACTATATATTATTTTAAAAATATTATTAATTTATTAAAAATGATTTAATTAAGAGTAAATCTTGTATGAAATCAATTCATAGTGAATAAGTAACTACTTGTTATGATCGATTAGACGGTAATACTTATTTTACTAAAAAGTGACCATTAATTTATCAAAATTTACAAAAATATCATTTTATACGAGGTTACACATGTTCAAGTAGAAGTTTCTAATTCAATCAAATTGTTCTTCTACGCTTGTTTTTATGTATAACGGGCGAAATTCAAAACAATACAATTTTTTTCTTTTTGAGATCAAAACAAGACAAGTTAGTAAAGCATTCCATTTTAAAAATTAAAATAAACAAGGTTCATTAACTGGTTAAAAATATCATTCTCCATATAAATTAATGTTTCTTGCTTGGAGATGGTTGGCAACTTGGCACTATTACATTACACCTAGCCTTTGGGGGACAGAAGAAGACAGGTAAAGCAAAAGGATACAAAACGACACTGAGAGAGAGAGAGAGAGTACGGCAAATCCTTTACCCAACTAAAAGGTACCACGTGTAGTGGTGAGGGAAAGGATAAAGTAACATCCCAAATAACGGTTATAGAGTACCTACTGACTACTGTGCTGTTCAAAAATATCTCCACCCAACATCCGATCCGAAAACCCGAATATCCGAACTGAAATTATCTGAAAAACAGATATCCGAAATTTCGAATACGGGTTTCAATACCATTTTTCAAATTTTTTGGATGTTCGGATATCCGAAATTATCCAATATTTAACTCACTTTTTCAAAATATCAAGCACAAAATAGAATAAAAAATAAAAATATATTTCAAATAGTGGATATCCGATTATCGGAATCTGAAATTTCGGGTATCCAAAAATCGGATAGCCGAAATTTCGGATACGGATTAAGATATCAAAATTTAGAATACCCGAAATTTCGGATACCCACATATAAACACCCTACTTACTAGAATAGTAAACTTAATTTTGTTCGTTGAAGTCGGCGGTAAATTAAAAATACCACAGAAGGAAAGTGCAAACGTCAATCTTCATTAAAAAAAAATAAATGTTTGTTGCAACAATGTAGCCTTTCCAGATAAAAAAAAAAAAAAAAAAAACTTTTATAAGACGATATTTTTGTAATTGGTGAGACAAAGGTCACTTTTCAATGTAATAAGGGGCACTGTTTACCATAAGTGACCTATACATTTCTAAATAGTAACCCCATTTTTCTGTGAATTGCATTGGTCTCATACAAGACCTACTATTCCAGATAAACCTCGAGTTTCTTTAGTTTTTTTACACTAAAACTTGTTTAAAACTGTTTTATCATAACTTTTGGTGAGACAATGGACAATTTTTAGTAAAACCATGAATCACAACTCATAATAAGTGACCTCATATTTATAAATTGTGTCCCCCGACCCCTTCTCAAGCATTAAGATAAACTTCGAGTTCTATTTTTTGGAAAAACTTTGACCTTTATATTTACCAAAATGAACCTTTTCTTTTAACTTTCAATGATTTCTTTTAATAGTAATTATGTAGTGTTTGACCTAATTTGTAAATAATTTTTACATTTTTTCCTATTTTTTTTAATAAACCTCCTCTTCGAAAGCTTCAGCTCCTTCTCACCCCCATTTTCATTCTATTATTATTATTATTATTATTATTATTATTAGTAGTAGTAGTAGTAGTAGTAGTAGTAGTAGTAGTAGTAGTAGTAGTAGTTAATATAATTAATATTATTGTTATTATTATTAATTATTATCATTATCATTATTACCATTAATACATACTTACTTAGAAACTAAGATAATTTAAATCAAATAATTAATCAAATAAATATAATTAATTTATATAATACATATTAATAAAATTTATAAATATTATTATTATTTTCGTAAATAATATTAATATATAACTAATAATAATTATTAATTATTTTTATTGTTAAAAATAATAGAAAGTTATCTCCATGTCCATAGTGGTCATTTTACACTAAATTAGCTACCAATAATCAGCTCACTTTACCAAACATCATTTTACAATCAAATAGTCAAACCAGCTAGCAAAACAAGTTGGGAGCAAACTTTGTATATGTGGGTGTAAAGCTATGAGGGCTCTAAGGGCCTCAGGATATTTGTTGTAAATTTCAGGCAATTAGTTGCCGCCTTTTTAATACAATTTGCTGTTCAAAAAAAAAAAAAACTAGCACAATAAGTTGACAACAACCAATTAACCAAACAAGCTACCAACTACCATCTACCAATTGCGTGCCAAACAAAGCCATAAGCCCATAACCTAGCAAAGTTGCACATTTTTATTTTTTACCCGATGATGGTCAGTGGTCACTCACCATAATTCACCAAAGAAAAGAGGGACAAAGGATGTGGAAAGTGTCATAAAGGTAGGTCCACGGTCCACCCACATATTAGGACGGATATGAGTAGAAATATACAAATAGGAGTACTAATAGCTAGCACTAGCAGTAGCCCAGTAGTAGATGAAAAAAATTACTGTACTAGTTACAACTTGCCTAAGCTATAGCTCTTCTACCTATGTATGTTTATTACAGTATATATTTATGATAATATAATATATAATAATAATAATAATAGTACTGCTGCAACAATATTACACTGTATGTCGGTATGTGCCATTGTGGAGGGTGATGCATGATGACAATTGACAAACAAATAATATCCCTTCTGGGTATAGGAATATAGTTACACATAGGGCCTTCTAGTTCTACTGATCAGTAATTACACGCACATTCTCTCTCTCATGCTCTCTAGCATTTTATTTACTTTCCTTTGCATCTTTAATTGCGCACAGCAGAGAGAATGGCTGAAAAGGGAGGCCCTGTTCGTCGTGCTATATCTAGAGATGGTATTGGGCACGGGTGTTATGAGGCACGACACGACTGAGCACGCCTTTTACACAGTATGGTATGGAGGAAGCATGGGCACCAATGACTGCGCTTGGGCTGGGCTCGAACAAGGATTTTAAAAAAAAAGCACGGTAGGGTACGGTCAGACACGGCACGACAGAACACGGCGAAAATTTTAATATTATTTTAAAAAAGCATGGGCACGGCACGAGCACGACACGATACAAGCACAAGCACGGACACGACCTGGGCCTACCTTTTAGAACAACACGACACCAAGTACAATAACTATAAACACGACACGACACGACACTGTTACAAAGCACGATACGAGCACAGCCCGTGCACAGTACGAAGCCATCTATAGCTATATCCTTCATTAATTGTACATATATTTCAATTATCTGTATGGAGATAAATCCATACAAAATCACATGCTTTTGGTCATGTATGCATACATGCATCAGCATGATCGAACGTATGTAGATATTGAGTGAATATGTAGTTAAGATAGTTAAACGATTCAATCTCTGATCAATTTGGAACGAATGGAGTACCTACCTCGATTATTGACCTATATAAATAGGTAAGCATATGTAGTTATGTACACAACATCCGTAAATTAAAAGTTGCTTGTACCTACATGGATATATGTACTTGGAAACCAAATCTAATAAAGAGGAACTTTGAGTGTTGGTTTTTTTTTTTAATGAATTGAACTAAACTGAATTTTATAGAACTAAACCAAATTGAACAGAATTGAATAATAATAGGCGAGAGAAAAAATAGATTATCAAATTAAATTGGACTAAATTGAACTGAACTGAAGTAGACTGAGCCAATTATTAAGGGTGTGTACTTTTTCACTGATGTCCATGCACTGATTCTCATTGATTGGGTAAGGTAATGCCACTGATTTTCACTGATTATTGCGTAAGGTCCCGTCACTTAGTTTCATTGATTGGGTAATGTGGTGTCATTATTAATTTTCACTGATTTGGTAAGGTACGGTCTTGCCACTAATTTAGGCCTTGTTTGGTTGGTTGTAACATGGCTAGGAACTTCAACTTCCTTGGAAGTGAAGGAACTTACATAGTTTGGTTCACTTCTTTCAATGGAAATCAAACTTCCATGGAAGTTGAACTTCCCTTAAAGTATGGAAAATTGCTTACTTAGGGGGCATGGTAAGTCCAACTTCCCAAGGTAATTGACATTAGATACATTTTTACCCCTTAAATTTAATAATAATTATGCATGTGGATTGGGTAATATGTCATTTTGCACCTACTTCTAAGGAAGTAAGCTTTGTAAACGAAACAAAATTACTTCCATGGATCTACATTTTACATAGGAAGTTGAAATTCCATGGTTTTATAATTTCCCTATGTAAGTTGAGACAAGTGAACCAAATAATGCCTTAGTTTAGTTCAGCCACTGATTTTATGAGTAGGGATGTATTCTTTTCCACTAATCTCCACTGATTAGGGAAGATCCTGCATTTCCACCGATTCTCATTGATAAGTAAGTTCTTGCTACTAATTCCGTCCGACTAATTAGATAATATCTTGCAACTTATTTTCACTTATCGGTAAAAAAAAAAAAAAAAATCCACCTTAAGCAAGTAGAAAAGACCGCCTTTCTTACATTTGGGTGGTGTATTGCTAATTTGCTATGATTATTAGAATAATTGTAATAATGGTAAAAAAACATTTGGAAATCAAGACTTCTCTGGACTGTAAAAATCTGTGATTCTCTGTCAAGCAAGCATACAGCGGATTATTTCATAGTTGGGGTTGTTATGGATGCATAAGGAGTAAGTAATACGAGTATAGGTCAAGAAGTGAAGATGATGGACATGCATAAATGTGGAGTTATAATGCGTGACAAGCGTTGTTAATGGGGGCACAATGATGATGGGTTAAGACCTTAAGGGAGAGGAGAGAGAGAGAGAGAGAGAGAGAGAGAGAGAGAGAGAGAGAGAGAGGCTGGCTAGTTGTTGTGATGACACTATATCTGGCATTCTCTGATCATAAAATCGGATGGTTGACAGGTGAGTGGCCCTTTATTTTCTTTGTTTTAACCTTTCCTTTCCTTTAAGTACCCCTGCCCGGGCTGCCCGGCCCCAATAAATACTGTAGTAGCGTACTGCACCTCCTTTTTATTTCTGTACCCATAATAAGCTAGTAACACTTTAGTGTTTGTGGGTATTTCTTAGGGTTCTTTTGTCCTCTTTATTTGCTGCTTTATAAATTTTAGGATTGCCTAAACTAAACAATGTTTTGTTTTTGGTTTGCATCATTATCCATGTTTTTAGGATCCAACGGCTTCTATTTTGTAAATGGGAGGATAAATCTCTTTCTTTTAATTTGTTGAAAGACTACAATTGACTATTCATTTAGAAAATGAAAGCAAATTAGATAAAATGGAGAATATTTCAACCCAAGAAGATCGATTAATTAGGAGGGTCTTAGTTCGAGGCTATTTCCTAGCTAGTTTGCATTAATTATCATTACACTATAAGAAAATATGGGATTTGCGTCTGCTTTTTGCGTCCGAAATCGAAGATAGACGCAAAATTTGATATTTGCATCTGAAAACAATGACGAATGCAATTCAGAGAATAGCCTCGAATTAAGTAGGATGAAAAAATAAAGGAGAAGAAAATTAGGAGAATCTTCTCTTAAGGCTTATACCCCCAATTTATCTTCATATACATACAGAGTATAATATTATATATATCAGCGTGCAAGTTTATTAGACATACGAGGATTATAAACTTTAAAATTGATCATGTACAAGTATTTCATTTCATTCGGAGAATAATAGAGTGACATTGAGAGTTTTTTTTTTTTTTTTGGTAGGAATGAGCATAATTAGATTAACTTGTTAAAGAGTTATTACAGACCAAATTATCAAAGTTTAGTATAGAGTTATTACAGACCAAGTTATCAGAATCTAGTAGAGGAATTACATCCAAAGGTGGGCTATGCCAGCAGCAGTTCAAGTCAGCACCTATTCTAGCTTTCTTACACAAAAAATCAGCAACCTTGTTCGCCTCCCTTCCTTCCTTTTCAATATTTCAGCTCTTTCCGGTTAACATGTCCCTGCAGCCCAAAGCAATGTTAAGATACAGGTTCTTTGCACAAGAAGCACTGGTGATGAGTTCCACAGCTTTTGTGGAGTCAGAGTAGAAGGTAATGTTTTGCCATATGTACTGTGTTGCCATAGTTAATGCCTCTTTCAATGCTAGAATTTATGACTTAATTCATTTATGCTAATTTTCCTTCCAATTACAAATGGGCTGGGGTTAGATTAACCATAACTAACTAACTATATATGTAATGAAATCTTTTGTTAGTGTCGTCCCTTCTATTTCATTCGATCGAGCTCGTCAAAATTGGGTTTTCTCCAGATCGAACAAGACTGACGATCCTTAGTATTTCAATGAGCTAAGCGGCCTTCAGATCACCGTCTATGAAGACTGGTTTCGTGATGATAAAATTAGCAACTAACAAGCGGAACAATTAAAGTGTGCTTTCAGAGAAGTGCCATATCGATTGAGCCTTCAAGTCGTCAACTGACCAAGTGCGCTCATAATGGAATACCCAAATTTTTGGGTGCGTAGAATTGTACCTATTTGAGTACAAGGGATCCGATTTTCTAGATCGCGATTTTTATTTATTTATTTTTATTTTAGATAGAGGAATACAGCTCTTGAATTTAATTTTCTTGGTTCAGACCAAGAGTATCTACCGTTGACTATCGTAATTATTTTCCGCGCTGACAGGCAGACACCTTAAAGAGTTGGATAACTGGCCAAGAGATTTAAAGCTTCTCCATGCATGCCCCAATGCGGGATTCAAACCCTCAACCTTGCAATTGTTAAGGATGAATGAGAATGAGTGGCATGACCTTACTTAATCATTGAAAATCAGTGGCATAGCAGGACCTTATTTAATCAATGAGAATCTGTGAAAGGACCTTAATACTGAATCAGTGAAAATCAGTGGCATTACCTTACCCAATCCAGTGGGAAACAGGGTGTATTCTTTTCCACTTACTGGACCTTACCCAATCAGAAGAAATCAGTGGCAAGACCTTACCCAATCAGTGAGGGTGAGTGGCTAGACCTTACTGAATTAGTGAGGAACTGAGGATCAATGGCATGATCTTACTCAATCAGAGGAAAATCAGCGGCAAGACCCACATTCCTACCCACAGAATCAGTGGCGGGACCTTACTTAATCAGTGGTAATCAGTGGAAGGACCTTATTGAATCAGTGACATGACCTTGCCCTGCCCAATCAATGAAAATCAGTGAAAAAGAACACACCCTAATACTTATTTTTCAAAATGTATATTTAATTTATTTAATATTTATTAGCGTAAAAGTAACACTTTTTATTAGAATGATAACGGTTGTCCCATCATAAGAGTGTCTTATATGAGTCTTTTTTGAGATTATAGTACTAAATTTTGTTAACTTTTATAATTGGGCCCATTAAGAGAGTGTTTATAACATAAGTGAGGTTCCAACCCAAAACCAATTGGCAATGGGTGGAGTAACTCCCTTAGTTATAAATACCTCAAGGCACTCTTTCTTAACCAATGTGGGACTACCCACTTCAACACCTCACCTCACGCAAAGACCCATCTTGGGCTGAAGCGTGGACCAATCAAAGCCAACTTGGGCCAGTCACACGCGCGAAGGCTAAACAGGGGTCAAATTAAACTACCCCGCCGCACAATTGCCTCATTTGGGCTTCAACATGTGAGCCAACAAGGGGTCATAAAGGCAGGATCAAAGCCCGCTCTGATACCATGTTAGAGTACCTAGGATTTGAGAGAAAAGTTTAGAGAGAGAAAGAGGGAAAATTCCCTTGATGATCGAATTGATTGATTAATCAATGAATTATTACAGCTGGGATTATATACAGTATGTGTAGCTCTAACAGAATGTACAGCTGGCTAATTAAGCTTGTAACAAATACACTAATGACGTGGCATAATAAATAACTAACTATAGCAGCATAATGAACTCCAACAAATTTAGGGTACATATCCTTACCATAATTTAGACTATACTTTGTACCTCCATATCATACATAAATAAAATCCGATTGATAGTACTATACTACTATAGTCTATACTGCCCCTTATAAATTTACAGTAGTTTTAATTTCTACAAACGTGAGATTTCTATTTGCGCACGGCAGAGAAATGTTGATACTTTTAAAACTCAAAAAGTAATTAATGTTGATCCTTACCATAAATGTTGATACTTTTAATGTAGGACCCAAAATAAGAGGATGGAAACCTGACGATAAAAAAAGGGGTTGATGTGCCTTTCCCTTACGTTCCTTGCCAACCGTAGTATTCATCTTACAAAAAAATAAAATAAATTGTCTGAAAATGTAATTCATCCAAGGAATTATATATGTACCTATGTACAAAGATCCCTTGAAAAAGAAAATATCAAATACAGTACAAAGATCATACTTTTACGTGACGATGTGGACCACAATATTCTCATTATTCTCTTTCTATATGAGAAAAAAAATACAAATGCCTTCATAAAAATAGAACCCTGATCATTTGATCAGCCTTATAAACAAGACAAAAACAACTCATATATATGGCGGATCTATATCAATCTCTTATATTTTCCCTACCTTTTCCTTCCCTTTCTCTCTTCTCTCCCTAGCTCTCTCATTTTTTATAGGATAAGTTCGCCCCACAAAAAACCTATTGAACGTAGGGGAGTACATAAGTTGTAACCAAGCGTCAGATTGTCTCAAATGAAGCTCAGCTTGATTTAGTTTGACTCGTCTCGATTTGGAATTGTGGCTTGATTCAACTCGATTTGGCTCGAATTCAATCATACTATTACAAAGGTTAAAAAAATTAGGTCAATTTAAAATGTTCATATTAGTTGAATTAAACTATTATTATTGATCATTTACACATTATAAGTAATGAGTAAAAGCCTTTGAAAAAAAGATGAATTTCTATAGATATTTATGGCCTCGTTCAAATATAAGGAAAAATCAAGTAAATCGAATCGAGATAATATTGTGGGCTCGGTTGGGAAAACATTGGAGACGACTCGATAATCTCTAGCTTGGATTTATTTGGTTTAACCAGATCTTTAACCAAGGTTAACTCGAGTGTTCACCGAGTTGACTTGACTTATTTACACTTTTAATGGAACGTTTCCTTGTAAAGAAAACTTATACTGATAACTTTCTCGATAACCGACTATAAATTGTAATTTAATTTCTATGAGTTATTCAAAAAATTGAAAGTAGAACGACAACAATAATTACCTTCCTCTTGCTAGTTATACGACATTAAAAATAAGATAAAACCAATATAAATGTGCACATTTTGATGGATGAGCTAACCAAAATATATATGTAAATAAACAAAGGATGACATGTTTTCTTTCAATTGAACTTTATTGGCTTAAAAAGAACCAAATTAATTAACTGAACTGAAAACTAACTGAATTAAATAAAAATAACATAGCTTTATGCTAAAACTCGTTGGTTAATTGGATTCTGATAGAGATATATTCTACTAATCCTAAATTATAATAAGTTCAATAATACCCTAGCTACATATACATCACCCAAAAGAATTTTGATCTAGGAGTGTTTTTGAAGGTAGGATCTTAAACTGTTAATGATTTTTGCGCAACCGAAAGATAATATTTTCATGGATATTTAATTCGTTGAAGAAGAGTATCTTATTAGTTAGTTTTATGCATGAAACGAGTAAAATAGACCTAACAATAGACATAAATATTAATTTGCAATACGTGTAAAAATAATCATACAAATAAATAGGTATAGATTGAATTAGAAGAATAATCTGACCTACTTTTTAATACGCTCTTCCACAAAAGGGCTCGAAAAACGAGGCATGAAAGAAAGATCGAAGGAAAACAAATCTCAAACGGAAAGAATTTGTGAAAATATATGTAACGGATACAAATTAGTTGAGGCACCCATTTTTTGGCAAACATCGGAGACAACAAATAAACAAACAAAATAATGTGGCCCACTTGATGACCTAGACGGATGTACTAGAACTTATGTGGGCATGTGCCACATGTCATGCATGTTTCAATATTGAAATTCTTTCTCCTTTTGTTTAAACCATGCATGTCGCCATTATTAGTTTATTACCAAAAGTTGTCTACTACAAAACGTTCTACAGGAGTACATGACTTACTTTCCTATCCAAAATCAATGAGAAAGAGAAAAATAACTAGGAAATACAGTAATAATTAAACATTTTGTTCATGAACTTTTACCCCAAGTCAAATCAAAAAAAGAAGTTGGGATAAAAAAACTAAAAAGTCTTGTATGACGCCGCCTGAAGGTGAGACTACCTCTATATATTTCACCTTGAGGTCGCCTTATACGAGATTTTGTGTAAAAAGAGTAGTAATAAAATGTTTAATAATGTTAATAACAAATAGGTACAATAGTTAAGGTGATGTGTGGTCTAACTTATGGATATAGTTTCTACATTTTCTCCTATTTTTCTGTTGAAGTAGTGAGTTTATGTCACACATGGAAAGATTTATTATTAGTGGTCTTGAGCATCCATATAAGAAAGTGAGTTACTTCGGATCCACCCATTGCCAATTGGTTTTGGGTTGGAACCTCACTTGTCTTATATGTTGCTCACTTGTTAAGACCCAATTATTTTAATTTATCATATATGCTATCAAAGTGTACTTGATCATGCCTTTATAAACCCCTGTTTAGCTCACGTGCGTGTAACTGATCCATAGTAGGCTTTATTTGATCCATACTGTGAGTTACTCCAACCATTACCAATTGGTTTTGTGTTGGAACCTCACTTATTTTATGTGCACTACAAGAAAAATCATTTATTGCAACGACTGATGTTTTGCAACAACATACATTTATCATTGCCAATGATTGTTGCTATATGCAATTTTCATTTTCCCTTCACCCCAAATTTTAGCGGGCTAACTTAAATTTTTAGGTACATTTTCTGTAACGACACCGTATTATTAGCAACGAAATCTATCGTTGCTGATGTTCCGCACTATATACGGCAACGAAGAGGGTGGTTGCAAAACAATGCTCATATGTATAGCAACGAAATCCGTCGTTGCAAAAGTTACTGAATTTTTATTAGCTTCATTCAGTCACTTTCCTCCCCATTCCTTACTCCTCCCCAGTCCCCACCCCTCCTTTTCTCTCTCATCTAGAGAAGCAACGAAGGAGTTCCAATTTGTTAAAGCCGATGACTTCGTCTACATTGCTGCAGGTACCGATGAATTTCGTGTCTAGAGAGGTAAGAAGTTTCCCTCTCTCTTAACTCTATTTGACACCTAATTTCCCTCTCTCTAAATTTCTCTTTCTTCTAGATCTGAATTGGAGTTAGTGGATTTTACTAGAAAAGGCGAACAATGACAAGGATTTGGGCAATGATGCTTGGAACTGAGGTATTTCCCGTGTGCTTTTCTTATTTCAAAAACTTCTTCCTAGTTAGTTAATTGGGGATTTCTTAGATTCTGTCAATAAATTTTCATTTTTCATCAATAATATTCTTGAAGACCTTGCAATTTCAGTTTTCAGTGTTTGTATGTACGCAATAGGCACGCCAGTTTTCTAATATAGGTTTAAAAATATGGAGATGAAATTAGCAAATTTTGTTTATTTAGTATTGTTTGTTGGATTAGTGGTCAAAAACGCAGAAATTAGGTTTTTATTCAAATGATGCATAGCTTATTTCTAAATATCAAGAGTTATTGTCATCTTTGTTATTTTTCACTAACCCGTATCTACTTTTACCTAGCTTTCGGAGCTATCTAATTCATGTGACAGCAACACCATAGCGCTCAAACATCTTCAGAGATGGTGGTTATGCATCTGTTAGAACTTCTTATCTTTTCTAGTACTTTGGTAGCTTTTTTATTGAGTCCTTTCCGTGGTTGAAACCTAAATTTTGTTTATTTAGTGTCTTAACTTGAATTTTTCTACTAACTTTATGTTCTAAATTCTGATTTAGATTTATAAGCATCTATATGGGATAATCAATTCCGTGACGAAGGGCTTTATGAAGCGTAACTGTGGTTGGATTGTCGATTTGTGAGGTATTTTTTTAATTTCTACCTTTTTTCAGCTTCAAAACCTTATTTAGTTGATGGTTTGTGTTGAAGTGCTGGTGCACACAAATTTGCTCGAATCTCAGATTGTTACTCCTCAACTTTATCTATTTTCAAGGTTTACATTCTGTTTTCAAGTCTGAAATTAGACATGAATATTCGGCTGTTCATTTTCTGATTTTTGCATGTTAAAATGATGGACTTACATAGCAAAGTCAGTAGACAACAGAGAATTGAAGGTCGGCCAATTAGAGCTCAATTGTATGTAATGACACGGATGATTTTAGCATGATTTGATCTTGTTTTTGTGATCAGATGTTCTGCTCTGAGTTGTAAGTTTATGTGCCTGATGTTTGCATCGTTTGGAGGTCTAAAATGTACAGGGATAAAGATGTATGAATGGAGTAATCAAAGAAGTTAGATTAAGTTAGGTTACAAGCATTTAGCTGGCCAAATTCACATGTGAATGAGCTAATATTGTGCACTAATCATTTTTTATTGCTTGTCAATGTGAATATTTATGATCGAAAACTATATGCACTACTGGCTTATGTTTGCTTGGTTTAATCATTTTCATAAATGCACTTCTGCTTGTAGTGAGAAGATTTAGTATGCTTTAATTCTTGTTATCTGCTAGTTTCTCTCTTATAAAGTTGCTTGTTGCTATGTGTAGGGAACACTGAAAAACTTTAGAAAAGCATGAAGGAGTCGTATATGCAAGATCAACTTGAACCTGTGAGTGCTAGTAAACCAACTTATTACTTCAAGTTATTGGGTAAGTTCTGGACTTCTTTTAGTTGACAACACTCAGCATACTTGAGTAAGTTTTGGTCTTCATACGCTTTCTCTGCCCTTTCTTTAACTACTAGTGAACTGATTGTCTAATCTGATATTGTGGCATCTGCTGTGATTTTTGATCTTCTGAACTTGATGTTCAAGTGCTAACTAGTTTGTGAACATGTGGTGGACTGAGTAACAGACTTTTAAGGTAGGGGTTCGTTAAATAACATGTACATATTGGCTTATTGGTGTCTCTTTGTCTTGGTGGTGTATTTTTGAATTGTAACCTGATATGTGTATATTGAGTTAGTTAAGTGAAGGGATTATGTTATGCTCTTGATTATCTGGTTGAAGGAGCTTAGGTGTTGAATTCAGGACTTAAGTTCAATAAAAAATCAATCTTTAGATCCTTAGGTTCAAACCTGGCTGAATTTGCTACTCTGGTTTACTAGTGTTCTGTTCTGAACTTTTCATTGTCTAAGCCATAGTTTGAGCTGTTATCTTTCTCTTCTTTTTCTTTGTTTTTTTGCTTGTTAGTTTGAGCTTTTATCAGTAGGTGAGACATGATTAGCTAAATAACCAGTTTGATGAGAGGGTAAGACAATTATAGCTCATGATTTCTCCCTGAAACATACAATGCTAGAGAGTGAATATGAAGTACTCTTCTGGTATTTACTTACTGTTTACGATAGCTGCTGGTTATCGATTATTTACCTGTATTTTAGCAGGCTCTTACAGTTTCAGAAATACTTTACAAATGATTCATGCTTGATTATTATACAAATGAAGGCAGTTGAACAGAAGTTGTCCAAAAAATATTTGGTGATTTACATTCTGTTGTATGCTCTAAAGTTCAGAGCTATGTATGGACTGTCAAAGCATGATTTTTGCATGCGAAAGTCTTGAAAGACAATAAACTCAGTGAACCATGTAGGGATTTAAAGTAGACTAGCTAGGATGAGTTTTAAAGCACTTTAAGTGGTTCTATAACTTGATTGATGGACTGGTGCTATATCTTTTGATGCCATTATTTGCAAGATTATCTTATATCTTCCTCTTATGTCTATTTTTCTTGTTAGATGCAAAAGGAAATGAATAGCTTTGATCGGAATAGATGGGAATATGGGGCTGAACTGGATGCTTGGATTAGACAATTTTGAATTCAGAAAGCCCACTACAGACCTGGCCTGATATAAGATTGGCTACTCTGCTGTTATCAAAAGAGATCTACTGGTGGTGCTTTGAAGTTGTTGCCTTGGTGGTATTGTGGTCTTTTCACTTGTCGTTCTTTTGGGTTTTGCATTTTTGTTATATCATCTTAGATGTATGATATGCTATCTTAAATTGTTCAGGTTCTTTTTCAAGTATATAAGTTAAGACTTAACTTTTCTTTTATGGATTGTACTTCAACTATGTTAACTTTTAATATGAAGTATATATATTTATTTTATGCTAGCTTTTGCATTATTTAAAGCCTTGAAGCTTTTACTATGTATCTCATGCTAATGGTCCAATAGAAAGTATAAACGAGATCAATCCTGAAAAAAAAACATTTGTCTATGGCAACGATATCATTGTTGCAATATATAAAACACGACTAGTGAAAACAATTTTTAGCAACGACTTGTCACGTTGCAATAAAAGAAGGAATATCTTTTACAACGACAAGGGTTGTTGCCATAAGTTGGATGTATTGCAACGACTATTTATAACAACGACAAATGTCGTTGCCAAATATGACATCTTTTGCAACGACAAAAGTCGTTGCTATAAATATTTATTGCAACTACTTCCTGTTTTTAGCAGGCGACTTTTGTCGTTGCAATAAACGGGTTTTCTTGTAGTGGTGTGTGCTCGATCAATGGCCCAATTGTTGAAATTTATCATTTTCATCACAAACCTTCGTCTCCACCTCTTACTCCTCCTAATTCAGCTTCTAGGAAGTTCAAAACATCCATTTGGAGACCCAAAAGTAGAAGCTCCAATTTGATACTTTTACTTTTGGGATTTCTAGGGTTCCTAGGGGTGCTTTAATCTTTTTGGAAGTTGAAAACAGGGGTGATCAGGAAGAGGTAGGTATGAGTGGTTTGCGAGGAAAAATAGTAGAAGTTACTCACAAGTTAGGCAAAAGATGCTCTAATTTTTTTTTGACAAATTAGTTATATTGAGTTTTTTTGGTTTATAACCAAGGGTATCCATCCACCATCGACTATAGTGACTATTTTCTCACGTTGGCTTGTAGCCACCTCAAATGGCTGGACAACTGGCCAAGGAATTTAAACCTGCTCCACACCAAGGCGAAATTCGAATTCTCAACCTTGATTAAGGATAGATGAGTTCCTACCACTCTGTTATTAATCTTTTGATGTGCGCTTCCCGGCCGACCACTACCAAACAACTAAACTTGAACATCACATTGTAGAATGATTTAGAAATTATCTTATGAGTCAACCTTATATATGAGGCGGTCACAATTCACAAGTACATAAGCGGAGAATCACTAGGTACGTAAAACTTTGACAACTTGAGTTGCATATCACTTCCTAGTACCCATGTAATCATTATCTATTTATTACTCCCTCCGTTCCGTTCAAACGCTCCCATTGTCTTAAAATGGATGTTGCACACAAACGATACCATTTCTACATTTAGTAAACAATTTTAGTAGTAATATACTATTTTACCCTTGCTCTTAATTGATTGAAAAACTCTCACATACCCTGATTAATAAACCTCATTTATTAATTAAACAACCCACTCCCTCATTACTAACCCCAACCACCCCTTCTCTACCACACGTTTGAACCGAAAATATCTGGTTTCTTCCCCCTTCTCTACCACAAATTCATCCCCCCTTGTGTTCATCCAGTTCATCCCACCTCTCTCTCACCAGAAAAGAATCTGCCTCTCTCTCTCTTCATACTCTCTGTCTCACTACTCTCACTCACTATCTCTCTCGATCTCACTAATCCTTCGATCTCTATCTTCACAGATTCTCAATCAATCTCACACACTCTCTCTTAGGGTTTCACTGGAGTCTCCAAAAAATCTCACTCTCTCTTTTAGGGTTTTACTAATTTCATATCGATATGACTCTCTCTGTTAGAATCTCACTGTTTTTATCTCAATCTCACTTTCTCTCTCTTAGGGTTTCATTGTTTTCATCTCCATCTCACTTTCTCTCTCTTAGGGTTTGACTGTTTTCATCTCGATCTCACTTTCTCTCTCTTAGGGTTTCACTCTTTTCATCTGGATCTCACTTTCTCTCTCTTAGGGTTTCACTGTTTTGTTGAATTTTCGATGAATCATCCTCATTATGACTCATAGCTTGACACTTATGTGCCAAGCTCTTGCCCTGAGGAGGTTGTTCAGGTTGAAGATGATCTTGTGGTTGAAGACACATACCATGAGTCACGATTGGGACCCTCTCATGAAGAAGAAGAAGTGACGAGCCGCCGTTTGATCCGTCATGAAAAGCGCCTAACACGGGCCAAAAAATCCCCCCTGAGGATCCAAAAGTTGTGGATCTGAAAACTCCAGATCTTAATTTCTCACCCCTTTTGGAAGATGATGGAAATGATGATTGCGGTGTGGGTCGTTTAGCAAAGGAAGTGAAAGACTACAAGGATCTTACCATGATGAAGATCTTAATCCCAGAACAATTTTGGGATTGCCTTGATTTGCCAAAAAATTAGGGGAGTACTCTCTCTCTCTCTCTCTCTCGGAACAATTCTAGTTTAATTGATTGTTCTAGTGGTTTTTTTTATTTTCAGCAACTTTACAGTCATTGTTTTTGTTCTGGTTTAATCTTAAAATGTTAGTAACTTAAGTCGCTATCAATCTGAGCCTTAAATGGCCTGATGACAGATTGATAGCAAATTCCTGTTGTTTGTGATGCAATTTTGTATGTTGGTGGTTGTGTGGATTTTGGTTTGGTGTTGGTGGATGGGTTTGCTGTAGCTGGGTTGGATTGGTTTTGGTTTGATGTTGGTGGTTGGGTTTGGTGTTGCTGGTTTGGTATATTACAAAGTTATTTGAAGTATTTGATGAGAAAAACTGATTTGGTTTTCTGCAAAGATCTAAAACTGGTGGTTGAATGATGTCTGTTTTCAGTTGAGAACCACCTTTATTTGGATTTAAAAGTTGCCTTGCTAAAGTATAGCCACCATTCATGTAATTGGATTGGAGGCAGGTCAAAAAATTATTTTTTGTTCTTAGCCACCATCTATTTTAATGATTAGGAGGCTAAATGGTCAATGATGAATTACTTCTAAAGGGGGGCTGAGACTATTGTCCCTTTCTGACCTAGGTACCCTTATTAATAAGTTGGATGCTAGGTTATTGGGACAATTTGTAGTCAATGATGTTTTTGAAGTGTGTCTGAGACTTTAAATGCTCTATGATGTTTGTTTGATTGAGAGCATGTTGGCTGGTTTGAAAAATGATGAAGCTGCTCATCTCTTCTTATTGTGTTTTATGATGAATTTATGTAAGTTGTAGTGCCACAAACCCCATCTGAATCTGCCCCACATCAAATGAATTAACATGTTGGAGTTTTTGTTTGAAATTACATAAAACAATGACTACAAATGAGTTAAAGACAACACTAAATTCACTTTTTGTTAATCTTCATATAGAACCACTACAAGATATACAAAAGTTGTGTGATTCACATGTTCAAGTATATGTAAATGAACATCAAAAGGTTGTTAAATAACAACAAAATGTGTCTATGACACCCAAAAAGTTACCCTATTACTTACCCCCCAATTTGTCACACTTCTATTGAAACTCCTAAACATTTTCACTCATGAACTAAGTGTCATTTTCTGGTTCTTCAGCTGCTGCATCAGTGAACTCCGCTGCATTTACACACCCATCTTGTAACCATTTTCTTGCTGCATCAGTGTCTTCATAATTAGGACATATAACAGTGGGTAGTGCACCAACCCTTTATAATCTATCCTTCCCAACATGTGGAACTTTGTAATGATTTGTTCCCTTGTATTTGATGACTTCATTCATGCAATATTGCAAGCTAAGCCACACTTTGTTGATTGTATCTGGTTCCATTTCCCAATATGCCTTAACAACAACTTCAACAAGCTCATCAATTGTTCTTGTTGGGTGTTGATATTGTTTTGATTGCAAAGAGTTGAAATAACCTAAGTCTAAGGCATTCATGTCGGGGCTTTGGGCTGGTTGGTTAATGATACCAATGTCATAACCACCTTGTTGTACTGCATGCAAAAATATGTGATCCCATGGCTGAATATGTGGCTTGGCATTGTCTTGTTGGATGAAGATGGTGTTATTGTCATTTGGAAACTTTTCTCCTATTGCTGGCAGCAGTTGTTCTATCATAAGCTTCCTTGTGACATCCTTTGTCACTGATTGGATTGCCTTAGTGATTAATGTTCCTTTAGGCTTGTTGACTGAATTCCTCTTTGCTGATTCTGTATATGTTAGTGGAAATATACCAATTTTTCCATCAAAAGTGCACACACCATCTTCATTATACCTTGGTCTAGCTATTGCGGCTAAGAACATGACTTTAGTTATGAAAGAAGTTGATTTAGCATGCCTACAAACCTCTTCCTGTCCTGGCAGCCCATAATATCTAATTTTTGGTTTGGTTAAATAAAATCATTTCTCATCTATATGAATAACATCATACATACCCTCAAATGATTCTATAACATGTTGTTGTTGAACACTTGAGGCTGAAAGCAAGGACCCTTATGTTGCGTCTATACCATGAATCAAGCTTTTTGAGTGGTTCCAAATCATATGGTTTTCTCTTGTACTCACTGTTTTGGTATTGTCTTCTAACATCAATCATAGTTGAACTGTCCATTTGAGTTTTTGATTTGTCCCAAATCTTCTTGATACAATGCCTTTCCACTTGAAATTTTGCTGCAACTTGCTTCTGAATTCCATGTTTTAGCTTACCATTGTTCATATTTTTGAGCAACTCTTGAACTATGAGCTGCCTTTGAAAGTTGCTGAGCTTGGACTGTTTGTTGGTTCTGGTGTAGATGGTGTTTGGGAGTATTATTGCTGGTTGTGTTTCACCTGAGTTAGGTTCTTGTGGTGTTGTTTCTGGTTGTGTTTCAGCAAGATTTGGTTATGTTTCTTGTTGTTCTTCATGACCATCTTCATCTTCAATGTGTAAAGTGAGATCTTCAATGAAGTGATAGTTGTTTATATAAGGGTTTGTATGAAAGGATCATGGTAGGGAATATTTTGATGATTTTCAATGTTGGACATGGTAATTTTTTTTGAGTTTTCTTTGCTGTTTTTGTGAGTTTTCTTTGCTGATTTTGTGGGTTTTCTTTGTTTTCAGTTTGCTGTTTGCTCATGAATGTGTTTGATATTTATAGGGAAAGGCAAGGGAAATTCAAGAGTTGATGAAAATTTCAAAAAGTTGAAATTTTGGAGGTTGCTGAAATTTTGAAGTGTTGCTGAATTTTTGAAGTGCTGAACATTTCAAGAGCTCTGAAAATTTGAAGTGCAGTGAACATTTGAAGTCCGCCCAAGACTTACAGAAATTTCAAGAGGAAGAACTTTTGGAGGGAAATAATCTGAAAATGTAATTTAGTGTATCTTTTGTAAAGTTTCATTTTGGTGGGAAAATGAAAGACCACCAATATCAAATTTTTAGCTTTTAGTTTTTCAATTTTACGTTTGAGATTTTAGGAGGGAAAATGAAAGACCCCCAAAATATCAAATTTTGAGGTTTTTGTTTTTCAATTTTACGTTTGAGATTTTAGGAGGAAAAATGAAAGACCCCCAAAATATCAAATTTTTAGGTTTTTGCTTTTCAATTCTTTGTTTGAGATTTTTGGTGGGAAATGTAAAACCCCCCTCAAAAATTATGTTACAACATTTGTGATGTATGAATACTTGGAAGTTTATCAATGAAATGGGGAATTTTTTTTATCACTTCAATTTGTTCAGCACTCTTTAATGTCAACTTTCTCTCTCCTGAACTGAAAAAATAAACCAAAAAAATGGCAAGTTATAATATCAGCATAACTTTCTCTCTCCTGAATTCTTAAAAAAAAAAAAAAATTCTGTCCTTCAAAAATATTGCCGCCAAAAAATAAATGAGCCAATCAATTTTCTCTCTCCTCATTAAATATTTAATCACAAATTAAGAAAATTTAATTATTTAAGACATCTAATTAAGTTGTTAATTATTAATCCACACTTATGATTAACAAACAAGGTTGAGGGTATAAGAGGAAAGCATATGTCAAAAAGCACTTGCATTGATTTTTGGTCCAAAATAAAATGGGAGCGTTTGAACGGAACGGAGGGAGTACTACTTTTTTTTGAGGGAAATCTATTTATTACTACTTCGTATATCTAAAACCGTCATATTACTGGATCTAATTAAATACACGCGTTAAAAAAGTAATTCAAGCGTTAAATAGCAACACAAGGATCCTGCATTAGGGAAAAAATCCTTCCATGTAGCTCGCCTTAAAAAACAAGTTAATTAATGAAACTAATTTTCGAGCTGCGCAACTACTTGCTATACAAGTTAAGGGACATCCCAATGCTAATCCATTTTGAGTTATACACCATACCAAAAGAAAAAACAAAAAGGTAGAAAAAGGAATACATACACTAATTAATGAGTGTTTCGCCCAACTAATGGCAAGACACATGCATGTATACATTTAATATGTAGCCCTAGCGTTTACTTCACTTTAATTTTATATTTTGGGAGGGTATCAATTAGTAAGTTGATTTTTTTTTTCTTTTTTCCCTTCCTTTGTGATGAGTACGATTTTTTATTTATTTTTGTTTCACGAATGCAAATGAGGCATAAAAGTTAAGACGAGTAACTTCTGAATTTATGTTTTTGATAGACCATTATTACTCATTCTAATGACTTTATCAAGTAAAATATCCCACTTGAACGGGCGTTTCGCAAATGAACATTAAGTTGGGCAATTGATTAGCCAAAACACCATAGAACAGAGCAGTGGCGGACAGAAAATTCTCATCAAGTTAAAATCCAAAACTTAAGAGTTATGAAAAGGGGTCCAAACGAAGGGATGAAAAACTATAAATTTCTCCAATATATAAATAAAATATAATTAATTTTCACTTTCCTCTTTTTAGTTGTTGTTGTTGTTGTTGTTGTTGTTTTGTGTGTCGCAGGGCGGTGTCTGGCCCTTCTGGGTCCGCCCTAGCAACAGGAGACATTTGCCAATTGGGCAATCTGAAATTAGCCATAATCAGTTAAGGAAATTAAATCACCAGTTCCTCCCTCTTAAGTTCCTTCTTTTTCCCAAATCGACAAAAAGAACCACGCACTAAAAAACAAACACAAAGTAAAAATAAATCAGAAATTTAAAGACTATAATAGTGTTCATTTTTCCTGTTTTTGGCTTAATTCAACTTGACGACGCACCTAGCTAGTTCACGTAATAATAATTTGATTGCCTCTACTTATTCCTCATGATGTTAATTACTTTTGAGCTACTTTAATTTGGCTAATCAGGGACAAAATCCTACTTAATGAGCACTACTGTTGCCTTTAACTTAAATCGCATTACGTCACGTTCTAGTTATATATGCAATGTTATACTTGTTTTTGTTGTGAACTTCGTGCTGTGAGCCAATTAAGGTGTACGTGATAGATTACTTTTGTACCAATACATATGTTACCCTAACATAAAGCTCTTTGTAAATAAACCTAAGAATTTACGTACATAGATTCAACAAATCTGTATAATGGTGTCTCGTGTTCAAATATATCTAATAGGATTGGGTAATTGTACTGTTAAACATTTAGCCTTAAGTAGTAGCGCTAGGAATTTATTTGTATAACCTATACTATTATTATAGACTTATTGTGAGGATAGTGTAACACTTTAGTGTCAATAAGGACATGTCCCACATTTATTATCATTTTATTAAAATGTATTTCTTGGCGGGAAGAATAGGAGAAGTAGACCAGTTTTTTGAAAAAAGAAAAAGAGAGAAAGAAATCAATACGATCCGGTGAGATTTCATATACAGGTTGAATACAGAGAAGC
Organism: Tetragonia tetragonoides; assembly: GCA_038025085.1. NCBI lineage: Eukaryota > Viridiplantae > Streptophyta > Magnoliopsida > Caryophyllales > Aizoaceae > Tetragonia > Tetragonia tetragonoides. The sequence continues at coordinate 13,696,591 of CM076153.1, read as the reverse complement.
AAGACTAGCTAACAAGATAGGGTAAGAAAACGACAAAATGAGATGTTTGGTAAACAGGTCTGAATCAGAAGATCCGTGTTTAGCTGTCAAATTGTATATTATGTTCAAGGAATAAGCTCGGGTTTCATTCTAATAAGTGTTAGGTTTGAATCCAATGTATGATTTTTGTCTCCAATAATAATTATTGCCAAAAGCGGCTTTTTTGAATAGAAAAACTCGTCGTGATATGGTAATTTATATCAGATAGATCAAAGTTATCTGTACAGAAATATGACTATTTACACTCCGTATCTCGCGGATTCACTACCACAAATTGAAGTCTATCCTTTTCGATGATCATATTTATTTCTTTATTTCTTATTAGTCATTTTCTCACCTTAATGAAAGTCATCCCATGCTTATGTTTCTAATAATCTTATTGATGACTAATTCATATTAGTATGAGACAGGGCAAAAAATAAATTAAAAAAAAGAAAATGATTATATTATAAAGCATAAGAAACCCACATACGTACATCATTAGCTCATTGTAAATAAACTTTGCAAACTACAATGCACTAAGCACATGCAAATGCATGGCCAACCTTACCTTAAACTGAACCAACTTTATTTATTTTAAAAAAATATCTACGAAATTTTTTCACCCCACAATAAAAAGTTGGCAATCAACAGTGAATAGTGAATAGTGAAATCCCCACCACAATTAAAGGCGCCAAATTTTAGGTTTACATTTTCACTAGGCCATAAATTTAGGGTTTTTTTACCTTAAATATCTAGGGTTGGTGGGACAAACCTTATGTTATTACAACTTTTTACCCACTCACTACCACTTGCGCGTGACACTCACTCTCCAATCAAAATCCAGATTTGTGGGAAGTGAGAGGCATCTAATGCCAATAATCTGATAAGATGGCGCGTAGAATCACGCTCCAACACACGCCTACCCCACTCCCTAGGGTTTTCCCACTTTTTCTCTCCCTCAATAAATAATAAAATTAATTAATTTTTAAAATAAAATAAAACTTTTTGTTACAATAAATTGATAGTGATAAGAACGCACTAGCTACCTAGGTGAGAGAGAGAAGGTATAGATGCCTCCTTTTTTGCCTTTTTCTCTCTGATCTCTTCATCATCTTTCTCTCTCCAAGTGCATTTGATGTGATAAAGAAACATGTATGCCTCATGACATGTCATGTCATCAAATATAAATTATACTTCTATTATTATCTCTCTCTCTTTTTTTTAACATTTATGTACATCTAGTACTATTCTTTTTAATTTTTTCTCTTATTAATTATAATTACCGCTATATACAAATATAACGTCAGCCTGATATCATACATGTATGAGAGACCTCACATTCAGGTCCCCTTATATAAGATTTTGTGTTACTTTTAAAGATTTATTACTATTACTACATTTGTACAATTTGAAATTTCGCGCTTCAGATAGCTTCTAGAGATGGTTAGAAATATTTTTTTTTAGCTAATTTCTTTCTACAATTGTTTTTGTATGATAATACTCAAGGAATGAATTATTTTATAATATTGCAATTTACTTCTATAAAAGAATTTAAATAATTTACAATTTTTACCTCTTGCCCTTTGTAATATAAATATGAGGGTAAAGAGAGGGTTAGATGGAGACATAGAGATGTGTGTTGTTCAATACAACAAAACCACCTTTCAAGGACACACACTACATCTTACAATATAGAAGAGAGAAAAAAAAAGTATTTTCTCTCTCCTCTTTCTCTTTCTTTCTTCCTTTCTCTCTCTCTCATTTTCAGTCTCCATTTTCTCTCTCCACTTCTCTCTCTCTCTCTTTGGAGAATCGGAGCCTCATCTCCTTCCTTTCTCACCCACAAAAATAAGGTTAGGGTTAGGCAGAATTTCGCACTTAAATTCATCCCAAATAGTTGGAAATCTCATCTCAAAGTTGTCACCTTTGTGTTGTTATTAATTGATGGTTGAGTTTTCTCTCTCTTGGTGTGACTTCAAAACGGCGCCGTTTCAGATCCAAGTCAAGCTAACCCAGTTGGATTTTTTCCTCTTTTTGCTCATTTCTCAGTGACCCAGGTCAGTTTTCTCTCTCCTTTCCATTTTATGTTGATAATTCTTGCTCAGTTTATTTATCATCATCAGCTGAGTTATTGAGCTCAACTTTTTATTTGTTTTTGTTGTGGATTAAAGATTTTATCTTTACCAATTTTATTTGTTTGTTTCAAAGTTTATGTCTTTTTATAGCTGCTACTGTTAACTTTTCCTGTGCTTAGACTTGATGGTGTTTAAGCTTAATTTTCAGTGGAGATGCTGAAGATTGTTATTTCATGTTTGGGGAACATTTTTGAGGGCAAACCCTAAAATTAATTTTTTCTGGGTATTTGGGTTTAGCCCTAATTTCTTACTTATTTAGTGTTAAAGTTGATATCTTTCTGTGACTAATGAGGCTGAAATGTTGTAGTGTGAACTGGGTTTTTGAGGGTGTTCTCAATTTTGGAAAATCCAATGGGTTTTATATTTTATGTGCAAAATGGATACTTTTCCATTTATGGAAAACCCTAGTGTGTTTTGCAACTCAAATATGTGAGTTATTCCATGTTTTTTACTCGTTGGTTTGCTTTGTCAAATTGCTTAATGCATGCTATAATTATCAACAAATCTGCACTGATTTCACACACAAATCTTGTATTCCTTACATCTTTGCCCTCATTTTGAGATCTAGGGTTTTGTTTTTGTTTTGCTTTATCCTTTTTTGAATTCATTTTGATTTGTTTCATCATTATCTACTGCTAAATAGTTGCTACTTTGCTAACTTATGATCGGATTCCTTCAATCCTAACCGGTTTTTGTTTGTGATCCGGTGCCAAATGCCATGCGAATGTGTAGTCATCAAGTGAGAGCGTAAGCATTTCATTTGATTTCAAACAAGTTGTTATCGCTTTTACTTGTATTTCATCCTTGGTCTATGTCAATTTTTTTATATTCTTGGATCATTTTAGAGACTAGTAATTATTAGACTTAAATGTTGTTCATGTGATTATGACTAAGGTTTCATGTGTGCTTTCGATGCTTCATATATATGATTGATATGTCATTGTACTAATGCGGAAATTAATCATATGTATCAAACCTACTTATTTGGTTAATTTTGTGTCAGTCTTTAATCCATCTAGGGTTTCTTGCTTAAATGTCAATCAAATGACGGCTCAAGAATACTTATCCACTGGTTTTGGTGAGTCTTGTCCTTGCAATGGCCTCATTAATTCCTTAACTAGTTTTCTTTTGTGGTATAGATGCTTAGTAATTTAAGCCATAATGTTACTTAGATCCTGTAAGATCTTTTTCCATTTGCTTGTCGAGTGTTTGGACCATGCTTGGTGACATGCCATTGACTCCTTGACTTGTGTTTACTCCTTAGCTTGCTGTAATGGGGGTGTAGTAGGTCTATTGAAGAACTTTTGTGATCCCTCCAATAACTTAGGTTGTCTGAGGCTGCATGCGTGCAGGGATCTTATCTGCAAACTTCTGGAAGCTTCAGCTTCCGTATGTTTGATACCATTAAGATGGCAAGTGCTGCTGTGGAGTTAAACCAGCAAACAAGTGATTCGAGCCTTGCTTCCAAGTCCACAAGACCGCATGCTCAATTAACTGATTCATTACCTACTGATAATCCGTCTTGTGGTCAAAAGAACGATGTGCCTGCTGTAAAGTGCAACCATTTCTCTATACGGTATGTAAAGGTCTTTTGCTTGGTGATCTATTGCATAATTCGCCTGCAGTTTCTGTAGCAAGTAGTTAAACTTATGCATGGGTCTTGCTTTATCATTATTATGTCATAATGTTGCTCGGTCTAGTTCTATTTGAGTAACAAGAAGTTATGGTCTTTAACAAGTGAATGAAAAATGGCAGCCTCTCCGTTGGTTTGGGGCTTATCTATGAAATGATACATTTATACATTGCAGCTGAAAATCTGGTTGCTTTTCTGCTGGATGTTGCCTTCTTGTATCTGACATTACTGAGAAAATCAGTAATGACAGGTGGAAACTTATTCTGCTTCAACCTTGATTTCTGTCATGTATTTCACAGAATGTAACTGACATTACTGAGCAAACCAGTAGGAAGTTGAAATTAATTCTGCTCAGCTTTTGAGTTCTGTTTTTATCTTTCAACGATTGAATATTGTCTTCTTCTGCACAAAAACTTTACTAATTAATTAGTCTTTTTTTCCCGAGTTGAAAGGCCAAAACACGTTCCCTTAAGACTTTGTCTACTGGCATAAATTTTGCAGTGGATACGTAGCTGAAGTTCGGAAAAGGGATCCCAAACTTTGTGACCCATTTTCTCAGTATGTCAGCCGTGATGGATCGACAGAGACTAAGCATGAGCTGCCTCCTATGATGGTTCCCACTTTCCGCTGGTGGAAGTGTGGCAGTCTTATCCCTGGTCCGGGAAGTTCCAATGGCACCAGTAAAGAAGCGCAGAAGTCTGCTGAAGAGGCAGGTGCTCCATTGCCATTGACAGAGTGGACATCAATCGTTGTTGCTCCAACCAAACGGAATACTGAAGCCAGTACCTCTACTGATTCAAATGACAACAAACACAGTGATCCTTCAACTGTATGTGCGGATTTAAAAGGAAAAGGAAAAGCTCATATTGATGATGGGCCAGCATCACAAACAGGTTTCCTTGTTTCTAGTACAAGCATTATATATGCTTTTTACTGTAACAATATCACAGTGCCTCTCGTGAGGTTTGAATCATGAACTTGTGAATAATTTCTATGCATTGCGTTCTTTCAGGCTGTGAAATTGGCTTTCAAAAGGATTGTTCAAATCAGGGAATTCTGCAACAAACTAATGATGAAGTAGAAGCTAGTCAGTCTGCTGATTATGAAGGTAAACCTAGTGCATAGCTCTATGAGGCTGTACTGTACACCCCTCCCCTTCCATTCTGTGAATCACACTAATGCACTATGCTGTGGTCTTGTTTTGGAACAGTTGTTCTCTGCATTGGAAAGGGAAACATTGAATCTCATCATAAGGAAGACAAATCAGATGGAATTAAAATAGGTCCTCCGAGAGAACATTTGAATATTGAAGAAGATAATACCAATGAAACATCTCTGAGGGAGAAGCAGGCTTCTCTGGAGGCTCAGCATGCAGATGCAGTAACCAATTGCATGGGACGCGAGGTAGCTAGGAATGTTGATGGTCCCAGCAGTGATAGCAGAAGTCATCTAGTTCCCTTGCCTGATTTGAACGAGCTTAATGCACAAGCTTCAGATGATGACGAAAATGACGATTACTTGGGGGCAGAGCGCCGGAAAACTCCTAAAGTGAGGCTTTTGAGTGAGTTGTTGAAACCAAAACAAAACCTTAATGATGCTAAACTGAAAAGGAAAAGTCCATTATCTAGTTTTCCTGGCCCAGCTGCTCGCAAAAGTATGGTTTCAGAACCTCAAGCACACTCTCCTGTGAAAGTGAATGCTAAACGGAAGAGAGTGAGCTCTCAAGAGGAGGATTCCAAATCTATGGAGATCAAGGGTTCAAATTACGGAACCAAAAAGCTGAGAACTCCTCATGTTGAGGGTTCTGAGTCTGATCAGGACGGATCTACTGAGATAATCTCTACAGCCTTTGCGAAAAGACGTAGCAGGTCGACCCTGGATAGAAATCCCTTGCTTGAGAAGAGGAATAAGAGGACCAAAATTGACCGTGGAGCTTCCTCTTCAATGTCTAGACAGACTATCATCCCCAAACAAAATTACGAAAAGGACAATTCTTCTGAGAAGCATGTCTCTGCTGATGCCACTACAGTTAAACCATCTGATAGTTCACATTCTGACCGAGTGATTGATTTGGCTCGAAAGAGTGATGTTTCTGCTCATTTTGATGAGACAAATTTGGTTTCGTCTAAGAAGAAAGACAAGATGCTTCAAGCAGGAAAGGAGCAGATTTCTTTTATTTCCTTCAAAAATCACGTGCCTAAAGAATGTGCAGCAACTGGGAAAGAAAAAGTGGCTATGCAGAAAGGTAGTGAACATGTTCGAGGTGAGCCAAGTCAAGATGGGTCCGGTGGACAGGGAAGTTACCATATCCCTGAAAGCTATATGACTGTGCAAAATGATCAGAGACATGTTCCTCCAGTGAAAGATGGGTTCCACCATCTGCCTTCTCCGCTAGAGCCCATGCTCCATGGAGATGGTGGTGCTGTAAGAAAACATACAGAAAACAGAAATATAGGAGGGAGTAACATTGCTTTTAATACTTCGGGGGCTGTTCCTTTCACAGGAAGCCAATTGGACGGAAATAGAGAAAAAAACTGGGGTTCAAAGTCAAGTTCCAAAGGGAAGCTCTTATGGATGCCTGAAGTTGATGAGAAAGGTGCTCTGGTGCAGCATACAGTGATGCAGGTTTGAATGCCTTCTCTTCGATTCTACTGAATTTGTTTCTATTTTTCATTTGCCTATTTTCATGTGGTCATCCAATTAATCATGTATGATTTTTCTAAGCTACAAGATTTAAGCTTCTGAGTTTCAAATTAGAGAGGAAAATAAAAAATGAATGTATGACGAAATCTTTGTGTCGAAAGAACTAAGGGACTGGAATGAAAATTAGCTACATGTTTTTCATGCTAGGGATATGTTGTGACATTGTGTTAAGAACTGAACCTAGTATTATTTGATCACTCATTTATATATTTAGCCGTCAAAGGCTCAAAGCAATCCGGTATGTGAGTTGATAAAAACCTATCTGCTAACGATACCTTCCGGACTCTGCTCAGTTTTATTTATTCAGCTAGTTCTCTGTTATACTTTGGCTACAGTTTACAACTTTTCATGATGTTGCTGTTTCTGCTTTGATAAACTCAAAGATGTTCTTGCTGTTCCATAATGGTAATTTAAATTGTTTTCTGATAATATTTAACACGCAAACAGATTACTGTATTATCTGATTCCTCTTTGCTTCATAATTAATGGCTTCTCGAAAATTTGTTATATGTACTCTGATTATTTTGCATACTGTTGGATTGGTGGAAGCCCATGTCTTGTGGATCAAAAAACAAATGGGTAAAGAATTGATATTAACTTTTTTTCAATCCCTAGGTCTCTAATTCGATTATGAACCCGAAGGAGCTGACCAAGGAAGTTCGGGGGCGCATACAGGATATTGACATCAACAGTATTCCAACTGATGACAAAGTATGTGAACAGAGCACTGCAGACGATAGTCATGATATACCTATGGATATTGTCGAACTATTGGCTAAAAACCAATATGAGAGGAATCTCGGCGAGCAAAAGGATAAGCATCACCCAGTATCTCTTGCTAGCCATGGGGAAAATGTAATGTCAAATGGAAGCAGCGTTGGTTATGGTAACGCCGTGCCTTTTTCGGGGCTTGACCGATATGTGAGCAGCATGCAGAAACCCCAAAATGCTGATCCTAGATTTTCTATGGTCAGTCCATTTGAAGATATGTTTTGTGCCAAGCAGAGATATTTGGGCCCTTTCCCAAACTTCAACCAGAGCCATCCCAGTATCAGGGGACCTCTGAGAGAAAATCAAGTCTCTGCTAGGTCTGTCACATCTGGTCAAGGCCAAGATTATGGTTCCCCTTATTCTGCCATTAGTGTGACTGCGAACAATTGGAACGTACATAGACCTGTGCAGACATGCCTTCCTAGTTTTCTCCAAGCAACGGACTCATACAACAGACACCGGGGTACTTCACCACGACCAAATATAGATGCCCGTGGGTGGCCTTCTATGGTGGCAAGCCGCATGCCGCTGGGAATCACCAACCCAGAAATGATCTCGCAAGGTTCAAATGTCCTAAACAAAGCGAAGTTTCCTCTCCAGGGTCCAGCTATTTTAAATTTCAATGCAGCTAACCGTGGAAAGAAGAATGTGAGTATCTCCAATGCTTACAACGGTGCACATCTGGAGAAGTTTGCTGCTAGTTTTGGTAAGCAGAAGGGACCTGACTATCCTCCGCAGCCAATGGGATCAGTCGATTTTTACTCTAACGAGGCCATTCCTGCTATGGATTTACTTAGCCTGATGCAAAATGCAGCAAAGGTGAGATCACCTGTGGCCTTGCCAACGGATGGAAAGCAAGAGCTCCTTAAGAGGCCTCCTCTGGCTCCTCATCAGCAGTATAAGCAGCAATCAAGTAACCAGGAATCACGCGCACAAAAGGGGGTTGCTCCTAGCTCGAGGCACCCCCTTCTCGAGAACAATGGTAGAAGTTCCATGCAAGACAAGTCTGGCCACCCCTGTTACCCTGTGATTTCTCCTGCACACCCCTTTGCTTCATCATTTCAGAATGATGGGGGTTTTGGGAGGAATAACGGGTTTATAAGTCCAATCCCATTAACATCTCGAGGGCAAAGAAACATGGAGAGCCCCCATTTCATATCCCCTGTTGCCGACCACCAAGCTCAGAAATCTGCACTCTGCGATAATGTTGGCAGGAAAAGGCCATTGGCTTCATCCCTTGATAAAGGGAAGGGTATAGCTGGCATGTCAAATCCCTCCTCTATGAACCCTTTCCTGACTACAAAGGATTCGCAAAACTCCCTGAACGAACAGGGAACAAGACGCGAGAAGACAGTTCAGCCCAGCTCTCAGCAAGAAATTTGTGTGTTAAACAGGAACCCCAGTGAGTTCAATGACCTGAGAGAGCTGAGACGCTATACGATTGGGCCAGAAGACCTGAGACCCAGGGGAACAAACTGCGGAAAATCAGCACGGCCCAGAGGAAATGCCAAAAGACAGGACATGAGGATGAACAAACCTATCCCTGCTGGTAAGGACTGTGACGGACCGAGGAAATCTTAATCATTGGTTTAGTGCCATTGTTGTTGGGACAAAGGGGAGCTGCATTTGTGTGTCCCTTCATTAGCAGGGTTCATTTTGAGGGTTCTTTAAAAAAAAAATCTAGTGTTTTTTCTTTTTTGATGGCCATAGAAACACATTTTGAGGACCATTGCAGTTGATGTTGCAAGGCCCTTGATTATAAATAAACTACTGGAGGAGATTCTTTAGTGTAGAAGAATTACTTCAAGGAGAAATCTTAATTAGCACAGTTGTTTTGTTGGATAAATTAGTATAGGCTCTTTGTAATAGTAAGTTATTGTCCCTCCTTAGGGGCTTAAGCTATTGTATCCTTGTAATGTTTGCTAGAGCTTTGAAATAAAACTAAGCCACAGGTATAATACATATAGTTTTCTTCTGAGAACAATTGTGTTTGGAAAGTTTTCTTCGACTTTTAAATGATTTGGAAAACAGGGATTGTGACTTCCTGAATGCTGAAATTTCTAATTTGCAAGTAACCAATTGGTTAATGATCTTTGTTTGATTCCCTTTCATTCTCTTGAGTTGATTTTGTTTAAGATGATTTTACGGTAAAACGGTCGAATGGACACTTTTATTTAAAATATAACAATTTTCGTTTGAAAAGTAGCCTTTTCTTAAGGCCAAAAATGTGAAAAATAAAATACCACTTTACTTTTAGTCCAAAAGTATATTTCTTGGCTAAAATGTAATGTTGACTCATTGTAAGATGTCTTATATATTTAAGTTTTTGTGCTTTTTCATTACTTCCTGGCTTCATCTACAACGAGAAATTTAAATAAAGTGATTATCTTTTACCACTATTTTCTATTATAATTGGTTACAAACCATTGAGTTTTCCTTTGTATTGATTTGAATAATCCCAAATTTATTGATCTAACAAAAACAATTCCAAACGAGAAATATAATATGCAAAACAAAAAAACCAGAGTTGACCGGTGTCTCCAAATTTTTTATTGACACGATTTCAACCTATCCTTTTCAACTATAAATTATTTAAAATTTATCAAATATTTAAAATTTGTAATTTATTATGGAGTCAGAAATTTGGTGCAAAATTTGTGCAGTATACAATAGAATGACAAAAATAAAAAGAAATTTGTGACTAAACCAAGATACAATTATTTAATCATTCAAAAATATATATAGAAGAGCAAATTTCTATATTCAATCAAAAAGTCTAACAAACATAAATACATATGTCTTGAAAGAACTTTCAATAATGTGGTGTTTTGCAACTCAAACTTCAATTGGTGAGAACTTACAAACTCTAGCTTCATGATAAACAAGCCCAGATTTACAAAAATACCCTTGAGATGGACTACAATGGCTATCATCTGAGCAAACACACAACCCTTCCAAAGCACACCCATCCCATTTAACTTTCTCTTCCCCATACAAAATCTCATCTGACCATTCACTAGAAAACATCCCTTGTGGGTCCAATTCCTTTTTTACTTCAATAAACTTACCCCAATTTGGGTACTTTTTTGTCACACCCAAAAATGCTAAGTTCCTATTCTTAGCCCAATGTGGCTTTGCACCATACTTGAAAAATGCCATTTGCTCAATTTCTTCATACACATCTTGGTTTAATCTTGGTGTTTTTGGATCATCAGCTCTAAAATAATTGAAATCCACCACCACAGAGTCCTCTGGTTGGCCTAGGTAAGCATCCGAGGCCTTAACAAACCGGATTAAAAACCCGTTATAGAGATCGACCCCACAAAGATCTTCTGGAGATATTAAGTCCCTTAATTTTTTGACATCCCTAATGAAATTTTCAAAGATTAAAGCTGGGAAAATCGCGGTCGTTTCGTAGAAGGAGAGGCCTTTGATCCTAGGGTCCCAAGCACAAGTTTGGTCTATCCTTAGTCGGGATGAGTATAAACATGAACCAGATGTTTGCATTTTGCCTTGAGTGCCTATAATTGGATATCCTGTGAAGATTAGTTTGTTGCTCTTAAACCCATTGGCTATTAGTTTCTTGTATCCTAAGAATGTTTCTGCCATTGCGCACTTGCCCTTCACGTTTTGGGTACTTTCATATAGCTTCTCTGCATGTAGAATAAAGTTAAAACAAGATGAACATATATATATATATTATATAAGTGTATAGGCATTATATATACTAGGATGATAAAGTTGGAATAGATCAAAATGGATTTTTTTATAAGCATTCAAACTGGATATTTAACCTTGATCCTTTTAACATGTATTTCTGTACATAAATGCTTATTATCGTTACTATTTCAAACTTTTGATGTACATTCCTACAAATAAGAATTCGGAAAACTTGAATTTGTTAAATATTCAATCCGGCCTACACAAATATTACCGTACTATTACTAATTTCAATGGTTCACAAAAAGGTTAATTTCCCTATAAAGGTTATCATTTTTTTTGAGTGAGGAATTATCATTTGTTCTTAATTTATAATTAAAGTCATCTCATCACGGTCAGACTATCTTACATAAAGGTTTCACAAAAAAACTCGTATGAGCTAGACGGCCTCAACGTGAGGTGTCTTAAACAAGCATGACGTTATGCATGAGTATAGAGGTGACCTCATGTTAAAATGGCCTCATGAGAGACCTATTGCATAAGTTTTTGTCCTCAATAAAATTAAAGTAACATAAAATAGAAGAGTGACATTTATTTTGGAACGAATTAAAAAGACTGCCGAGTTTTTTTGGGTGAGAATAATATCAAGATTTAAAAAACACAACTTTTAAGAAAATACTCCGTAAAACATCGGGTAAGACCACATATAACACTAATTAAATTTCTTTAAAAGGGGTGTTTTTTAATCTTAAAATTATCCTCACCCTTTTTAATTAAACTACCTAATTAAACTCGAATAATAATAACTTGTTGGGAATATATTTTCAGCTATAATTGGCTACATCTTTTTGGGAATTTCTAGGACTAGAAATTCCCAAGGTTAACTTAACATCCCAAAATGTATGAGTTAAGGAGTAATTTTTTCTAAAATTTAGGAGAGCGAGTCAGAAAAGTACGTACCCATTGATCGAGTTGCTGTTGAGACCAAGACAGATTGTGATTGGAATCCAAGAAAATCATTCACTCCATCTCCAGAAGTGTTGAGAGGAACTCTATTATCATATCTGTAGATTGCAGTGTGTCTTGATGGATACCATGCTATGTCTCCAAATTCATATTTCTTGGCATGGCTCATGTATTCATCCTCAATACCCTCATCTTTGGTAAAATTAAACGTTATGCTTCTCTTGAAGGCTCTTTCCAACGAAAACTTTACCTGATTATACACCAAACTGTAAATGTTGTTGTTATCAAACTAGCTAACCAGTGATTGTAATGTTCAAATTCGCGCTCGATTAGTATGCTCAAAGAGAGCTCTAGATGTGGTCTAGGACCAGGACTACCATGTCCATATATATGTACAACTGACCAATTCGTGGCAGTTGTGTCTTGCGTCGCATATCTCGCAACTAACCTCCTCCATGAGGGTCCGGGTAGGGCTAATAGGATGCCCAGAAGGAGCGTAATCCCTTTTTTTTCTACTTAATTCTGGCAACAAAAAGGTTTTCACTCCCCATTTAAGCAAGCTATCCTTTCTAGCTAGTGGCTAAAACTGAAATAAGATAGGAGTAAAGAAAACACACACACGCAAAAGATATCTTTCTAGTGTACTTTGGAGTAAATTAATAATTGGATTGTACCAGTAAACCAAAATAGGAGTACTTATTGAGAAAAACCTCTAAAGACAAGGAACTTATAGCTGGCATTGTACTCCTATTTCTTTTCTAGATGGCTGACCTATAATGAACTGTCTTCTAAGCATTTGCATTTCTTAATCTCCCATTTTTACGGAAGAAGAATCCTTCATTCCCCATTCTTACAATTTGACATACTTATAGTTAAGGATCAATGGGATTATTTCATTAAGCAAGTGTTTTAACCAATGTAGTTTTTTCCCCTTTTTTGCGGGGTTTGTATTTGTTTTCATTTTCGATTTGATTTAGAAGCTAACTTATTATTAGTGTTATTATTTTCACAAAAACTTATTTAAGACCGTCGTATTGTAACTTTTGGGTAAGGAGTAGGTTACAAGTAATTTGGGGAATAAAGAGGGGATCGAAGTTACAAGTCATGAGAATAATGAAACCCAAATCCTGTTCTTGAGTACCATCTCCTCATCTCTTTGTTCTCAACCTAGCTAATATATACTCTAGTATTAATAGGGATAGCTACAGGGCACACTAATGCATTTGTCTTATCTAATAAATAATAGGAGTAATAAACTGAACGCTAGGGTACGTTCCCAATTGGGTTCACCCCTTTATTCACAAGTTTGTTCAAGTACAACACCAAATGAACTTTTTTTACACTATTTCAAATAGTTGACATCTATCAAGCAAACAAGCAATGTAGTCAAGAGACCAAAAATATGCATGATTAGTTAAGAAATTGTTCAAATACCTTGGAGATGAAACTTTAATGTTAATTTAAGAGTAGTGCCTCTCTCTCGTGAAAAAACTAGTTTGAACATTTTTATGGGACGAGTACTTATTACTTGTAATAGCACAATCACAATGCAAACTTTGAATTCAACCTAATGAGCTGGCATTGTACTCTTTTCTTGTGACTCAACATGGGTGGCCCTAGAAAAATGAACTGTCTTACAAGCATTTCCTATCCTCATCTACCATATTCAATTATTTGACGTACAAACACGCACATTCTTATATGATTATTCCATTATAAAAACTTACCAAATAGATCTCAATCAATTTACATAACTAATCACACAACCAAAAAATATATAATTAAATTAAAAAACACCAATCAAAATTATTACATACCTTAGAGATGACCCCTAAAACACCCAAAGAGACCTTAGCTGCCTTAAGAAGATGGTCATCATCACCACCACCACCCTCCAATCTAACCACCTTAGCAAACCCTTCAACCTCGGTCCCCGGAACGACGAGGCTAACACCGACAACATGATCATGGACCGCGCCACCATTCCCCCACCACGAGCTCCCGTGAGCCCCGGTACTTATCAACCCGGCCACGGTCACACCTTCCCAATACGGAGCCGCAACCAAACTCAACCCATTTTTCTCCACTTTGTTAATCAAGTCCCTTAAACCCACACCAGCATCAACTGTGACAACCAGATTTTTCACATCAATTTCAATCCCAGAACCATACAATTCTGTGCTTAGTAGCATTGTCTTGTTTGATTTGTTACTTGGACATGCTAGTTTTGGTATGGTATGTGAAAATCTGGTCACAACTTTTACCTGTTACCAAAAATTCATAACAAACAAACAAATCCCATCAATTAAAACATGGCATAAAAAGTTGTGCCAAATCAGAAGTTCTGAAATGGCACAAAAACCAATAAAGATAAAAAGGGTACAATTTACCCAATTTTTTTATTTTTTTTTTACCTTGAGTTTATTTTGATTAGCATTAGCAACGGCTAATCGAAGCTCTTCCTCAGATGTTGGGTAAGCTATGTTTGGGGATGTGCAATCTTTTCTGTCACCCCAGATACCATAAGCATTGTGGAGAGTACATAGATTAGATTTACATTGGATTGGGTCTGGTGGGGGTATAGCATGGAGGAGAGAGAAAATTGAGGAGCAGAATAAGGTGATTAGGGTGGGGAGGATGAGTAAGGGGAAGTTGCCCATTTTTGCAGAGATGAATTTGTGATTTGGGAAAAAATTTCAGATTTATATACTGTATTATTGTATATTTAAAGTGTATGACTTTTTAGATGTGGACAGGATGATTGTGGAAGGGAAAGTATTAATGGATATATTGTTATATATATATGTTGTTGGGAGAAAGATTATAAAGGGTTACTAATAATTTGCTTCAGATGCACAGCACCCAGGAAACGTTGAAGTTGTCATGATTTTGGATTCGAAGCTATTAATGGAAGATTGATGATCGCTAGTCGATCTTTCACTCAAAAAAAAAAATTGCTTCAGATGCACAGCAACAAGTCAACAGCATATGTTCAATGTTTTTTGGCATTTTTTCTGGCATAAATTGTAGAAGTTCATGACATCAAAGATTTTCAAGGTTATTGTTTTGGTATGTATCAGATGATTAAAGTATTTTATAGTTTTGGAATAAGTTCAATGAAATTAATTTAACTCATCATACAATACACAGTGTTTTTCAATTGAACAAAAAAAAAAAAACTATCCAACATATATATAGAAAAATCCTGAAAATTGTTTTTCATATGCAACCCATCAACACTATCATCTTTTTGGCTTATGTTTTAACTCATCCAATAATATGTTGGGTTGCATGAAAAACAATTTCCAGGACTTTTCTTTTGTGGTTTGTGTTCCAAATGTGTAGAAATAAAATTTTGGAAGAAAAACATTGTACAAATAATTTTCATAGGAAGTTAATTTTTCTTAACAAAGGGAAATACATTCCTTTTCAGTAGGATGAATATTGATATTCCCTGCTTGTCTTATCACACATTTTCAAGGTGATCTTTGACTCTTTGGTTATGTTTTGCCTTGTCATGACAAATCTTTAGATTTTTAACTAAGAGATCTTTAATGAGCAAAAAACTAATAAGAGATCTTTGACTTGCTGGTTAGTGGTTGGTTACTTTCTTCCTTGTCATGACATATTTTCAAGTTTCAACTATACTCCTTTCCCCCAAAAAAAAAAAAAAAATTAGGGTTCATTGTAAGTTTTTTTATTTACTCCCTTTGTCTCATAAAATTCTAAACGTTTACTTTTTTACGGTCTCCAATTCACCACTTTAACCACAAATAACTACAATGATATGAATATAAAAATTATTAAAAAAAAAGTATTTTTAAAAAATGTATAATAAAAGTATTTTTATTTTGTGAATATTTATTTATTTTCATAAATTAATGCTCAAAGTTTGTTAAGTTTAACTTTTAAAAAGCAAGCGTTTAGAATTTTACAGCTCGTCTTGTTTGGACTAGTCTATCGTGGACCAAAGGGTGAATCAAGGATATAGTCCAAATCTTTTAGGGACCTAGGAGGTATTTTTTAAAAAGATTTAGTCTTTGGTCTAAACCTGATAAAAAAAAATCCGGCCCGCGGGCTTGGCCCGAACCCGCCCATATTTTGGACGGACTTGGGATAAAGGTCAAACCCACAAACCCGACCCGAATGGCCCAAAATTTTATTTATTTTGAATTTTTTCATATTTTTCTATTAATTTGCTTGCTGTAATTTTAATTTAAACTTTTTCGAAAATATAATTTTGCAAATATGAGGTTATGGTTGCGTAGATCTCGAAAAGTTATATGGATTAAAAAAAAAAACCACCTCAAACACACTTCGGGATCAAAAGTTATGGTTAAAAAAAGAAAATTTACGATTTCGCGATTTGGCCCGAAAAGCCCGCTGACCCGCCCGAAACCTGATAGGGCCGGGTATGGACATGAATTTTTGGCCCGAAACCCAGATGATCCGGCCCAATGATCAGCTCTACTTTGGTCCACCGTAAACTAAGTCCACATAAGAAATTGTAAGAATTTTATAAGACGGAGGGAGTATTATTTTCCGTATTATTGGATGGTGGCTAGGGTGGGCAGCTTAATTAGGCCAAATTCTGGTGCTGAGGCCCAATTAGGATATGGGATCTAGGCCACAAACTTCTCGGCCCAGATCACAATGGACTTGGGCTACTTAGGATCCGGCTTATGTTATCTAGGAGGACAAAAAAAAAACAAATTTTTTTTTAATGGAAAGGGTTTTGGCGGCTTCGCAAAAATTGTTTGACACTCTCGTTTGAGCTCTTGATTATAATAAACTGAATAGATTTGTCCCAAAAGGAATCTTCGTATGTTGGTTTACATAAATTTGTAGGGCCTTCAACTATTGCTATCATCTTTTTGGCTTTAACTCCATCTAAATTATATCTGACATATGCTTCATCACTACATAGCTTTTCTTTCTGTGCTTAGCCTCCTCAATTCAAACCCACCCCATGTGAATCTGACATTCATGAGAGTTATTCGCACTAATGGTGGTTCATTGTAAAAGTCACAAGAGGTCGGGTCTAGATCCGATCAATTTAGTTCGGGTTTTTTCTGATTACGATGAAACTCTATTTATATGTGAACTATTTAGTTAAGCTATTCATAATATATTGAGCGATAGACTTAATATATTATTTGAAAAGCTAGTAAAAAGTAGGACAACAAGATTTAATCCATCGAGTTAATTTCAACACCATTTTTAGCATGACATGGTAGATGATATTATGATTTGATAACCTCCTTATCTATATGGAGAACATACATGTTGTATCTAACATGAGTATGATTCTCTCCCGATTCTCTTCCTTATTCGAGTATGTTGTTGGATTATAATGTTTTTTTCTTTCTCAATTGACCATTCAATTTGTTGTTGTGATTGATAATTCTAATCTCTCCATATATAAATTTTGGGGTTCAAGAATACCCAACAGGTGTTTGCTGCTAGAAAACAAGTAATGATTTAAGCCTCTTGGAGAAATGAATTTTTAGAATACTTGAGGTTGTGTGTTTTGAAATACATGAGTTGCCCTAAAGAGTCATTAAGAGTCTCTCATTGCCAAAAACATGAGAAAAAAGAAAGAACAAAGGGATAAAGAATATACGGTACAATTTTAATTTTCTTTTCTTTATTTTGGTGTTTGTGAGGTTTGGAAAGGAGTATATAAGAGAAGCGTAGAAGAGGATCTCTTTTCATTATACTCTCTATGATCATTGACGACAAATATCTTGCAAAATGTATGGTAAGTTGATTTCAAAAGTTTTGACCCATAATAACAAAGTATAATTATGATTAGAGTACCTTCTATGCACACAAAAAGAGAGTACAAGTTTATGGCGTTCTTATAAAACATAGTACCACATTCATATAGGACTGTCCCTTAATCCAAGATCATATCATACATTGTCATTAATAATACATTGAATATCCATATGCACCTTTAAAAGGTTAATATAAAAAACAAACAGACCAGCATAGCAAAAAAAAAAAAAAAAAAAAAAAAAGCAGACCAAGAGCCAAGAGGGGTCATACTCTATCTTCTTATGTGCTGGCTAACTTAAAATACTAATCAACCAGAAAATAATCAACTGTACCAATATCAGAAAGAAAAAGAACTCTCAACAGGAAGCTATTTAACCAGAAGTTAAACAATATCACTGCTTGGAAATACTTTCAACTTCCAGTTAAACAAATCAGGGCGATTAATAATCATATCCATATCATTATATCAATCATTTATTAATTATTTATGACTCATGCATCTTGTGTTAAATCTAGCCTTCCATTCTCTTGAAGGACCTTGATCAGCTGTACCCCTTTCCTCTTCAATCTAGCACTACAATTCCCCTGCTGCATTGCCAGCACCACTGCTCGAGCCACCTCCTCCGGCGGCGCCACCACCCACAGTTGGTGGTCCCCACCACCGCTGTAGACCGCAGCGAGGACGCTGACTGCGTACTCTCTCCCTCTACCCTCCGTCCGCCCCATCACTGCCACCAGCATTGCCACCGCGAGGGCGTGGGCCCGCACCTCGGCTGCCCCTTCGGGAATTGTGCACATAAGATCCAATGCCGCCAATGCCCGCTCGGCCGCCGTCCCCTCCAGGTCTGGCAGCGCGTCTACCACACGCGCTGCTGCGCCGCACTCCACCGCCACCCGCCGGTTCCCCTCGGCCAAGCAGAGCGCTAAGAGAATCTTGGTGGCCGTCTTTGACACCTCTTTGTCCTTCATGTACCCAATCACACCACCCATCACCACGGCTGGAACCACCACGGAGCCACCACCAACACCGCCGGAAACACTATCCGAGGGCGGGTTAGGGACGAGGGACTTCTCTATCATGTGGAGGGCAGTAAGGCGGTCCGAGTCTGACCCGACTGTAAAATGGAGCTCCGCCACGTGGAAGAGCTCCCGGAGGTCAGACAGCGGCAGCGGAGGTAGAGGAGGACAAGGAGGAGCAGGCGGTGGAGGTGGTGGTGGTGGAGGGGTGGGAGACGGGTCGAGTGGCGAGTCGGGGAACGTAGGCGGAAAACGCCATTGGGTGAAACTCTGAGAAGTGGAAGAAGATGATGATTCGGAATCCGAAGGCTTAGTAGTAGAGTGATGCAGTGGTAGAGGTGGAGGAAGCCGAGGTGGTAGCAGCGGTGGCCGAAGACGGGGAGGTGAGGTTTTAGGTGGTGGAGTAGGGCTGAGAGGTGAATCAGTGCACTGGCGGAAGAAAGCACAGGAAAACAGAGAGGTGGTTCTGTTTGGAGGTTTCAGCTTGGGTGGTGGATGACTTGTTTTCATGGTGATAGATTAGGAGAGAGAGAGAGAGAGAGAGAGAGTGGAAGAGTGAGTGAGTGAGTGAGGGAGTGAGTGTGTTAGATCTTGGGTAGTTAAGGTGAAGGTACGGAAAGGAGTGGGAGGAACTGAGGGAGTTTGACAGAACAGAGGAGTGTCAGAACAGGTCTGTTTTGGGTGATGGTTATATGAGTTGGGATTGATGTAGGCCAATACCTTTAATGCAGCCTAGAAATTATTGGCGGGTTTGAGGAGAGAGAAAATGAGAGACTTGCAAATGGTAACTCCTTCCCTTCTCAATTCACCCATTGATTGAAGTCTATTCTGGGAAATGGGAACTTATGGTCACCAAAAAAATATACTACCACTGTCAATTATTTGATCACAAAATGTTATAGAGGGGTTACATGAAGATCTAAATTCAGAAACAAGTCCAATTGTGTTAATACTTCACTTCAAAGATGAATACATGGTCCCCAAATTGTTGCATGAATTTGTCCATACAATAGATCATGTATGAATTACCCTACGAAAAGTATGAATCAACCCTCTTTCGCGTAAGAGTCACTCCTTTAAAGTTGGTCTATATGATTGAACAATTTCATGCAAGACCTACTCTACGTGCTATGTCTATATGCCTATAGATATAGGATAATGATAATACGATGTCGTATGTGCGACTGATACTACTAGCTAATTGGCTAGTCCATTGAGAGAGAAGTCGGTAAAAACTGTTCCCCTTTATTCCCATCCTTACAGCGTCTTATATACGAAACTCGTTTAGCTGTTATGTGTAGGTGAAGTAATTGAGCTTTGACGGTCAGAAACATGATAGAGCAATTCCAACAAGTTGTTTCACCAATGGGACTAGCCTGAGATTCAATGTGAAAATGTTTCTCTAGTACTTCTAGATTTACAACGAGAAGCTAATTCAACACCATAAATTATGCTACAAAATTTGTTAAAAGTTAACAAGTGTAAACATCATTGTAAACAAATACAAAGGTAAAGCAGCGCAAAGAGCAGAGAATCACCTCCACTTGTCTCTCAATTCTTTTCGCTCGGACAAGATCCAGGTGATGAAAATTCCCGCCACGAGAACAACAATGGTTAAGAGAAGCAATGCGTAGCTGAAATCCTCTGTTAGGGAGTCATATGTCCTTGAGGGTGCAAGGCGAGTGAAAAACAAATCGACTCCATATGCAAATACTAGGGTAGTAGACTCTAGCTTGGCAGGTGCCGAAAGTATGCCTCTAAGACCTTCAACTTTGAGGGTATGCGTCACATAAGACTGCAAAAGTAATCCGAAGGCCATAAGGATAAATGTAAATGTAATCAGTACAAAACAGCAAATAGAGCGGGAAGAACAGGGAAGTTAAACCAAGACAACCAGTTAAAGAGCAAAGAGCATCAGTAGTGAGCTCTCAGAAAAATGTAGAGAGGTGATAAAAAGAAAAAGAAAAATGTAGAGAGAGAAGCATAAATGTAAAATGATTGCTCAGGCAGTTACAAGAGCTTCTTCATTCAACATAAAATCCTCAAATTTTCTTATATTTCAGATTGATGACGGGCAAAGAAATTAATGGACTAATCATCTGTGACCCACTAACCATACTAACTATAGCACACTTCCTTATTTTTATCTTTTCCTCGACGGGGCAAGCAGTTGGTGAAAGCCTGATGCTTAGTTTGAGCCGTTTGAAAAAAGAACGTAGAAGCAATAAAGATGGTAGCACAATTCTCATAAGAATAAGCATTAAGCATGAAAGTTCTTTTTTATTTTATTTTTTTTAGAATAAGAAAAAATTTCCGTTAATTATCTTTTTTTTTGCTCGTCAAGAAAAAAAGAAGTAAACTACAAATCCCTCCAGTGCCGTTGAATATCAGTAAGAGACACCCCTTGAAAGGCCCCCACAGCCTTGGCCCATCAGCACAAGATCCCAAACATTGCCGTTCTAACAACCCCATCAAAGATCCTAGAGTTGCTTGCGCTCCAACCAAAGGCCCCATAAAATGGCAAACAAGGTGCATGCCACAATAATCTATGCTCCTTACTCCTCCCCAACCCAACATACAGTCTGTAGGTGCTGGCTAATAGCAGCAGGTGGGACAAAACACTCCCCCAACAACCGTACCCACAAGTTACGAGCAAAATCACATTGTATAGCAATACGCGCATGAAAATTCTAGATGAACATTTAGGCTCAGAAAGAGTAGCCCTGACTAACAAGGGAAGAGAATCAGCAAAGGTTGTTTATTTGATATGCAGAAGAAAAACATGATTTGGGAACTGAGAGCTTCATGGCAGAATCACATATATGGGATCCACAACATAAAAGTGGCACTGTCAAAGCAGATAGATATTGATGCTCCAGCATGATACACTATTATGGGAGAAAAGAATCACCTAGTAAAAGACAACACAACAACCAGTCGTCCACTACGGCGTACCTGAGGATTAATAGGTATGGAATCTGTGAGAGGTAAGAGTCCTTCTTCCCTTTCAGCCGGGGTTGGGTTCAAAGAGCGACGAGGGTCAAGAAAGCGCTTATCAAGAGCCAAAATCTGAGATTTGATACACATATCCAGCAGATTAGCCATGCACCAGTTTCACAGGAGCCATGTAAAGCACAAGATCAAATCAAACCTAACCTGATCGCCAATAGTTCCTATAAGAAGCTGCTTTACTGTTATTCCCTTTGCAGTTAATGTCACCGCTATATTCTTCACTGAGTGTGTGAAAAAATAAGATTGAGTCTTTGTCATGATTTCGGGTCGAGAATAAGAAGACACTGGCGTAGTAAGATTATGTTTTCCAAGAATGAGCTTCCAGACATCCTTGTTATCCTGCAGATGGAACAATAGAAAGAAGGATAGATATATCTTGATTCTGGATGGTCGAACTACTATAAAGGAAGTTATAGTAAAGCTCAAAGGTTTACCGCTCGGGATTGATCATAGATCTCAATCACTGACATCTCATATCGGTGAGCTCTGAGATTAAAATAGTGGTAGACAACCCAGTTCTCACTGAATACCTTCATAGAGATAACAAATAATTTAAAGAACTTTCCTCGGCAAAAACTTTAATTAAAAGAAATTAAAAATAAAAAAAAAACTACTTACTGCACGGACAGGACCCTGTGAAGCGTGATGTGTCACACGATGCAATATGCGACCGGTGATAGTATCAATAAGGTAGACAACCAACGACGCCTCATCTGGGGTCACTGATCCAATTTCGCCGGCAGCTTTGGGTGTGACGGTAGCTACGAATAATAGATTTTTTGATATATACTTGTACATCACATCTCGATCTCCCATGACTTTGGCTTGAGTATGTACCACCTAGAAGAACAGTAAGCAAGTGTTTACACTCCATATAGCTCCAGACAACACGAAGTATCTCAAAAACCATACCACCGCCCTCACCATTGTTGGAGAAACATAATAATGGCAAAGAATAGACCCAAAAAAAAATAATAATAATAATAATGATAATAATAATGCAAGGAAGAAGCAAATGCCTTTTCGTAAACGAAATTTTTAACTGCCAATTGCTTAAACAAAATCAATGTTTAATGGTTAATGCCCATTGATAAGCTTACAATCAAGTGAAATTCTAATTCAAAATAAGCAACTAAAGGGAGACATGAGAACATGACCCATTAACCAACTAGTAGTTCCTACTAGTTGGAAATTCTATGATCCAATAAGACCATTAATTCTAAAGCATAGTCCAACAACCATGAGTCCATAACGCGCTTTGGACACCAAAAGCAGCCAGTACAGGTTGTCAACCTTTTTTCCTTCCGAAAAACGTTACATATCAGCGTAATTTGGGGCCATTTTGGTTGCCATTCTATACACCATGAATTATGTAGCAAGTAGTTCAACATTCAAGAACTTTATGCAAGTAATTGCAGTTCATAGGACAACTGGTTATACTTTCTGACCATTTTCAGCGGTTCCAGAGCCCTAGTTGCTTTCAGGAAAACCATATCATCAAGGTATATAAAGTGAAAAAGGAAAATAGAACACAGGGAAAATCCACGAAGAAAGGGAAGATCTTTGGCTCTAGGGCATTTTATGTGGATTGTTGTAAGCATGCTGCAACTCCCGACTTCGAGAGGTAATAAAAAAATTGGCTCCTGATAGAACAATGTATATAACACTCATGCCATTGTGTAAGAGACACAAAGTCTCAAGCAGCCTAAGCCACAAAAGCAGGAGTTGGATATTTTCCAGTTGAACAATAATATGTTTCTAAGTTATGCACCCACACACCCATGCATCTAAAAGCACTCTCTTTCTGCCTCACTCCTGGCCAGCCATCTAGGAAATCTGGGTTTTCCTCACTCAGTCATTCTCTTCCAACTTTTTTGTCATCAAGTTCTCTGCTCCTCATGCAGAGGAAACTCCACCAACAATGAAGTCAAAAGTGGTCCTTGACCACAGCTCATGCCCTCTCTCAGGACTTCCCTCAGACATCTAGAGGGTAATTCTCAAATAGCAAAACATCAAAACCAGAAAATTCATAAAAAGAAAACAGAAGCACTTGGAGGATGCTCTGACACGCCAAGTAGACGAGGTAGATGAACACAAGCATCAATTAAAGTCAACCTTTAGAACAAAACTGAACAGTTTATAAGCCACAAGGAACAATGATCGGACTTGGAAGAATAATCAAGAAGCTTTCACAGTTGCAAAATCAAAATCAACTAATAAGAATGAAAATTTCAGATGGTCACAGGACACTCACTGGTGTTGGTGGACAGATGGAATGAAAAGCAATAAGAGTGAAAGCAAACATACCTCATTTGATTTTGTAGTAGTGGTTGATATAATTTTTTCTGAGTCTGAAGGAAGTATAATCGACCAGAGATCCCTTGAGCTAAAGCAAAATTCATCATCTTCCTCAGACATGCAACTGCTTTTCAATGCATGTCCTTTCAAAATGCTGTTTTCAGAATCAACCGAGTACCAGTATATGTTAGGAAACTCACGCTGGAAGATAACAGCAGCTTCAGGAGTCCTAGGGTATAAATGCACATTTCTGTTCGCGTCTATTATTAAATGGAGGCGCTTTTCTGTTGAATCCGCAAATGGCAATGGAATGACTTCCATAACAGAATGAGTCAAGACCAGAGAGTTAAGCTCCTTTCCGGTGTAGGTGTCTACAATAGAAAGAACACCTGGTGCTTCAATTCCATATCCACAGCGGCCAACAACAAGAACAGATGGATTCTCATCCAAAGCATGATGATGAGGAACCTGCCACTGGTATAGGTTAAGAGCAATAGGCTTTTCACATATCTCAGACTTCTGTAATGAAGGCAGCAAAAGTGACCAAACCACTCGCCCATCACCAGTGTGTAATGCAAAAACTTTCCCTGATTTAGTCAGCACTATGAGCAGCTTTCTGAAGCCATTATGGTCTCGGGTCAACTTGCTTTTCTCTGAGCTTTTTAACCTCAATGCTTGGATGGCAACCACATCTTCAGGGCTTGCAATCATTAGAGTCCCTTTGAGCTTCAACATGTGTCCCTTATGTGACAAAACCCAAAATAAGTAAAAGCAATGGAAAAGATAACTCTAAATCTCATTATTCAACACAAGCAAACTTTTCAAACTATTTGCAAGGCAGCAGCAAACTCTTCTGGTATGTAAAGAACATCAGATTACAAAAATCATTTACTCAGCTTTTTTGTTGTAAATTTCCATGAGACGCTCAGAACAATTTTTTCAGATATAGGGTTTGAATGCATAAATCTGAGATTTGTTAATCTGAAGGTCAGGTCGACCAAGTGAACAGTTAGAAATTAGGGATTTGGTTTGGCAATGACGAACAAACTTGCTGGTATGATTTCCCATCACCGTGGTGGTCAATTGGTAATTAGGCTGTCTGGACTGGCAACATCGAACAATTGTATTACCTACCATCCTAACATCGAGACGTCAGTATACCTTGGTCTAATTTCGCTAAGTCAGTATACCTTGTGAATGTTTCCTTGTTTTTTCCTCCCCCAACTGGATGAATAAAATAATACTTTTTGGATAATAAAATAACTGGAGAAATTTATGGGATCTATTAAGTATTAACCTACTCCCTAAATTTATTTTGTTTTGAATTTGGGGAGAGGGGGGTGTGTCAGGATTGAATGTGTAACATCTAATTGCGGTTTCAAATTTTGTGACCAACTCCTCATAAAACTCACGTCCCCGTATAATAAAATTTGGTTATTTGAAAGATATGAATAA
Source organism: Tetragonia tetragonoides (assembly GCA_038025085.1). Lineage (NCBI taxonomy): Eukaryota > Viridiplantae > Streptophyta > Magnoliopsida > Caryophyllales > Aizoaceae > Tetragonia > Tetragonia tetragonoides. The sequence goes on along the minus strand of CM076153.1, from coordinate 13,671,139 downwards.
CATAGCTTTCCCCCTTGATCTTTCTTTTTTGGGCCAGGGCCACCCGATAACAAGTGCAAATGAAAGGACCACCCTACCAATTTACCATGGCATAAGATATAACATGGAAACTTTTTGAGCCTCCCTTTGATCTTCTATTACCATCCTCGGGTGTTATTGGGAAGTTTAACACCCTACAAGGGAAATGTGAACTACATACCTACATATTCAAGTGCATGTAAATTACAAGAAATAGGGAGACCTAAATTGAGGAGAATGGTTGTAGAGATAAGTGAACAACATCAGTGTAACAAGGGGATCACTTTAAGGATGTAATCAGTCAGCAGTTGGTGACTCTCCACTATAAAGCAGCAAATGAATCACAAAGATAGGAGCAGTAAAAGACATGTAAAAGCAGCAAAGTCTCAAAAGATATTTCTATGCTAGCTGAAATAGACAATAACTGGTAAATTACTTATAGAACAGAACCACAACTCATCAGTCATCACTCAACATATATATTTGCATACATAGAATATGTACCTTTAGCCATTCAAGAAGCCCCTGCTCTACTTTGGCAACTGATACACCTTTCTTCTCCACAGGTAGCTCTGAGGTGGTTGCGTCAACAACTGAAGCAAGCCCATCTTCTCTACTCCAGACAATGTCACCTTGTTGCAGCAACAATAAAGAGTGATCTTCCATAACAACCAATGCCCTAAAACCATGAGACCTGTCAGTTCGGATATAATTATTTATGAAAACCTTCTGAACAAGCCCTCTGTGTTGGTCCATCTGAATGCTTTCCTTTAAAAGATTGGTATTATAGTCATGACCAAGCTTCACTGTCAGATGTATTTTACCACCTCCACAGTGTACAGTTCCAAAAGCTTTCTGCTCTTCGGTGAATGAAAGCACATCGCTAACAGCTGCTGAATCATCAATTTTGTCCAAAGCCTCAAACTTGCCATTGTCATTTACTCTCATAAATACTATATAGGAACTGTACTTTATGGCAAACATCCCTTCTAGTTGTGGAGGTAGTATACTCGCTGTCCCAGAAAATTCAGGAACAATATCACGAATATGTTCCTCCTGGAAGCTGATTTTCCCATCTTTTAAGTTCAATTTAACGAGCATTGTCCGACTAGCATCCAAAGTCACTAATATCTCACTGGAAACCAGAGATACTTCCCTGGAGAAGCCACCTGAAAATTCTGCAATATCATGCTTGAGGATCTCACCCGTCCTTACATTTATTTCATAGGCATGAAGTTGGGAGAGGCCTGAAAATCCTACAGCATACATGATATCACCAGTTACAGGCTTGATCAACTGCTGAAGCTCCACACTGCGCACACAATAATCATTTGACAGTTAAGTTCAGGATTATAGATTTATAATTTATTAGTCGGTTTTCTTTTCTTTTTCGTTTCCATTTTTCTCTTTTTTTTTGGGGGGGGGGGGGGGGGGGCGGCTGTGATAGAAACCAAACTGGGTAATCTTCCTTACCTTTCAGCGACTAGTTCTATATTCCATAAGACTGCCCCATCTATGCTTGAAACTGCATGGAGGCAACCATTACTGTACACAATAATTGCATTATCTCTGTCACCCTTTATTTCAACCTGCGTCACAATACCCAGTGAAGGTCATCAGCGGGTGTTATTATGTCTTGTCTGCAGACATCACAGCCTGCTTATGGAAGTTAGAGCACACCAAGCCAATTGACATAGAAGCTTCAACAAAAGTAGATTCTAAAAAAGCAGCTCAGCCAGTTCTAGCTGCTCTAGCTATACAAAGAAGTGTCACTGATCTCCAAAATTTCCATTTTGGCCACGGTTTCAAATCATTATGCTAGAAACCAAGAATCCATTTACCATAATAAACTCAAAAGGAAAGTGGACCAAAACAGCAGCCATAATCATAAGAGACAATGAAGGAAAAATACAGAAAGGAGAGTTATGACCAACCACGGTCAATAATGATGATTTTGAGGGCTTCTTGCCAGCAAGGAACGATTCCCACACCATCACCCCGTCCGGAAGGTTCCATGCTCTAACAATACTTCCGTCTGATGAGAGTGTAATCACATCTGCCCAACAAATAAAGAAAAAATTCCATGTCAATGAAAACTACTTCCAGTCACTCATCACTGACATGATTTCAATACATACCGGGAGCTAAAATTCAATAATAACACTAGAAAGGGGAAATGTTATTACATTACAGTTACTACAAGTAAATTCTATTTTAATTTAGCAGCAACTAGAAGTAATATTAATGTAGCATAGAAACTGAATAACAATAGTTTGACGTCAGTTTTATGTTTTAAGTCAAAAAGGAAAATTATATATGTCAATGAAGGCCGATTCCAGTCCTAGTTACTCATAACTAACATAATTCAGTTTCCCTAAAGCATTCTCTGAACTTCAATTTGACAACATGTACCATAAGCTATAATTTCAGCAATTATACTAGAACGAGCACACAGGTTAGTACATAGCAAATACAATTACTAGAATCAAGTAGAAACAACTGAAAAACAATAATTTGACATCAGTTTTACTTTCCCTAATCCAATTGTACACATACATTGCAACAACTAATGTACATATAAGAACTCACATCCTCATCTAATCTAATGTATACACAACTTCCATTGACATTTCTACAACTAAAATAAATTAAACGAATCCGAAAACAATCCGATGCACTTACATTTCCCTAACGCAAGATCAATGTGATCAATCCCATCCTTCTCTGCCAACACATGCCGCCAAACTATCAACAAAAACAATCAAAAACCACAACAATTAATCACTTCATCCTCTTTTTTGTTTCCAATTTTACGAAACAAATCAATAAAACGAATAATAAAAAAAATAAATAAATAAATAAAACTTACAAATCTCTCCACGACGAAGATCGAGCGAAGCTAGAACATTCTCCTCAGTAGAAACAACAAGCCTCTTTCGCCCTGCTTTTTGAGTGTGGAATATTGCTTGCTTCACTTTGCCTATGTATTGCTGGTGCCTGCGATTCGATTATTACGAACGTTATAGAAATTAGATAAAAATTATTGAACTTGAATTGAGTTGAAGTGAAATTTGTGAAATCGATTTGAGAGAGAGAGAGAGAGAGAGGGTACCAGTCCATGAGGCCGACTTGATCTTCGAAGAGAGAGAAAGAGACAAGACAAGATGATAAGGAGAGTAAGAGAAGAAGAGAAACCCTAATCGCCATAGCCATGGCGACTAGCTGGTTGAAGTTGAAGACTCTCCTGTGGAGAGAGAAAGAGAGAGAGAGAGAGATCTGAGAGTGTTTGTTGTTAGTGGAGAGATTGTGGAGAGTCAGAGCTAATTTTGAAGAACTCTTTCTCAGCTCTCCCTTTGGAGTTTGGAGTCTCTGACTCTAGTTGTATGGAATTCGGGTTAACCCGGATTTGTTTCTTGTGCTTGTAGCTCTCGGGTCAATTCAAAAAGGGAAACTTTTAAAATGTTATTGAACTAAGGCTCCGTTTGGTTGGGGTGAAAACAGTTTTTCTATTTTTTGTTGTTTGGTTTAAATTGAGAAGGAAAATAGTTTTCAGGGGGAAAAACATTTTCACTTATATAGGTGTAAATGTTTTCCCTTCAAAATGAAAGGAAAATATTTTTCTGTTGGTGGGACATTAGGTCCCCGGAGCACTAATAGTGTACTTGATCATCGGGTTTGGTTGTCGGGACATCGGGTCATAAAAAAAAAGTCGCAGCCGACTTGATTGGGCCTCGGGCCACTTTCTCAATATGTTTTTTTCTTCAAATAAGTATAACTTTTGACTCCGATATGCGTTTGAGGTGATTTTTTTTTTTGAATCCACCTAACTTTTCAAGATCGACGCAACTATTTTAGTAGATTTTTTTTTTAAAAGTTTTTCAGGATAATTATTTTCCGTTGTAACCAAACAAGAAAAATGTGAACAGAAATACATTTTACACTGAAAATACTTTTCAGTTGAAAACGATTTTCCGCCCAACCAAACAGAGCCTAATTGTGATGATCTTATATGTTTAAAGGGCGTTAGTAATGGAAAAGGCTACATGTACACTTAGATGGTGTTTACTACCTTGCAATCAATTGCAATGCAATGCAACCATTTTATAGAGTAAATGTGTGGTGCAAAAGGAAGAAGGGGTTGAAAAGATATAGAAAAAGTGAGTTTGATTGCGTCATCCAAAGTAATCACCATTACATTGGAAAAATTGAGCAATGTGATTACATTAGATAATGCAATCAACCTCACTTTTTTCGTCCTTCTCCTCCCACTCCTTCACTTTTCACCCCACATATACTCTATAAATTGATTGCATTGTATTGCATTATGATTGCAAGGTAGTAACGAACCCTTAGTGTATGTAGCAAGATATACACAATAATTCATCTCACCCTTCCACATGTTAAATTAAAAGAATTAATTTTTGATATGTGATAAAAAATGAAGGGAGTTTTGAAACCCAATTTTTCACTAGAGGAGAGTAAAAAATCACTTGGAGCCAAAATGAATTTAGTATGTGCTTTGAAAAGCTAAAAAAATTGAAGAGATAATTATCAAAAAAATTTGGATGAGAGAGAGAAGAAAAATGGCAGCAACCATAATATATGAGTTCTACATTATTTACGACCGACAGGTAATGGAAATAATCATCGTCAATATAAATGTCAATGTTAGTAGCAAAATAAGGTTTATAAATTATTTCAATCTTATGTAACCAAAAAAATTATTTCAATCTTAATATCAATGTTGGTATCATTGTTGGGTATAAATATCAATGTTATGTACACATTCAATACTTTGGTCAAAGTATCTCAAGATTTTGATAGCAAAATTGGTGCATTCAGCAATTTTACTTCCATAATATTCATTCGTAATTTTAACCCTTGTTTTTACGTTAATTCGAATCAATTTTGTTTGCAATCTCGTCGGAAAAAACAGTGTAACGTCGAAATTTGTTTTCCAACTAATCTTGCGTTGTCTCACCAGAATTTTATTTTCCAAACAATTTGTAGTGTCTCCCGGGAAAAACATTGGGTCGGGTATTCAAAGGACCGACTTCACCGATCAATTTCATGTTTGCGAGCGGGTAACCAAAACATTTGCCCACCGGAAAAGTTATGCAGGTAAGGTACTACGTAGGTCCTTCATTCATGGTGGTCGATGTTCATATGGATGGACGTTTCTATTTTTATTTTGATTCAATATGTGATTAGATGTGTGTTACCCATGTATGGGGAATGAGAGAGTAATTAATAAGACACCCTTTTCCATTTGAAGTTTAAAAATTGAAATTCATTACTAAGTTCACATTTGAGTTAAAAAAGATTCTATTTTTATTGTATTAGTGGGGTAGATGAATATTCTACCAATCTTGACACATGTACGGTTAAGAAAACTTGTGTATATAATGAGATACTCCCTCTCTCCCATAATATAAGTCGTTCTAGAAAATTGATTTTTTTTTTCCCATATTATAAGTCATTTTAGAGTTCCAACAAAATATTTATTATAATTTTCCCATTCTATCCTTATTTCACATTATCTCATTGATGACCCACTTTTGGCTAAATACAAAGTCAAGGGGTAAACTAGTCAAGTATAATTATTTTCTATAGACTTGAGACTATTTAATAACTTTCTTAATTCGTGTGCAAAAACTTTAAACGACTTATATTGTGGGACGGAAGGGAGTATACACTTAGTGTAGGTGTATCATGGTCCGGAAATTTGGGTGGAGTGTATAATATAAATTTTTGGACATTGATGAATAGTTAGTGAATACTTTCCTTTTTATTTTCTTTGATAATCCAAGCAATAAATCTTATTTCCAACTATTGGGGCAATATAAGTTCTTAATAGATGGTAAGCCCCAATCCTTCTGGTTTCTTCGTCTGGTTTAGTTTTTTAGTTTCATTATTGGGAATAAAATCAGTCTCTCCTTCTGTGAGAGTTAGTTTGTCCCAATTTTTGGGTATGACTGTCTCTCCTTTTGTGAGAGTACTGTTTATTTTCTATTTCGTTATTCATATGGCGGTATTTCAGATCATCTTCTTCAAGAGGCTTTCTATGATGTCAGATTTGTACGTTCAACAAAGCTATGGCGACAGGGCCCTCCGCGAAAAGGCTGTAATATGGAAAACAGCGATTGAAAGGAGACCGTTCGGACTCGTCGAATCTACCATGCTAAATAGCTTTATTACTCGAATGTTATTTGATGTTTTAGAATTGCATCTTGTTGTTTCTGATTTCGTTTGTAGATGCCGTATGGCTTATTATTATGAATGAATTTAATTTTCCCCTAAAATAAAAAATAAAAAAATCCTTAATACTGTATATTTTTGCCTAACTACATATAGTAAGAGACTTTGTACAACCTCTAGGTTCTAACCTCGATAATTGACTCTTCAACAATCCTATTGGAGACTTTTCCAAAAAAAAAAAAAAAAAATCTATTAGAGATCCAAACCATCTAATAACAATACATTAACATTACCCCAATGTCTTCAAAGAGGCTCCTGCCTAGGCAGGGTAGAGGGAGTCGATTGTACACAGCCTTACCCCTGGCCTATGAGAGCAAAGCCTTACAGAGAGGTTGTTTCCGTTTGACCCGAGATCCAAAGTGCGATGACTATCGACAACTTCACAATACATAAGAAGTGCTGATAATTTTATGAGCCATTTTCCTTTAGTCCATTATATTCCAAAGCCAGAAGGTATTAAGGGCCCGTTTATTTGAATATATGGGAATGAAATGAGTATGAAACTTGATACCTATGGGTATGAAATGGAAACTTCATACTTGATATCATGTGTTTGGTTCAATCTAGGAATGAATTCTTGATCTATTTTTACTGTTTGGTTCACCTAAAGTTATGGAATCAAACCCGATTACTTATTTATTTTTTTCAGTTGTAAATAAAGATAAAATAAGAAAAACAAAAAAAAATAAAAAATGTCAAATGATCTCATCAATTCTTCACGCCATGGAAATTGCCCACAACTTTCTCTCTCCTACCTTGCCATGGTTGTCACCTACAATTTCCAGCCAAAGTTTTCTCCCATCCACTCAATCCATCTATGGCCTATTCATCTCTCTCTCTCTCTCTCTCTCTCTCTCTCTCTCTCTCTCTCTCTCTCTCTCTCTCTCTTCACTGTCAAAGACTCAATTTTGTTCACTAGATACAAATTGGGGGCTATAGACCATAGATCGGGACTTTTTGACCGTCCATATATGGTCAGCAACCTGTAATTTTGCGAGCAGGGCCGGTGAATTTGGGCGGTCTGTGTGATGTTGTGGTGGTGTCTTTCTCTCTCATCCTCTTTGTGTTTCTTATGCGTGGAGATAAAAATGGTGGTTGGTGGTAGTGGTTTTGGTGGGATGGTAAAAGATAGCCATTGCAATGGAAGTTGAAGGTGCCAACCATGGTTGGGAATGGGTGTGTGGATGGAACCGTAGAAGTGGATTGTGGGAGGGAGGGAGAAGAAGCAATTGTTGATAATTAGATGAGAGAAAAAAAAATAAAGAAATAAAACTGATACCAAAGGTATGAGAACTTGATACCGGTGGTAGATGGGCGGATTCAAGTAGTGTAGTTTTGGGGGGAACTTGATTCCCACGGGTATAAGGTTCCAGATCCAAAAACCCCTAAACAAACACTTAGTAGTGATACTAACCCATTCCATTCTCTTTCAGGAAGCCCAAACTAACACCCCCTAAAGTTTTTGGTTCCACTGACAATGGTGGACATTAAAGTCTAAACCATCTAATAACAATGAACATCATAAAGCCTGCAGACTTTAGGGACCCTACAAGAAAGCAATAGTAGCTAGCAAACCAATTCGCCTATAGTGCTCATAATATGTTGATCGAAGAGATGGAAGTGAAAAACAAAGTCAGACACAACCAAAATTAACTAGTAGAATGTCAATTACATCAACACCAATATACGTGGGTCCTCACAAAAATCTACACCAATATACTTGGTAGTTCATGGCAAATAAAGTCTAAATCAATTTGCAGCTGGCACTATTACCCTGACGGCAGAAATATTTGTTATGAATTGGGTCCAAGCATGATTTTCATCAGCACCCTCCACTGCTGCTACAAGTGGTTCTTCATCACTCTGATGGTCGACCACCCCCTGCTCGTTTTCATTACTGGTGTCATCAGTGCTGCTGCTGCCAGATGAAAAAACGAGTTCTGCCGGTGGGAAGATTATCTCCTTCAAATATCTGGAATGACATAACAGGCACATTCTCCCCACTAAAAACCACCTTCCTCAGTCCATAGAAAAATTCATCCCAATTCAGCTTGAGGGGGTTCAAGTTATTGTCATCATTGCCTTCGTAATATGCTCGAGTGTACTGTGGCGCGCAAGGCCACAGTACATGGGGTAAATGTGGTTCACCCTCGCCAAATACACTTCTCCAAATCTCAGATGCAAGAGAAGTATACCCAAAACAACTTGTACATACCAGATTTGCCAAATGGACCTCTTCCCCTTCCTCTCTTCTTTCAAAAATAGGAATATGCCTTTGCCATAGGGCCTCCCTCTCTTCATCAGTGAGCTTAAACTCTTCTACAAAAAATGAATCACTAGAATCTGTTTCAATAGGTCGGCCAGGACTTGCACTCTTCTTCGACGAGGCGTCATGGGATAATGACATTCCGGACGATTCCGATAATGAGGATGATGTCGATGATGAGGACGATGAACTATCCTCACTATCTAAGTGATGGACATTAAAAGAGAAAATGAACAGCATATATCAAACCTGCAAGGCAATAATAATTAACCTGAGTGGACAGCTTAGAAGATTCATTGACTAGATTGAAAACTTAAGGCAGACAGTGGTGGTCTTTTCTGCATATATATTGAAGTTCAATGCCATAGCTACAAAGCCAAACATGTATTTTCTTTTTGAACTATTGGAAATTTACCTTTCGAAGCAATTATTGGGTCCCTTGTCAGCTTGATAATCACAAGGATCATCTAAGGTAATATTAGCAGCAGCTAGAAAAACAAATGCATAAATGTAAAGATTAGTGGCTACTTTCTAGTGAAGGTGGGAATCAAGTGGGTAGGGGGGAAATAAAGACATGAATAACTAAACAAAGCATTTAGCTAGGAAACTGAAGACTAATGGAAAACCTTGATTGTGTTGTTCATTTGACGCTTTCTCCAAGCTCTCCCTCATGCTCTCAGTAAGCTCAGCAAATAGTATCCAGTCCCTGGACAACCACACACGCACAGAATTAAGGATCAGCAAAGTTACACAATAGCCACAGAATGCTAACAATCTCCAACGGTTGTTGGCCTGTATTTTTTATTCTTATTAGCTATGCTTCCCCCAATGAAGATTCAGTATTATCTATCAGCGTATCATCAGTCTTTGGGTTGAGGTCTAGGGGGTTTCCTGTCAAACCAATATAATGAAATGTCCGAAAAGATGGATTCAGCTAATTTGAGGGATTTTGTAGGTTTTAGTCTATATTGGAGGTAAACTGGCGTGGAATGACAAAGTGCAAATAACCCATGTACGATATGTGGTAGTTGTATGCAATGGTTGCGGAGCAAAGTCACTTTTGAAAAGCAACTATGTGAGTAAACTAGCAAATAGGTTCATCCAACATGTCATAAAAACTTTCCTGTCTGAAGTAAATTCAGATCAGCACAATGGAACCATGGCAAATAAGAGGCAATGTGTATATACCATGGCAAAATAAGCAGATTGCTGGAACCTCTTGGTTGAGTCTTGTAAGAGTAGTCAATATTCTGCTCAGCATGCCCAAGGTCATTGTTTTTGTTGTCAGTCACAGGCAGTGTTACAGCTTCAAACCTGGGTTACACAAAGCAATTAGCCAACAAATTAAGCCCCACCTAAACCCAAAAACTGCCAAAATAAATAATTCATGAATAGGAGAAATGGATGTTCGTGAGGGACCCACTTGGCTTGAGTTATGCCTTTGGGGAGAATAGTGGGGTCCACAGCAGGCTTCACCTTCCATTCAGCATTGATTCAACCTGAAATTTGGAACAAATTCTCGTTAGTCATCATCAATTAGTATTAAATGGCTAACGAAACTGGGGGAGTTATAAAAGACAACTTACCAGAAGACGATTGGCATCATCTGTTCAACGCCAACAATTACAATTAGAAGTTTACACAAAATAAATTTCAAACAAAATTCGAAAACAGGAGAAATAGAGCGAGAGAAGCTGACCATAATGAGGTCTGACTTTGAGTTTGTATACAATTACCACCCCACCTATGCACAATCCATAAGAAATCCCCATTAAAAATATCCACAAGTAAACAAAACAATATACAAAAAAGTATTTGAGTTTGAGTTAAACCAGACGAAAAAGCTATTTCGCAGAGCATACCCGATAGAATTCCAGAAAATCTGAGTGCCATTGGTAGTGATTGATTTGAAACTTCTTCGCTGTATAATTCGGCACAAACGATAATATCAAAAGCTAGAATTAACCTTGAGGTAAAGCGGGAGGAAAGAGGAAAAACCAGATTCTGATAAAATCTGAGTGCTATTGTGAATAAAGAAATTCGAATTACGTGAAAATCAAAATTTCTCTCTAAATCAAAATTTTCGCTCTAAAACAAAAATTCATTCGCTCAACAAATTCGATAGCGACAAACCTAGAAATTCGAAATTAACAAAACATGAATTTCCATCCATTCGCAAGATACATTATCAATAATACTCCAGCAATCAGAGAGTTCATACAGATTTCAGATTACAAACAGAATTTCCACATTACCTCAACATAAAATTCAGTGAAGTAAAAATTGGGATTGCATTAAAATTCAAATGTAGAATCAAAATTATCCCCAAATTCATCAGCAAAAAGGTTCAAACAACAGAGCTGTAGTCCATTTAACTAAGAACATACTTAAGATTGAACTGACATTGATGAGTTGATTCAAGTTACAGACTAATAACAAAATTTGCAGTAGTGAAGAATCATCTAATTAAGGTTTATAAATGAAAACTCAAAATTAGTCTAGAATTTTCATCAAGCAGGTTCTAACAACAGCAAAATTGCAATCGATGAGACAAACCATAAACAGCAAGGAGATAATCAAAATATCACACTACATTTTCCAAAACAGAGCAAGAATTAAACTCAATAGCTACAAAAACTCTAAAATAATCGGAAAAACAGTTCACTGAAAAGTTCTAGAACAATAATCCGTTAAAATGAAAAAATAATGAACAACGAAAATCAAACAAGCTAAAATGGCGAAAATCAAAGAGAGAGAAATTAGTTGCAAGAAAAATCACCATTTTTGGCCAAATGGAGCTTTGCGAGCTAGCAGTGGGTGAGAGTATAACATTTTCGCAGATCGTAATTTTGCTTCGACTTACAGAGAGAGAGAGAGAGAGAGAGAGAGAGAGAGAGAGAGAGAGAGAGGAGCTTATATAGAGGTGAGATGGAAAGAGAAAGAGAGGAGAGAGAATGAAGGGAGGGAGGAAGGGGATGGGTGTCAGAATCTGGTATGTAACAGAATGCCCACCAAAAAGCTACCGTAATTATTTTTGTGAGAAGATTTTTTACTTTTTAGTGACAAAAGCATGTGCACGGTTATTAACTCTCAAGTCTCAAGCTACAATTTTACAAGGGTTTTTTTTTTGTTTCTTTTTCTTGTGGGTTCTTTATTTTCAAGCTGTGCTAGGGAGAATGAAGAAATTAGATTTTGAATTTGAATTTTTTTTTTTGATAGGTAGATTTTGAATTTTTGAACTTTGACGATGTTAAAAGATTAGCATATGTTTTGACACAGAGGATTTATTTTTGACAAAACTTTCATGTGTATGGAGTATTTGTTTTTTGAAATAATCTAATGACATGCGTTATTTATGTGACCTTGAAAAGATGTTTCGGTTTTATTTACAGAGAGTAAAATTACTTTAAAGTAATCCAATTTTCCTTCTTTATATTTTGTACTTCCAATCACTCTATCCGTTCTTGCATGTGTTCTAAGATGTTAACATTAAGGGCATGTTGGAAATGAAGGTAATGATTAAGGGGATAAAAAATTAAATTATAGGCTAAAATGGGAAATGTAGGAGTGAGGTGGTGGGTGTTAGATTTTGTAAAGAGTAGGGTAATCGTTACCCCCATTTGGAATTAAAGTTACTCACCCTCCCCCTAGAGTAATGCATTCCCCCCCTCACCCTTTTCTCCCTTTATTTCTTCATTATCCTCTTAATTATTACCGCCACTACCATCTCCACCTTCCTATTTTATTTACCATTTAATTTGTTTCATTACCCTTTTAATCATTACCCCCAATCCAAGCATACCTTAACTAAGAAACCCCCATTTTCATCATCGTGGTCTTATCTGGTTAGTTTAAATGTGTATCGAACTAGTGATCCCCTATGAGTTTTTTGATGGGGGTGTGAACTGTGATCCTCCTTACTAGTTGTTTTTGTGGTGAGAACAATTTTAAATAGAAAAAAATAAAATAAAATTACGCAAGTTAAACGACATGGACTACATTGATATAAATTAACAAAACTGAGTACGAGTACTTGTTACTCCCTCCGTTCCCTATTGACAATCACATTTTTCTATTTAGTTCATTCACTATTGATGATCACATTTCTTAAAAAGGCAATACTTTTCCCATAATTTCACAATCCTACCCTTGCTTCCCTCTCTATTCTCTCTCATGTAAATGTTGGTGGCATGCACCATATTGTTTTGAATTGTTGGTGTCCTACACCAAAATTATCTCTTTAAATTAAGGGTATAAGTAGAAAAAAGACTACAAGTGAAATTTTCTTAATCTGAGTGCCATTTTTTTTTTGGATCTGAGACTGTCCGGTTGAATTTGGACCAAGCCGGGTGGAACCATAAAGATGGCAAAGCTCTCCAACAAGTATTTAACACTGCTGCATTAACAGGGTCTCGAACCCGAGATCTCTGTTTAAGCTAAAAGAATCCCTCACCAACTCATCTAAGTGCTTGTTGGTAATCTGAGTGCCATATTAAAATGTGATTCAATAAGAAACGGAGGAAGTACTTGTTAGAGTAGTAAACTTTCCCCAAAAACCTTTCAAAAGAAAAACTTCCCAAAAAAAAAAAAAAACTTGTTGGGGAGAAAATTTGTGTGGGTTATATTTGAGACCTGAGTCACCTGACTAGGTAGCCAATGGCCAAGAAGGCCCAGCCCATATTGACCCTATCAAATTATGGACCATGATGGATCATGCTTGTTGGGTTGTTGCCATATGACCTTAGCTGAATAAGCCTTGGTTGTGGGCTATGTTGTGTCGGTCACTGTCAGCTAAGCTGACCCAAATCAGCTTGGTTGCTTTGTTTGGTTATGTCAAACCCAGTTTATTGTGGGCACTTGTAGCAAGATTGGTCCCATTAGTCCATCATGACTTCATGAGTGATGCAACTTATTTTCTAAAATGTCTCTTATGAGAGCCGATAAAAATATCAGGCTTCAACCCGGTTATGATATTTTAGAGGTCTCTGTGGCAAGGTAAAAGCGAGGATCTCTAAAGTATCAATAACATGTTTTATCGGGGAAAAAAATACAAGAAAAGATAACAATGTTATATGTTCAACTCTCTTTACTTCTAAAATAATTTTTTGCAAAAGTGTAAACTGTTTACTGATGAAACGACCCGTTTGGGATGGTCCATTTGACCTAGATATAGGTCATCAGACTTGGACACCTTTTAAAAAAAAATTGAGCTAATAGACTCGTTCAACCTGACCTGGTTTAATTTGACATACTACAAGATTGTCCTGAACATTCAAAAAAGCCCATGAGTAGGCTTGTTATGCTCAAAAAATAAGTCCTGTTGCAGTGTTGCACTATACGCTTGAAGTCGAAGATGTGAGGTAGGTATGAAATTGTGTAATTTGATTCTAAAACTAAAATCCACCATCTGTAACCAAAAAAACTAAAATCCACAAACGCTGTGTGGGTCTTTTTCTTGCTCGTTCTGTTTTCTCAAATTCCCAAATCCTCGTTCCCGTCTGTATATTGTGAAGGATCCTGCACTTTGATTTGATTCGATTCACTTGGAGGAACAAAGAGGTAAATCCTAAACCTTAAAACAGATTTTTTTTTTTTTGTTAAATCCATGGCAAATTAGTTTTAACTTTGAAGGTGACATACTCTTCTTTTCATAGCCAAAGATTTGATTTTGAGTGCAAATTCGGATGATTTAGCTCATATGTGTCTATATTCATATTCATATCTATATGAATTTCTTTAATCTGTATATATAAAGTAGAGATTAAGTAGTGTTCTTGCAAGTACCAGGTAACATAATTCTTCTAGCATTAGCACCAACTATAATATGTGAATGTACGTTTTGTAGATCTCAAATTGTGTATCTTAGATTTGCAGTATTAATACCCATGCATGCTTTTGTTCAATTTTGCTGTTGCAGATATCGATTCGTTTCTTAATTTTGCTAAATTGGATTTTTAGGGATTGAACCTGCTGTGGATTTTGCTTGTTGAATTGAGTTTTTCTTTGGTCTCAGAGCCTATTATTCATCATGTCTTAACAATATGGTCTTGTTGAGCAAAAAAAGGAGGAAGACCCAAATGATCTCCTTCTTGGTTAATTCTTGTGGCCAGGAAAAACCAACTAGGGCACTGAAGGAGGTGAGTGAGAGTGATGAGTGTGAGAGTGATCAGTGTCAGATTTTGTTCCCAAGCAGTATCAGTATGACAGACCAATTATTGACTGAAATCATTATACGACTGCCTAGTGATTGTGCTTGTCGATACAAGGTCGTCTGCAAGCGTTGGCATTCTCTAATCTCTAGCCGTTACTTGGTTAGCCGCTTTAACAACCATGCTTCTACTCCTGCCCCTAGCACCTTCACCTTAGTGTTCCATTATTTTGTCAATGGTCCATGCTCACCTGGAACATACAACCCCTTTTACCCCGTTGGAGCCATCTCCAACCACCATGTGTTGTCCAAGTCTTATAAAAACAAGTGTCTCGACCTAGATTTCCTTCTGCGATTGAAGGAACCAAATAAAAATTCAATGTCCAATCCAGTTCGTGTCGAGGCCTCATGCCACGACCTTCTGCTGTGCTCTTATGGTGCCAATTTCCACCGTGCCACTTTCTACGGTGCCACTTTTTATGCTGTCAACTTGCTAACTAGGCAACGGATCGTGCTTCCCCCACTTCCTGTCTGCGAACCAACACCTTTGAGGGAATATTTTGGCCAAAAAGTGGCACTTTTGTGTTACGATGATCAGAATGATGTGAGTTGGTATAGATTCAAGGTAATTGTAATTCCAGTCGTCAATAGCGTCCTCACATTAAATACAATCTTTCCTGTTCCTCCTGAAGTATATGCCTCCCAGTTTAGCATTCACATTTTTTGTTCTAAGTCAGAACAATGGACTAACTTGGTTGTTGACTGGTATCCTTTGAATTTGAATGCTTATCTGACCTTCACTCCTATCCTTTCTCACGAGGGTATGCTGCATTGGCTTAATGGCCAGTCTCTTTTTTCTCTTGATCATCATCTAAAGCTTCACCATTGTATTAACCTACCAAACGAATTATCCTTCAAGACCCTGTTTGGCTTTGGAGTGTGCCAAGGGCACTTCCGGGTGGCTCGCATCTACGAAGAGGTTACTGGCCCTATCCTACTTGTTTGGGATCTAGAAGACTATCACAAAGGGGTGTGGCAATTGGCATCCAGAGTGCTCCTTCGTAACTCATCTCTGCGCAAGTACAGAAACAGAATCAAATTCGTTGCTTTCCATCCCTATAACAAGGATATCATTTTTGTGCAAGGAGGAAATCTCATATGTCAATTCAACATGCCAACTGGGAAAATTAAGAGGTACTATATGCTGAAGCTACACAGTGGCTGGCAAGGCGGAGCAGTGCAAAGATCAATTCCCCCTATCTTGCACCAATGGTTCCCGACACCAGTAGTAAGAAGTCCAACTTGCTCTTTCTCCATAGAATCAACATGATCATCAACTCAGTGAGGTTCCCACCAAGAGGAGGGTCTGAGGTCCAGATGTAAGCAGTCGTATTTTTAAGTGGCCTCACCAAAAGAAAATTCATATCATCTATATATATTTTTTTATTTAAAACTATTGACAAATAAGTAATTTTTCTTTTGCCAAGGGTGTCCACATAGACAATTATATGAATACTATAATGATATTGTAATATTGTATTATTGCCTATTTGCTGATTTTGTATAATGTATGTTCATTATTGTTCAATATTCAATTGGGCTTGCAATTTTACGCACACAGAGATGCTTTGAGAAATCATGGTTGCTTATAAATGTATATCCATAGACACTTGAGAAACCATCTCCATACTTCATCTAGGACATTCAAATGTAAAATCATAAAACTCATTATCACAACCATCAATTTTACATATCTCAAATCAAAAGAGCCATAACGGTAAGAGAGATGTTGTGTGGAGCCTCATTTTTGAGTCTGCAATTTGCACCCCCAAATCAGAAAAGACATATAAGCACTTGCAATGGGAAATTGTTTTCTTTTTCTGATTTTTTCTTTTTCAAGTGGTTATGTGTGCTTTTCTGATTGGAGGGGTGTAAATTGCAGCCTCAGAATGAGGCCGCCAAAACATGTGGAAATTTACCGAACAACCGCGCAACCGATAGATGCGCAAGTGTCACATGAGTGAACTCCATGGTAACAGGTAAGGGCGAAGCTAGAGGGGCTGGCGTAGGCCCGACCCCTGTAACCCAGTCCAATACTTCCTTTATTTATTTATTTATTATTCTGGCCTATGCAGTTTTTGGGTTATATTAATTTTTGTTTAACTAATGACATAAAGGGATCAAATCCCATCGGATTATCTTTGGTTTCATGAAAGCCATATTAAGTACTATATAGATGGTATCATTTAACCAACGGATTAAGTACTATTTAGATCGAATCATGTCAAGCATTATTTAAGATACTGCATGTATTTTTGTTTTTCAAGCTGTGACCCAAACACGACTTGTGAATTGGAAAGTTGGCCTTCAGGTTGAGCCCAGATAAAAGCGTGTCAAGTTGTGTCGTGCATCGTTCAGCTTATTGGCTTGGGCAGTTGGTCTAGTGCCATCTCGATTCCCCATCTTCAGTTGGATGATGATCGATCATGAAGTCGCAAGTCCAATTTCCATTTCCCTTCCTCCCTTCTAGGCTAGGAATGACAGTGGATCGAGTATAGGAGTGGATAGAGGTGGATACCGCCCCACCCATCCCAGATGGAGTGAGTACAGAGAGGATTAAGAAGGTGGTGGGACGGGGATGAAATTTGAAATTGTTATCCACCGTGGATGTGGGGCGGGTGTGGATTCGGCTTTGTATCCGCCCATACCGTTCTTATACCCGTTTCAATAATTAATGTTAACAAACTATGTCAAAATCCCAAATTTGTTAAATAACAACCCCTTTTAATCGTCTCCCTAATTGTTAAATATTTGGATCAAGATAATACTTTAATTTTTAATTTTTAATTAAGCTTACCCAATGTCAAAAAATAATAATTATTAATGTTACCCATATGCCGGTCAAAAAAAAAATTCTTACCTATATATATGGAGATTGGAATTAATAAATAATTCAGCTCCTTCCGTGACTCGATTGAGAAGCCGAAAATCGAGCTAACAGGGGACGGATTTAGGAGATTTTGTGTGTTTGTATGGGCCATTTGGGAGTCACGCAGCAAGAGAATTTTCGAGGGGCTGGTTCGCTCTTCTTTGGAAGTGAAGATTTATGTTGATAAGTTACTAGGAGAGCTAGATTGTGATACAGCTGCTCAACCGCGTGGGTTGGGTGGTCCGAAGTTTAATACCACCTGGGCTGCGCCTGAAGCAGGGGTTGTTAAACTTAACGTGGACGCAGGGCGGCTTGGAGACACGGGCACGGCTGTGGGCATTATTGGTCGTGATGCGTCAGGAGCTTCGTTGGTTGCAGGCTCAATGAACTTTTCAGTGCAATGGGAGGTCGAAATCGCTGAAGCAAAAGCCGTGGTCTTGGGTCTCCAGCTAGCCCACACCCATGACTTCGAGAATATCATTGTGGAGATGGATAACTTGGCTGTTTTTAATGCTTTGTCTAAGGTTGATAGGAGTCCTAGTTATTTTAGTTTGATTTTCGATGATGCGTTAGCGCAAGTTAATTGTTTTAGTAGCGTGAGGTGGTCTTTTGTTAAGCGTAGTGGTAATTGTGTAGCTCATGAGTTAGCACATGTGTAACCTTGGGTCTTAGGGTGTCGGTTTTGGAAGGCTTTCCTCCCTAACAACGTTGATGTAGATTTTCGAGCCAATTTGGCGAGTTTAATGGAGAATGAATGACCTCTCTGGTCTTTTCCTCAAAAAAATAAATAATTTGCCCTAAAAAATAAATCATTTTAAAAATCGACAGTTGATGATTTCGTAATTTAAATCATGGTGGTGGTGGGTGTGTCTCTAAAATCATCAAATTGAATATAAAGAGGGTTAACATTGAATCGATTCATTGAGAGATTATACAACACTGTTTTGATGAAAATAGGATAATAATTAAGATTGAATTGTCTATAAATTGTACCACCTCTAAAAATTAAAGTCGTCAAACGTTTGTACTCTGTCGTAACCTTTTTTTTTCTCAACAACAGGAAGGTGCAAGTGAATGGCGATCGAGGCACCCCCTGCTACATCATGTTCGGATTCTCGTGTTCAATAGCGAACATATTAGACTAGCTGAACAACCAACGTAAGCACTGATCCCGTCAACGTAGCACCAACAAGGGGCTAGTATAGTTCCTAGAAGCCAGCAGACACAAGACATGGGGGGAAATGGGGATTCAAACCAATGACCTTGCCTTACCAAACCACATGGGAGTAAGCTTGTAACCACTAGACCACCACCCTTGTTGGTCAGTCGTAACCCTTTTTATGTTCATTTGATTTTTTGATTTTGCATCACAAGCTGATATGTGGCGAACCTAAAAGATCAAATATAGGAGCTAGATAAATGATCAACTTCACCATATTTTGGGTCCACTTGTAACTTTCTACAAAGCTAAAGCCCTGATGAACAAGTAATGCTTGCACAAAGTATATATTTTCTCAACTTGAAGTATATTTTTTTTTAGGTGAATTTGAGTAGGCTCCGACCATTTCTTGTGAGGAGTAAGAGTATTAATACTCAATTATTGACCTTGTTTGGTAGCGGATTGTATCAAAATTAGAGAATTGAGGTTACTTTAGAGGGTTTGACTAGAAAATCCGCTAATTTAAGGTGTTTGGTTGATGGCGGATTTGATTAGCGAATTGGATTGAAACCGCTAATTCTAAAGACGCTAAAAAAAGTAGTGGATTCAAGTTAGAGGATTCTCATTTACTGAATAAAGAACATGATTATCCACATTTATACAAATCAACTAATTTACATAACACATTTATACAATCAACTAATACAGTTCTCTTGTCAAATCGACTAATACAATCCTCTAGTCAAATCTGCT
This sequence comes from Tetragonia tetragonoides, assembly GCA_038025085.1. Lineage (NCBI taxonomy): Eukaryota > Viridiplantae > Streptophyta > Magnoliopsida > Caryophyllales > Aizoaceae > Tetragonia > Tetragonia tetragonoides. The sequence goes on along the minus strand of CM076153.1, from coordinate 13,651,608 downwards.
AATGCAACCCAGTTTCCGCTATCCGCTATCCGCTAATTGCCAAACAAGTAACAATTTCTCACAACATTGCCTTGGCTAAATCGGCACAGAACAATTGATAAATGATGGTCAATTGCATGTAAGAATTGTTTAACACCAGCAATACCTTTATGCCTCATCCAAGCAAAAAAAGAGATCCAAAAGTTTGAGTGCTTGGTTCATTTTAGTCCAATTAGGATGAGTGCAACTCACTTATTCTTTTTCTCACCACATATTATACACCAAAACCTCTTTTTTCTACCAATTCTATCTCCATTTAGCCCCAACTCCCCTGCCCATGGTACCAAATTTGGACCTCATCCTCCTAGCATTTCTCCACGGCACCTTCATTTCTGGCATTCTTCTCATTGTCATCTTCGCCATTGTCGTCTTCCTCTTTTTCGCGTTCCTTATCTCTCTCCTAGTCCTCGCCTTCACTGAAGTATATGACACATTGTTACTCCTTTCCCCTTATCTTGAAATGCTAAGGGCTAATGTCATGTTGGGTCTTGTTTTGGCACTCTATAAAGCATTACATTGTGTAGTTTCTGTTGTTTTGGTGTCCAAACGACCGTGGGTTGAGCATGTTTATATTGATCAGCTTAAAGCAAAGTTTCCAAGACAAGCACAGGTTCATAGTGTCGAGTATTTGAAGACCAACACCTAGGAGTAATTGTTACATCTCTCTCTTTTCTTCTCGTTTGTTTTAGTGTAATTATCTGTTTCTTTGTGGGAACCAAGGGTCTTAGGTTGAGTGGTAGGGATTTATCCAACCTTAACTAAGGCTGAGGGTTCGAATCTCGCCTTGGACATGGAGAAGCTTTAAATCCCTTGGATATCTCATCCTTTGAGGTGTCTACAAGCCAACGTGGAGAAATAGTCATTGTTGTCGATAGTGAATACCCTGGTGTAAACCAAAAAAAATCTGTTTCTTTGTGGGGGATGACCAACTGTAAAGCTAGCAACATAAATTCCTTGGAGAATTGCTATCAACAAACTCATTTTTTAGCAAGTTTCTTATGGCACCATGGTTTTAAATCTTAATTGTGTTAGTTATGGGACATATAGTTCAATAAAAATTCAATTTTATTTCTTTCGAATTTGTTTGTAACATTGGTGATGAATAAATTAAAAGAGCCTTGATAATGCTGTGCCATTGATTTGGCCTAACCTATCTCAGATTACTAGTCTTGTAATAGGAGTATTGTAATTTTCTCTTAAGCTTGGCCTAATTTATGTCAGATTACTAGTCTGACGACCACTCACAAACTCGTCCAAGCAGTAAGAATAATTGACTCCCACATGCCACACTACCTAAATGAATGCGGCACGGGTTAGCCAAAGCCCAAAACTCAGAAAAACGACACAATCCAACACGCCTTTTATCCAACATGACAGGAGCAGGGTAATGAGTGAGCCTTGGGTCATGCCTATAAATGAGTCTTGAAAAAATCCTTATATATAAACATAGTTGAGCATGACACGACGTTGTCCAACAAAAACTTACAAAAAAAAATCATAACGGGCATGGCGCGTTCGGCACGAACACCACACGACGGGCCATGTGGCCTTGTGTCATTTCTGGGCCGACCCTTGTATTGGCATGAGGCGGCACGGCGACCTTGAGCCTGCCAACCATAGAAACGACAAAACATGTAAATACGAACACGACTTATACACGACATAAAAACCCTGTTTGACAATTAGCGTTAGCTGTTATTACCCGATTACATTAGCTGATAGTTGTTAGCTGTTTCTATCAATTGTTTTGACCAGCGATTAATCTTAGTTGTTTATAGCTTTATGCAGAAGTGTTTGTCTGGTAAATTATATTGTTAGTTCTTTGAATATATAATTAAAATAACATCTAAGGACATTAATTTATTTTGCTATTATCAATGTATTGTGTGTAATAACTTTACTAAATTTTTTAATTTTATATACAAAATATAATACATCAAAATAATATTTGAAATTATTTTATTACAAGATGCTAAATTTAAATAAATATGTATTGTGTGTATTTACAGTGTTGACTTGACGATATTACCACTTTGTATATACATATGGTATCTTTGTATGTTGTCAGCTTTCCAAAGATACTACATATATACTAGTAATAATAAGTAAACATAAAGGATGATGTTCAAATACATAACTAAAGTTAAGGTAAAAATTAAACATAACTTATTACAATTAACCTATAGGGATAAGGGTTTAAAGAGGTAAATTTAATAGGATGACAATTACGGTAAGGAATTACACACATAAATATTGTACCAAGTGGTTATTTGATTGGTAAATTCCAAACAACTAACTTCTTTTTAGCCGACAATTAGTATTTTGGGTCCAAAAAGATAATTCAGAAGTTTCTTTACCAAACATTAAAAATAGCCATTTAACTCAGTCAATCACTTAATTCTATCCAAACAGCTAATTATGTGCCCAAAAAACCTCTTTCATTTGCCAAATGGCCTAGGGCCAAAACCATGCATCTTTAGACACACATTCACCTCCAGGACCCATAATTAAGGACCCAGAACTCTAGAAGCCTAGGACATCTTAACAAACTCTCCACTTCACATTCGAAAAATTCTGAGTGTCGGGGTATATGTTTTAGGGTTGAACTAAGGTGAATTGAATTGAACTGAATTCAACACAACTAAAGTGAACTAAACTGACTTGATCAAATGAGGTCTAAAGAACATACCCTAAGGGCATGCTTGGATTGGTGGTAATGATTAAGGGAGTAACGGAACGAATTAAAGGGTAAAACAGGAAGGCGGAAGTGGTGATGGAGTAATAATTAAGAGGGTTATGGAGGAAATGAAGGGAGAAAAAGGGGTAATGCATTACTCTAGGGGGTGAGTGGGTAACTTTTATCCCTCTAAAATGGGGGAAATGATTACCTTCCTCTTCACAAAATATAACACCCACCATCTCCCACACCCTCCATTTTAGCCTATAATTCTACTTATTACCCCTTTAATCATTACACTCATTTCAAGCATGCCCTAAGATCAGAGTATCCACAATGGTGGGTATGAGTTTCACTTCTCATACCCTGCCACCTCATCACTTTATCCAATTGCTAAACTTAAACTGAAACCTACACTACAATGGTACATAAATATAGCACAATAAACTTTTTTTTTTGGTTTTTGCTATTTTATTAAATGAAATGAACACACATGACCCACATCCATTAAATGAAATGATGATCTTGGCCCACAATTTCAAACATTGGCAAAAGTGATACCTTTGAAAACTCAACAAAACTGATACTCTTTACATTGGGTAGCCACTATATATGTACCGTGTGTGAGAGTATCAGTATTAGAATAACTCATACTCCCATTGCCGATGCTCTAAGTGGGAGTGTGTCTATTGGCATTAGTTGCAACAACAACAGAACTACCGTAGCTGACGTTGTATTGTGACATTTCGGTGAGTAATTCCTTGCCGGCTTAAAATTCTAAAGTAGTTGATGCTTGATACAGATTACAGAACTAGAAGTTCAACTAAAGTTGATGCTAGTGACAGAATTACTGAAAGTAGAACATGAGCATCTTGCTTCTATCATTCCCATTTTCCAGAAGTAACGTAACATTTTTGGCATTCCCAATTTCCTGGCAAAAAAAGAGAGATGTCACATTACCAATAATTTAGATCAATGAACAACCTACTCTAACTAGAAAAATCCGAAATACCCCTTGCTCATGAAACTGCAATCCATAACAAAAGGAGCATAAAACGAAATATATACTTTATTATTTTTAATTGGTACACCCAAAAAAAGGGCAACCAACATGTTACCTTCCCTCACACATTCAATAACCTATAATTCTTAATTAAGAGGGTGTGGCTGAGTGGTAGAGATTCATCTATTCTTAATCAAGGTCGAGGGTTCGAATTCGCCTTGGACATGAAGCAACCTTAAATCCCTTGGCCAGTTGTCCCGCCTTTTAAAGTGCCTACAAGCTAGTGCGGAAAGATCGTAACTGTCGCCGTTGGTGGATATCCTTGGTGTGAGCCAAAAAAAAAACCTATAATTCTTTGTAGTGAAGGTAAGAAATGTGTGATCATCCTCTTCTTTTGCAAGGGGAAAGGGTGAGGATCTTTATCAAACACTAAATATTTGTCATAAGCACTACTTATTTATATGAAGCGATAAGACTCGTGTTGATATAGGAGAAAGAGTGAACTTATTACCAAATTGGATTTAGCTATTTTTATTGTTTTTTTTCTTTGTCTTGGGATTAATCTGCACCGAATCAAGCACACTAAAAAATGTTATATATCTATTTTCCTTTACAAGAATCAAATTACCGTCATTATTAAAAGAACGAGACGGTTAAACCACTTATAAATCATGACATCAACCACTTATTGGTCATTTATAATTTGGTTATTAGAGATGCCCTTAAATGGTTTAAACAAGGCTTAAAAACGTACACGTTTATGTTGTGAAATCTTTGGAAATAAATAAGGTAACTTCCATGGCATTTGGTGACTATACTCACTAGTCTCTAAACTAGTCTAGTGAGTTGGCACTTGGCACCCTCCCCACAATTTTTCCTAGTACTATATTTTTCACTTTGGTATAGTTCATCAAAATCATGACAATATTTACAGCAACTCACCTTGTTGCCCTTTAAACTTTCATCATCAAAACCTTCAATTTGTACACAATCAACTGAACACCATAGATTTCTCAAACCATTGAAGAACAACAATTTACCCTTTTGTAATCCTTCAAAGCCAGGGCTCAAACATAATAACACCATTAAACGCCTATTTTTAACTCAGTCTTCAATGGAGGCAACTGGGTCTTCTTCAAAGGTTGAGGAGAGAGAAAATAGCGCTTCTGTGACGCCAGTTTATCAGCCCACGCCTACTGAACGACACCTCAGAACCCCTCATAGCGGGTATTTTGTTAATGGGTTTCTTTTGTTTTTGTTTGTTGACTTCTTTTTTTTTTTTTTGAATTTGGTTGATTTCATGTTTGTTTTTATGGGGAAAATTAAATTCATATAGTGTTGATTGAGTTCCTGTTATGTGAAATGCAAAAGGGTCATTGATATTTAATACTCGAAGCTATTTGTGCATTTACTAATTCAAATGGTGTTAATATGTTTGTTATGGCCAATGTTGAGTTCCAATTTATTTGATTGGTCATTATATGAATGAAATCATCAGACTTTTCATGGTGTACATGGTTTCAATGACAATTGATAGACTTTCCAAGCTAGCAGAAAATTAAGTTATTAGACTCAAATGTGAATCAGGAAGAGATTTAGAGAACTCTGTGTTTCTTGAAAGCTGTAAGGCATCAGATAATCTACTAGGTTTGCATGTGCAATTTGGGTTGGTGCTGTTTCTGCAATACCAGGATCCAATTCATGGCTTTAAAATGCTTAAATTCTGCCTGCCCTTCTTGATCAGTGATCATTAGTAACCAGGAGAAAAGAAACCACCAAAAACCTGACAAGGGTACTGCTCAAATTTATCTGGAGGCATATGTTCATCATTGTTTTCTGGCCAGTCTGTTCGATAGTTTTAAAAATCATCTAAATGCAATAATGCAATTACAATTTGCATGAATACTTTCAATTTGCCCCCAGTTTATATGTGTGTGTCTGCTACTGAGCTCAAAGTAGACCTTGACTGCTTGCCTGTGTGGTATGGTGCTTGACTCTGCTCATATGTGGATACAACATCCTAACCTGTGTTGTGGTTCCTATATTGTCCTTTACTCAGAGAATTATTTAATTCTTTGAAAAATGTCATATTTATGCTTCTCCTTTTGGTAGGTACCATTTTGATGGGAGAACTAGCCAATTTTTTGAGGGCTGGTATTTTAAGCTCTGTATTCCAGAGAAGAAGCAAAGCTTTTGCTTCATGTATTCTGTTGAGAATCCTGCGTTCCCTAAGAAATTGAACCTTGTTGAAGAAGCTAAATATGGCCGTCGCTTTACTGGCGTTGGGGCCCAGATTCTTGGTGCTGGTGACAAGTATATTTGCCAATATTCTGACGAATCACCGAACTTTTGGGGAAGTAAGTTTCTGTATGATGCTTGTTTTAACATGTCTCGTCGTTTGGGCCCATGGAAGTGGAGCTGCTAACTTAGCTTATCATGCAACTATGCAAGTGATCATGGTGCTGTTTCTTCTTATTCTTCTTCTTCTACTACTACTACTAAAACAAGCCCCCGGTAGAAAAAGAAAAAAGATCTTTTCACAAGTTCAATCATAGCGTCAAGCAAGCATGTTCATTGCTGGTTTTTAATCCATTTTCTATTATATTTTTGTTGGGTCCACGGAGATTTTGGACGATAGAAGTGCCTTCTTGCTTAAGCTTCTATATGAGCCTTTCAGTTGAAAATTTATTTGAAGGAAAGATATTGAAGAATTTTGCCTAATGTCATCGTCTAAGTGAGGTTTAAGAGTTGTTGTTATGCTCATAGGTTTCTTAAAGGTTATCTTATAGTACCCCAAGTGATCAACTGGTGTTTTGTTGCTGCACAGACAAGCATGAGCTAATTTTGGGAAACACCTTCAAGCCTAGTGAAACCTCAAAGCCTCCAAACAAAGAGGTTCTGTTAATATGCTTCCACTGCATCTATGCTCTTCAATTTTCCATATATAAGCCTTAGAGGAGAAAACAGGTCTTCCATTGTTGTTAAATCTTATAGATTCATATTATAGTTGATTCATAAAACTATAGCAAGCTCTCAACAATCACTTACAATATCTATGCCATGATAATTATATCAGTTTCTTCATACAAAGGGAGAACATTTTGATGGGTTTCAAAGAGCACAAGGGAATCTTATTGACATCCTTCCAGGGTCAGAACTCCTTCGGCGCCTTTATGTAGTAACAGCTATCATCTGATACTGTCTCTGTTGAATGATGTTGATGTGTCAAATAACCAAAAATAGTAAATCAAGTGCATTGAGTAATATTAATAATTATTTTTTCCTAGGTATCAGCCATGTTTTTTATGCTGTATTGTCTAACCCTACCCCCCCCCCTCCCATGTGATTGATTTTATATGAATATAAGGTAACAGGAGAAGTGTTGCTGATCCATGCTGATTGTCTCATATTGATTTATTTTTTTCTGCAAATGAATCAAAAGAAAGGAAATGACTGCTTTATTGACAATAATATTGCAAATTGCATCTAGATAGAGAACGCACCAACCCCCCCCCCCCCCCCTTTAATTTCTAATATAGATTTATAGTGATTTATTGAAATTTGTAGCTTAGCAGTAGTGTTTATCTGTGGTAATATGGTGCTTTCTTAATGTACGATGTGAAATTTTCATTTCTATCCACTTATTCTTTCATGGTCATCTTGGCAGGAGTTCAATAAAAGAGTTGTTGAGGGTTTCCAAGTGACCCCACTTTGGAATCAAGGATTTATTCGTGATGATGGCAGGTGAAAATTTTCTCAGTTCTCATAGTTGGGTTGAAATCATGTGGAGTTGCACCTTGACAAGAGAAGAGAGAATTATGTCCATGCTATTCAACTCTTAATGCTTTGCTAGTTTCTACCATTTCCATTTCTCTTTCCTTTCTATCTTTGTTTCTTTATATGTTTGTTTTATTATTCGTTTGCATGTTATCTGGGGTGTTGTAAACTTATAAAGTAACGTGCTTGTGAATGTGATGTTCATCTCACAACTTAGCAAAATGAAAAGATTATAATAGGACATACTAAAACGATCTGGCTCTGGATTACGCATTTATGCTTACAGTTTTTCTTGGTAATCACATATATTTAAATGGTAATTTTTGCCTATTTAGCATTGGCTATGCAAGTTAACAGGCCCTGTGCCTCTTTCGAATTTCGTTAACTTGTATTTCTGAAGTTTTGAGTCTGCTCTTTTTTGTGTCATTCTCTTTTAACAAAACCATTTCACCCCTTAAAATGCTAGTTGGTGAAAAATGAAAAGCAAATATTTCCTGAGCATTCTGAAGCTGGCCTCTTGTGTTATATTGGCAAATAACTATGAGGAGGTCCATTCTTCTATTTTTGTTCCTCTCAGCACATTGTTTGTTGACTTTCTACCAAGCTTCTCCTAGAAAACTAAGAAAAGAGCTTATTTCACAGAAGCGAAAGGATTCTTGTGCTATTTTCCATGCAACATAGTTCTTGCATGCCCTCCACGACTTGATTTCTTCATTTGTGGTTCAACTAAGTGTTGCATGCCCTCCACGACTTGATTTCTTCATTTGTGGTTCAACTAACCATTCTTGCTTTTGTTGATAGGTCAGATTGGGTTGAAACAGTGAAAACTGCTTGTTGGGAGTATAGTACTCGACCTATATTTGGCTGGGGTAATGTCAGTTCTAAACAGAAATCAACTGCAGGCTGGCTTGCAGCTTTTCCCATTTTTGAACCTCACTGGCAAATTTGCATGGCAGGGGGACTGTCAACCGGTATGGGCTAATATTTTTTGTTATCTTAACATTTCGTTGGCTTTAATAGGCTGAGCATGTTTTGTGATATCCTGTGGATTGGATTGTCATAGCATGTCATCAAATGAATTGTGGTGGTTAAAAGTGGCTGAGATGTAGTATGGGCGAAGAAGTCATATTGTACTTCCTGGCGGTATTGTAAATTTGTAAGATTGCTAGATTTGCTGGTGTACCTTGTTAATTTATTCACATGAATTGTGATGCTACATCAGGCTTTTTGCAATGCACCAATATCATTAATATGCAGGGGCTTATTAATATGATATTATTATTGGAAACAGAAATTAGCACATTTAAAATTTTGGTTGGAAGTTGTCAAGAAGAAAAGGTATAATGAATAATCAAGAACAACCAATTGGGAAAGAAAGATGTACATGATATTTTCAAGGAAAACTTAAGATCTGCATACTTCTGGATTATCTAGTCTCAGTCTATTCACTCTATTGAGAGTTGCGTAGTACATTGGGAATCGCGTGGACAGTTTGTGTTGCTAGTTTTCCAAGTGTAAGTTGAATACCATTCTCAGCTTGCTTCTGGCAATGGTTTAGTTTGCGATACAATGTGGTATAGATATACCGTTGTTTCTTGTGGAAGATTTTTCATGTTGCCATAAGCATTTGATTAAAGATATTATGAACGAAGTATCTTCTGGGCTCTTATTCTGTGGTGGGTTTAACTTGGACCATAAATTTCATTTCAGGTTGGATAGAATGGGATGGTGAAAGGTATGAGTTTGAAAACGCTCCTTCATATTCGGAAAAGAACTGGGGTGCAGGCTTTCCCAAAAAATGGTATTGGGTGAGTGCAATGTCCTTCCATCTCTGGCCTTGCACTCCAATTGACTGCATTGTTTCACTCTGTTAATAGGCTACACTGTTGCCTGTAGAATTGATTGTCCTTATATGTTTGCTGTCTTTGTATTTTGCTTCATCTAGAAAAAGGTAAAAAGAAAGAAACAAGGAGACATAATTCATTCTAAAGGGAATGGTATCAGTAGAAAACATTTGAGGTGAACAAGCTCATCAATAAATGTAGTATAGATTATGTGCATGAGTTAGCTATTTATTACAGAGACCATACTACGTTGCATCTTCTGTTTCCTGTAGTAGATCACCTCATACCAAGAGGATTTTTAATGCTGAAAAGATTTCCCCTTTTGCTCTATTTTCTCCAACAACCCTTCTACGATGGTTATTAGCTGTCGTCTTCAAGAGCTATGAGTTACTGGATACATATCACTGGCGGAACCATTTGTTAAACGGTCATCCCATGTCATTGATCAAGCACCCATTTCAAGTTGTGGACATATTTGATTGGAAACAACCCAGTGGTGCTAAATACTCTATTTTAATTTGATTGGATGTGTGTCTTGGGTTAGTAAGTTAGGATCTATAGTTTGTAGACATGCTTTTTGTGCTTTTAAGAGATCAATGCTTAATCTCTTCATCTCTGAGTGTTTGTTATCAGATATTTTCTTGACTACATAAAGTCATCACCTACTGCCACACAGGTAAGGTCAATAGAGCCTTTGGCTCAACAAACTCCTGAGTTGAACATCCTTCTTTATTGAAAGTACGCTCTATAAAAATCAAAGCGTACACGAATACTCTGTAAAAGCTTCTGGAGTTCTAAAGGCACTGAGGAAGTCATCTTCTGTGGTGCAAGAAGATTAGTGAAGAAAACCCCTTAACACCAACTTTCTTCCTTAATGGAGATCCAACTTTCATCCCTAATACCAACTTTCATCAATGCCTTGTCCATAATGGAAATACATCCACACCCTCTCTAGAAGAAGTGAAGTTAAATGAAAGCAGCCCAAAATCCTTTGATTCCACGGTTGTCTTTTCTAGGTCTATCTCTAAGATAAGTATAACTGCAAATACAGTCTCAATGCTTTCATTGTTACACTATGTCCCAGACGTCCTGAACATACTTTAGTTAAGTGAGAGTAGCCCAGCCTCTATACTAGTCTTGGACCTCGTGGTTAGGATAAGGCTGTTACATCTTGATCTCCCCAGACTGCAGCAGTGGCAGGAGGTTTCACTGAGTGACTGAGTGTTTTGTCGAAAGCACTTTCGTGTTGGGAAAGGCTTTTTCCTCTGCGCTGTGACTTATCATCATATCTATTTTTTCTATGCAACCTACTAACCCTCTTGGTCCTACTGAAGAGCTTGTAATCTTCCATTTCAACGTAACAACTTGCAGAGGAATTGCTTATTTTATCTACTCCAACCAGTTTTGATCAAAGGGTATAATTTGGTTAGTTTTAGAGACGCTTATATGATGCTTTTTGTCGAACATCTGAACTTTCTTACTGATATCCACCAGTAAATTGACATTTTGGCTCAACCTTGTCTACAAAGCAGAGCGACCTCGTCTTGCTTGCTTTTGGCGAAGCTTCCAGCATTAGAGAATAGGCATTCTAGTAGGAAGGCAATGTTATTCAATGGATTTGCTTTTGCATATGCATTTGGTAGCTCTGCATTTAGCTAAAGGTTGATAAAATTGAGGATTTGTGGTTTGATGAGTCCTCATTGATCCACAAGGGACCTGCCAACTGGGATACATTGTCAATATGACCTTGAATCATGATTGGAAATAAAGAGACATTTGCGTATCTGCTGTATGACTAGGCAATGGGCATAAGGGTATCTCTGGGTACAAGTTGCCACTTGAATTAGAGTTTCCTGCCCTTTCAACAGTGATTATTGCGATCTTTATGAAGAATTCCTGTGTTTGTGTACTATGTGGTTCATATGTGCACGTCTTGTTGCAGGCTCAATGTAATGTCTTTGAGGGCGCAAAAGGAGAAGTTGCTTTAACTGCAGCTGGAGGGTTGAGAGAGCTTCCTGGCAATAACATTGAGAATGCTGCATTGGTAGGTCTATATAAATTGTATATTTTTCTCCTTTTTTTTTTTTATCGAATTGTATATTATTCTTCAAATTTGGGTATTTCATATAAACCAGTTCTGGTGCTTCTAAGTTTTGGCTTTTGCGCGCATGCTTATAAGAGGTGTGAGTGAGAAGAAGCTGGAAACACACCCATGTTGATATCCTTCCTGAACCCCGTGATATAGAAGTAGACATTGGGATAGTTCTATTTCAATTGCCCAAGAATGCTGAGTGTTTGAGGCCTTTGGGCATTGTTTTCCCCAAAAGATAAACGTGTTTAACTTGATTGCCAAAGGATGCAACAAGACCATCAACCCTTAATTGACCAATAATAAGCCAAACCCAACCTACGAAGCCTTAATCTAAAAAGTAAGGCAGCTGCACGGAGTGCCGCTAGAAACTATATATAATCCATTTGAGAAGCTCCTTCAGAGATTTGCTAATGTTGGCTACACATCTTCCCCTCATTGGGTTGGAAAATTGACCTTCCGAGACACAAACCCATACTGGATAGAGTATGAATGAGCCTGTTGCTTTATTTCTTCATCAATTGAAAATTTGTGTCATCAAGCCTCAGCTTTGTTGGTTGTGCTTGTTATATCAAACATTTTTCTACACTTCCTGTATATTTAAATTGCAACAAGATTGCTAGGCAATAATACTGATTGCTCTTCATCATATAAATTCTTTGTAGATTGGAGTTCATTATGCTGGAGTTTTCTATGAATTTGTGCCATGGAATGGGGTGGTTGAATGGGAAATTGCTCCATGGGGTTACTGGAAAATGTCTTCAGATAATGGCTCGTACAAGGTAACATATATGCATTAGAGACACACGTTTACCCACTATTATTTTGTTTGATCTGTTTACGTTGGATTATCAGCTACTAATAAATTTTCTCACCTGGTATAGGTAGAGTTAGAGGGAAGAACAGAGCACCCAGGTACGACCTTGCGTGCTCCTACACCAGAAGCTGGACTTGCACCTGCTTGTAAAGACACTTGTTTTGGTGAGCTAAAATTGCAACTGTGGGAACGAAGATCAGACGGCAGCAAAGGAAAGGTTTTACTCTTTTCTGGCACTTCATTCTTATTCTTTTCTTAATAGTGAGATTGAGGATCAACTAACGCTCTAGAGCTGTTGAGCTGATTATTTGTTGGTTGTTACCAGCTTTTATTGGAGTTTCCATCTGCTATATTGTGTCAACCCCAGATGTGCTAGGAATTTAGAAAATAGTAAAGGTATTGGTGAAGTAGTATATATGCTCTGGTGAGAGCTGAGGTACTGGTGAGTGATAAACTTCTTCACCAGAGAATTGACAGACATTTTAATGCTGTCCTGCTACAGTGTCTGCTGACTGGTAATATTTTCCACTAAGAAGTATATCTGTCTGAAGTTTATTACTGTGTTAATACTGTCAATTTTCTAGGTTATTTTGGATGTTACAAGTGACATGGCGGCATTAGAGGTTGGTGGTGGACCGTGGTATGACACATGGAAAGGAAAAACTACGACGCCGGAGATCTTGAGGCTTGCTCTTAGGGTTCCTCTTGACGTGGAATATGTTTTCAGTTTGGTTCCATTTCTGAAACCCCCTGGCCTGTGAGCCAGTGGATCGGCAATGTGGCATTCTTGGGTACAGGTCGACCAGTTCCAAAGAAGTAACTGTGAGCAACTACAATTTGACGGCCTTCCAAAACCGTTGTGTAAACAAATGTTTGTTCAGTGTTGTGAACTTCTAATCTCTGTAGATATAGGAAAGACTAGATACAGCAGTGAACAGTCTCTCTTCTTCTTCTGTTTCCCCCTATTTGTGGGATAACAGACATAACATTCTCTGTTGATGTGGAATGATTTTCTCAAATTATTACTTTGCAGTTAGAAAGGAAAGACTATAATAGTTTTCTTGTGAGGCGGCCTCTTGGTGAGACAGCCCAAAGCATCACTTTTCGATTACTGCTATTGATTTTTTACTTACAGTTATAGACTTGCAGAATTACAGGTGTCATTTTTTGTACCATATTTTCTTAGGGTCCGTTCGGGATGGATTTTTGTAATCTAGGTTTTTACAATATGGGTGTCACCTTTTTGCTCATATTTGGATCACTTGGCTTAAAAGTAAAGTCTACAAGACTACTACACTCAAAAAATTGGCTAAGCCATGTTTCGGATACATTACCTCAATAAGTAGCTAAACACAGTTAGGATTAGTAAGACATGGCCGGGCCCGTACATATTTTGGATGTCTTACCCAATTGTTGAAAGAAAGTTTTCTAGATTTAACTATAAATTCACATTCAAAACTCTATATGCTTTGGAATATGAATTAAATCCGATTATGTATGACCTGAAACTCACACAAGCCCATACTCGTTTAATTGAAATCCAAACGAGTAATCTAATTTGCATTGACCTTGAACTTGACATCCACATAAAGTTGACTGAACATGACTCTCTTGGTCTTTTCAACCGGACTTGAATCAATATATATATATATATATATATATATATATATATATATATATATATGTATAATTGAGTTCTCACCAAGGTGGTATTGAATATGTAATAAATAGTTATAAATGCATGGGTAATTAAAAAGAAATTAAAAATATTTTGATTTTATTTTAATAAAAATAAGTAACATAAGTAGTATATTTATTATCCTAAAAAATATTATATATTCACTAAAAATAAAAATTCTTTGTTAAAAGAGTTTTTTTCCTTGATAAAAAATATATTATTGTTCCTTGCTAGACTCCTATTATTCAACTTTATATATTGATGTGTTTTAAAAAAAATTATTATTTTGATTCTAATAACGGAGGATGATAAATAAGAACCCGTGCATCGCATGAGCACGAAATCTAATACACTTATAAAGTTGTAATCCCGAACAATCCGAATTCAAAATGTAAAAACAAAATTGATTGGATATAAAAGAACCAATTCAACCAAAACTTTAAACAGATATGTTATCAAAAAAAAAAAAAAAACTTTAAACAGATAACCAAAATTATATTCTTTAATACAACGTTTTCAAATAATTGTGATAGAAAATAAGTTGGGTTTTATTGTTTTATTAAAGAGTATCTCTTCGCGGTTGCGTCTAACATTACACTAATTGCGACTTAACCTTAGTTAATTTAGTAGTGTGATAATAGTAATCAACTGATGACATAACTAACATTGACTATTATCTCACGTGAAAATGCAAGAAAGAGGTACATGATCAGATTGGACCCTCTACAATTATTTGAAAGGGGTAAAAAATTAGAGTGGGGAGCCCTCTACAAATCACGTGAAAATGCAAGAAAGATAAAAAAAAATGTAATAATGAAAACCCGTGTGACATGTTACTATCCATGCATTTTGTTTAATTTACTAATTTTGTTAAATTTATTAATTTGATAATCACAAAAATTTGTATAAAACGGTCTTTTTGTAACTTTGGGTCACTTTTCAATAAAATAAGGGTCAGGTCACTATAAATGATCCTTATATTTCTCAACAATGATCCTATTTTTGTATGAATTGGTCTCACACAAAACTTGCTGGTAAGTAATTAGTGAGGAATTAAAAGGATTGACGACAATTACACATCAAATACACATATATTTGTCCACCCCTTTTTAAAGGTGTCCCTTAATTTAACGAAAACCTCTACTAACTCTCTCTGACTGTGTTAGCTAGTGCTCTCGAACAAGCTAAAGGCAATCTAAGGATTATAATAAACCCATTTGTAGAATTCAGAGAAGCTCAGAGAATTATTAATTTCATTCCTTGAGTAGTCATCTAGTCAATTGAGAACTTAAATCATCATTCATCATCTTATTACGTGCAAGAAATTATATTCATAAATTAAAGTCCGGAGATATTTACATTATCAGACTTGCGTGTTATTAACACGCTTTTATTGAAAGTTGAAAGAAAATATCGGAACCAAATGAGTGTGGTTGAGTAGTACTGTGGTAGCTTGGTTCGTAGGTCGGTAGAGATATACTAATTCACGCTTAAATTTATTGATCTACTAATTCACACTTAAATTTATTGGTCCACTGTACCATCCTTTGAGGCTGATGTGTAACTTGTCCTTCCGATTCTAACTATTTTCATCGGATCGTTGATTGGAGGTCCATATATATAGAAATAAATAATAAAATAGGGGTAGGATATACTCCGAATATTTCTACAGTTCTACTTCAAGTTATGTACTTATTATTACGTCAAACCCCATGCTTACCACTCAAAGATGGATTCACACGTAATTAGAAAATTAAAGTAGAAAACTAAACGATATGGAAGACAATTGAAATTGTCGTCGAGGGAACTTCAATGATCTAATATGGGGGCGTGGGAGCTGGACCAGATCGATGGGATACTGGTTTCCAAATTGTACGCATCATTCTATTCATTCTTTGACCCGTAACATGCACTACTATTCCATAATTGGCATTCATGGGCATGGACTTTTATTTGATGAGAAAAACTGTGAACAAATACTATTGCTTATTTTTTAAGACATAAACCAAAGATCACTCATCAATTTTATTATTAAGCATAAACCAAATAGTTAATGGTTGAGTATTATAAATATACTATGTCTAAACCATTTCATTGGAAAACATGTATATATCGATCAATGAAATGAGAATCAAGTGTTTATGAGTTCATCTCCAATTGTATATATACATGCTTGACAATTTGATGTGTTGTTCTTTCTTCCTTGGTAGACGCCTAGACGGCAATGAACATGTTCTAGTTTCTTTTATGTTTGATCTGATCTTATTCATTTATATTTTAAGATCATCGAAAACAGTATTTTTGTTATAAGTGACTAGGAATAAGACTACGTACGTATATGTAGACTGGATTATACGATACTGAGTTATTGTTGTTGTTGTTGTTGATATTTTACGATTGAGAGATCAAAATGTACCGCCATACGCTGGCTAAATAAGCTAGTAGTCCTTTTTAATTTTAGTAACTTTATTGTCCATCCACTTCCAAGTTCCACCTAGCTATGTACCCCATAATGAAATGTTTCAACACAATATAAAAGAGAGCCTATATATATATATGCATTATTATGGATAAATTCTTACTATATAACATCAATATACTAAGGTAGTATATTATCTATCCAAACTAAGCCAACTCTATAAATTAGATGAAGCTGCCTTGTAGCTTTGGAGAACTTCATCACCACTGTTATTATATTATCACCCTCCCTATAATTTCATTTGCCATTAATCTTGAAACATGGGGCCCCTTAAAGCTCTCATTTTTCTCTGTGTTTTCATGGTTACTCAACAAGAAGTAACACAAGGTGCCATTCCCAAAAGAACGCAGTATCTTATTGAGCTAGCTAATAGCCAAGGCCCTTTCATTGGTATTGTGATCCCCAATCTCTTTGAGCTCAACCCTCTTCTTGAATCTCCTAGCTTCATCGCTAGCCGTCTCATCATTGATCTTGATGGTATATGTCTTACCACTTGCTAGTAACATGGTTCATTATTCCTTAATTTTCTCGTTTAGTTATTAGAATGTTGTTTTCATTTATTGTTTGGTTCGACTTTCATTGATCACGAAAGGGTCGTCCCATGGTGCCGGCCCATCAGGTCAGGAAAATGGGCGGGTATGGATAAGTTATTTGTGTAAATTTATAGGGACTCGGTCCGTTAGCTGGCCTAAACCCTCTTGCCAATCCTATATATAGGCTTAAAAGACACGTTAAATCCAGCCTAAACCGTTTTTGATCAACTCTACTTTCGAGTAATTTCATCCTCCTTAGCGGCCCCCTCAAAATGTCTCATTTGAGTTTTGCGTAAATTTAGTTGCGAAAAATCATTATTTTCCAAAAAAAAAAAAAAGTTTGACATTATATATAACTAGCTAGACATACATGACTCATCTATCTATCTTTCTAATTTCTTAAGGCAGGCGATTCCGGTTTGGAACCATTCATGGGAAGAAAGTGGTATTGGTCATGACAGGACTTGGCATGGTATACATACTTCCATTTCCAAATTTAAAAGAGATGTGTAAAAGGAAAAAATTCTTACTAGGAAACATATATTTGCAAATTGTTTTTACAGGTAAATGCAGCCGTAACAACTCAGTTGTTGTTGAGCATATTCCGAGTGAAAGGAGTTGTTCATTATGGTATAGCTGGTAATGCAAATCCTTCCCTCCATATTGGAGATGTTACCATTCCTCATTATTGGGCCCATCTTGGTCTTTGGAACTGGCAGGTACTATCGATTCCCTCCATTATACCTTGGGTTTACCTAACTAAATGGACGGAAGGGTCTAGTTAATAATTTACCCCTTACTTTCTAACTCAGGGTAATTTGGTTAGAAGAAGCTAGCTAGTAACTATATTGTTTGGTACTTTCCAATCTACGTACCATAGGTGAATAGATATATTATGAATTGGGAGTTGTTCGTTACATTGTCGTTGAATTTCGAATATAAATAGTACATCAATTGATATTTTCTTAGTGGTAGCCTGGTAGGCTGCTCTAAGCATCGACTTAAACTTTTGGTTGTGTTGGTTACAAATTATAACACATGGTACTCCAGTAGAAACAACTAGCGCTGTTCACCAAATGAACTGGACCGATTTTTTGGACCGGACCAAACCCGGATCGGGTAAGATCGGTCTGACTTTTAGTCCGGTTAACCCGATTTTTGGTCCGGTCCGGACTGATTTTTGCAAACAAATTTAAATAGTCAGATCGGCTCAGCGGATATCTTTAAAAATTTCGGTCCGGTCCGGTTTTGGACCGGATGAACAGCCCTAGAAAGAACCTCTACTTATCGATGCAAGTCTTCTCCTTAGACGATACATTAGCAATGAGTCTTGAAATTAAATTTACCTAATTCTATTTTGTCCTTGTTACCACCCTTTTTAGAGAGGTATATATACGAAGTTATAAATCAAAAATTTAAAATGAGTGCAGAGGTATGGGCAAGGACCAGAGGATCCCTTAGCTTTAGAAGCAGCAGGAGATTATTCGAGAGATTATGGGTACATCAAATTTGCTGATTACACAACAAACGTCAGTAACAAAATTCAACCTGACAACCTTTTGAACAACGTTTGGTATCAAGCTGAAGAGGTTTTTCCAGTAGATGGAGTTCCTGAGCAAAGAGAGCATGTCTTTTGGATTCCTGTTGATGCTTTCTACTTCGAACTCTCCAAGAAACTTGAGGTAATGTTTTGATTTTCTGTAATCCTTACCTATATGCTATATCTTTCTTTAGCTGTTTTTTTTTCTTCCTTTTTTTAAAAAAAAAAATAAAAAAAATCTTACTCATCCTCCCTAGACACAAAAATATGTATAAGACAGTTTTACCATAACTTTCATTGAGACAAAGGGCCACTTTTAGTGAGACAATGATCACTTTTTAGTAAAATATTACTCGTAGTCATTAACTCATTAGTCATAATAAGTAACTAGACCTGATCAAAGGTGGGCCGGGTCATGGGACCCATCCACTCAGCCCGGAAAACGGGCAGATATGAACAAGCTATGTGTGTAAATTCATAGGGACCCGGCCTGTTAGCTTGGCACAACCCCACTTAATACAAAAACTTGTGTGGACTTAGTCCATGGTGGACCAATATTTGGAGTCACCCCCTACTTCACTTGGAGCCACCCTCCTCTAAAAGTGGAGTCACCCCTACTTCACCTAGAGCCACCCCTCAAATTTATACTGGGTACCACCCCTACTTCAACTGGAGCCACCCCTTCCTTCACCTGGAGCCACCCCTTCCTTCACCTGGAGTTACTCCTCTATTTCACCTGGAGTCACCCCTCAAAATTACTTGGTCCACGATGAACTAAGTCCACACAAGACCTTCCACGATGAACTAAGTCCACACAAGACCTACTGCCACACTTAATGGCTGTTTGTGGGCCTAAAAAACATGTTAGTAGGCCCATCTCAATTCCTTTTTTTTTTTTTTTTTTTATCAGCTCTAATGGTTAATCCCATTTTCCGGCATGTTGATTTTACACGAGACTTGTTCAATGGTGCAGAACATGGAGTTGATGGGATGCATAAATGCAACGACATGCTTACCTACAAGACCAACAGTGAGCAGAGTGGAGAGAGGAGCAAGTGCAAGCATATTTGTAGATAATGCTGCCTATAGAGAAGCCATTTACAAGCTGTTCGATGTAACCGCAGTAGAGATGGAAAGTGCAGGGGTGGCACTCATATGCCACCAGCAAAGAGTCCCTTTCATCACCATCAGAGCTCTCTCTGACTTAGCCGGTGGTGGCTCTGCAGAATCCAATGAAGCCGATATCTTCGTGTCTCTCGCTGCCACAAATTCTGTTCTCGCCTTGCTCGAATTCGTGAAACTGATACCTTAAGAATTAACACGAACACGACATAACACGATGCGTATTAGTCTTTTCAACCGTTATAAATGACTCTTCCCTAGTCATAAACAAAAATACATGGTAACTCACGCACTGTTACTTCATCTGTTATCAATTGTACCTTCGATTTCAACCTCAATTACTCAAGCACGACTTCTCTTACTTGAAGTCTAATAAAAACAATAAAGCTTCAACTTCCAACTTCATGCCACGTTGTTCTTGAATCAATCTTCATTGCATCAACATTAAGATTATCAAATCACAATGTTCTTGATTTCGTTCTTACTCTGTTCTTGATTCCTTGTAAACAAAACTTAGCTAGACAATGTTAGCTTGACAAGTGTCAATTATTTATCATCATCAAAATCATCATAACTCAACAAATTCCCTCCTTTTAATGATGACAAACAATTGATGATTATCCAAACATTAAGCATAAACAATGAAACCCAACATGTCCAAGGAATCAACTTATAAACAGAAAGTATACATCAATCAAGCATCTAGGATCATTATATAACAAAGACCTAATAGAAAAACAATATAAGTAAGAAACTAAGAACTCAAACTAAACATAGCTAGACATGACCATATAAGCATCACAACCCTTCCCCCTTTTGGCATCATCGAAAAGCAGTGAAATGTGATGCAAATAACACACACGTATTAAGCCAAGTGAGTCACAAACATCACCACCAAGGGTTTAAGCACCTGCAAAAGTAAACCAAGTGATCAACTAGCTCAAACAAGCAATCTAATGATATTAGCAATTCAAACCAGTCAAATACTAAGTTATAAGAGTCATAAGCTAAAATGCAAACCACTTGGGTAGATGAAGTGTATGGTGAAAATAGGTTAAAAGGCTCAGAGAACAAGTGGCTAGGAAAGAAGCTGGGAACAAGGAAAATTTGGGTTCAAGTTCCCTCTCTCCTTTTTGTCTTTATATTCGAATTCCATTCTTGAACCTTGCAAAAATTCCAGCACATGTGTAAAGTTCATTGCAACTTCTCCTTCTACCTTAATACCAACCATGTTGCTCCCGTCTTCATGAGAATCATAAAACCATCCCACCGAACCACCAAAAATCTTTCTTTCTACTTAACTTATGAAATAGTTAACCTTCAAATAGTTCCAATAGAGCTATTCACCTATAATAAGTGAATTCAACAATTGCTTGAACAAAATAATAATAAATAATCAACCAGTATCAAATAAGAATTGAACAATGATTTTCATAAGAGTGGTTCTTTTTTTTTCTTTTCGGGTTTTGTTTTTTTTTTGAACTTTTTTTTTAACCACTCTATATGTTTAGCTAAGAACACTGGTGATTTTAAAAATATACATACTCAAGCAATTGTAAAAGAAATGTAGCCTATTAAAGAACACATATTGGTTATTGTAGAAATTTCTTCGATTTTGGTGTTCCCATCTAATTCCCACTATATTAATGCATGTACAACCATCTTCACAACTATCTTCATGTTAACTCCGGCCTCATTCATTTTTCACAACCCATTTTCACCTATTCTCCTTTCCATTACATGAATCACATGCCAATCACTATCACAACTTCAACTCACCTTCTTCTCATTGTTGAAACAACCTTCAAAGAAGAGAAAAAAAAATAAGAGAGAGAGGTGGGTTTTTAATATGTGGAAGGATAAAGATAGTGTTTGGGCTAAGTTGAGTAAGTGGGATAATTGGAAAAACAAATAGGAAGTAATCTGGTTGTAGAATCATCTTCTGGATATTCAAATTTGGGTTGGGCAGCGGAAAAGAATAAGACGATTCTTTCTTTTATAAGTTAACCGATTTCTAGGTAACAGTTGGGATAACAGTGGTAGTACATATGAACTCGCACCTTGTTACTCAGATTTAACATTTGAAGCGTAAGGGTAATATCATCAGATCTTTTGTGAGTCATTACTTACACTTGGCGCAAGCGGTTATACTAGTTATGGCATGCGAGTTGCTTGTGACCTACAAAAAGATCTCATATGCACATGGTATATTCACACAAAAAAATACACTTGTTTGCAAGTTTCCACATAAACTAGCCAATCATTGGGGTATGAATCATGAAGATTTAGGTCAGCCTTCTAACTCAAGTTTAAATTTCTCAGATTTGTTCTCTTAGAACAATTTGATCCATATTGCAAATTAAATTCACTGGGATATCATGAATATTAGTAAGCTCACCAAAAGATAAGAAATCATAATGAATACACACCCGCATTCATTCCCAGGCCACTCTCTCCTCCTCCCCTTCGCTCTCTTCCCCTTCTCAGTTTCTCTCTTCTCCGTCGCCTCTTCCGCCACCATCACCCCGACCCTACCCTGTCGTCCCCTTGACGACCCCCACCTTAACCCTAGGGATGACAATGGGGCGGGGCGGTAGTGGATATAGGTAGATCTATCCCCAAACCCACCTAGATATTTCGATTCCGCCACCCGCCCCATCCCCACCACGGGTCGGAGATCCCAAATTCATCCCCGCCCCACTTACCCGCCGGGTATCCACCTCCGCTTCATTTATCGGGAGGATATCCATATCCGCTTTATACCCGGCCAAAAAGAAACGAAGCCCACATCTGAATCTACATCAAATTCACCCAAGATAATTTGCACGGGTAAGCGGGTATAAGGTGGGGCGGGGCTCCAATGGGTATCCATTGGGTGAAGAAGGCAAACCAGCTCCGCCCCATTCCCATGGCGGTTTTGCTTTATCAAAACCATCCCCGCCCCATCCCCACCTAGCACTCCTCCATTCCCGCTCCAACTGGGACGAATACAGGGCGATATTCACATGTATCCTCCCCACTGCCATCCCTACTTAACCCCGTGACAACTGGTCTAAAATTGCACTTGGAAATATTATTGGCCGGGTGGTTCAGGACAACTGCAAGCCAGGACCATTAGCTTTAATTTAGACCACTCTATCTCTCAACCTTCATTATATCTTGGCAGTGACATCCTAGAGATGACAATGAGACTCAAGATTTTATACATAACGTGAAAAATGCATGCTAAAGTTGTATAATTAGATTGACAATGATTTGACGAAATAAGAGACAAAAAAAAATTTGGTCCTTGGCAGATCACGTGAATGGCTGATTTCAATTCAACAGCATATACCAAGGGCCGTTTGGTTGGGAGTAGGGTTGTTTAAAATATCCGAATCCGAGTACTCCATTCGAAAATTCGAATATCCGAATTGAAATTATCAGAAAAAGCGGATACCCAAAAAAAGGATATCCGAAATTTCAGATACGGGTTCGGATACCATTTTCCAAAATTTTATCCGAAAAGCTCAAAATTATCCGAAATATCTGACAATTATCCGAAATATTCGACAATTATCCGAAACCATCTAAATATCCGAAACTATCCGAAATATTTGGCTCACATTATCAAAATATTTAGGCACAAAATAGGATAAAAAAAATAAAAAGATAGCGGATATCCGACTATCCGAATCCGAAAATCGGATATCCGAAATTTCGGATATGATATCAAAATTTTGGTATCCGAAATTTCGGATACCCCCTAGTTGGGAGTAATGATTAAGGGGGTAATGGAATGAATTTTTAGACTAATTTTGGAGGTATGTAAGGTAATGGTGGTTAGATTTTGTGAAAGGAGGGTAATGATTACCCCTATTTGGGGGATAATAACCTCCGCATAGGGTAATGATTATTCTTTCATTTTCTCCATTACCTCTTTAATCCTTACCCTCATCACCACTTCACCTTACGTACTATTTTACACTTTAATTTGATCCATTACACTCTTAATCATTTACCCCCAACCAAACGGCCCCTAAGAGTAAGGCCCGTACCGTGTGGCCAAGGATGGTCGACATCACAATCACATACATACCTACAAATAAAAGCTGGTCCATAATTGATTTATCCCACCCTTTTTGGTTGTGTGCTCTTGAAGATGTGAGATTTTGTTTTGTTTTTTGTTTTGCTAAATCAAAGACAAGATCGATGCGAGTCACGGGTGAGCCAGACACCTCCCACTATATATATCATGTTTGGACTTTCTTATTCAATAATGAAAATATCAGACTTTTAATTGCACGAACGCAAACATTAACTTTGTCAACGTAGTATGACCAAGGAGCAAAGATAATTCCTAATACGCTAGAACCCAACGGTTACAAGGCATGGCGAGAATAACCGTTTATTAGTCTAAGCCCGAATAATGTATTGGACATACAACATGATGATTTTCTAAATTATTGCTTCGGATTAAATTTCATTCATTGATTAGTACTATAAGAAGTCAAATGATCTGAGAACATATCATTTATGAATAATTTTACGTGCAAGAAATTACTCCCGCCATTTATGAAAAACGGTAACATTTACTTTTGTACGGTCTCCAATGCACTATTTTGACCATAAATATTTGTGTTTATATAAATACATAAACTTTAAAAAATAGATTTACCGTAAGTACTAATTAAAACGAATCCAATAGTAGTATTTTTACATTGTAAATCTTTATAGTTTTTCCGAAACCAATAGTCAAAGTTTGTAAAGTTTGACCTTCAAAAAGTAAAGATTATTATTTTTCAGAAACGCAGGAAGTATATATTAACATATTAAAGTTATAAATATGTAGTACATGATTAGACAAGCGTTTTTTAATATAGGAGTTACACAATAACCACGCATCATTTGTTAAAGTTAATTAGTAGCTTGCACATAGTGAAAGTTCAAAGAAAACATCATACCTGACTCAGGGAGTTAAACTAATTTCTCTTTCATTTATTCCCTTGTCAATGCTACTGATGAAATTAAACTATATTTTGTTCCATTTTCGTTAGTTGGAGATCCAATGGAGTATACTAGAGTATTGAATTATACATCAAGGTACTTGCGTAAAGATCTATTGCTCACCCTACAAAGATCTATTGGCACGTAAGAAACAATAAAAAAATCGAGACAATTAAAAAA
Organism: Tetragonia tetragonoides; assembly: GCA_038025085.1. Lineage (NCBI taxonomy): Eukaryota > Viridiplantae > Streptophyta > Magnoliopsida > Caryophyllales > Aizoaceae > Tetragonia > Tetragonia tetragonoides. The sequence continues at coordinate 13,626,844 of CM076153.1, read as the reverse complement.
ATTAAAAAACAAATTGAGACAATTGAAATTGTCTTCAAGTGAGACTTGAAATAAAGATAGATCTATCAAAAGGTTTTTTATGAGGTGGCTTCAAAGTGAGGTTCACTCATATGAGTTTTTGTGTATTAAAAGGTTTTTTATGGGGCGATTTCAAGGTGAGGCTCCCCGCTCCCTCATACGAATTTTTGTGTAGATCTAGCTAATATAAGGACGAGGGAGGTGCGTGGTACTACATTGCTAGTTGTACGCATCATTCTATATTCTTTGACCCGTACGTAACTCCATTATTGGCAGTCATATATAGCATGCACTTTAATTATGATGAGAAATGCTGTGAACAACTATTGGCTATTTTAGGGCAAATCCGAAGATTACTTGGGTGCTCACGTACGCATCATTGCATCAATATAATTGTCTTACAAACATAGTACATTAAAGTGTTGGTTTATAAACCTGCATTTGGAATTTGGACGAGTTGGTTTCTTAAAAATATATCAAATGCAATGAGATTCGAGAGACTTTCAGTACGTACGTGTCTCCATTTGTATATTGTTAGGCTGATGCCTTGAAGTATTTGTTAGTACAAAATTATTGGATATGAATAAACTATAGGAACTTGGATATATGACTTTTAGGCATGTACAAGTATACTTTCCTGAAAGTTTAGTTTTGATCCTCTAGAAAGCGACCGGGTTACACGAAACAATTTCCGAGATGCAAAGAAGTCACAGAGTATGTTATTCGCCCCACAATCATACTTCACTAATGCGTTTGCGTTGTTGATATTTGTTTTAACCAAGATTATAAACCATCATCTCTAATGTGCATAGTATGTCATCATGAAAGTGATCAAATCTCATTCATGTGTCATGACTAACCAACCAAAAACTCTTCTTGCCCAAGGAGAAAAATTATTCTCGCTCCTTATGTTTATCTCTCAGCCCAAGTGCCCTATATATAATACTAGATTAAATGGGTAGCTATTGGGTGTTACACAATGGCCTATTAGAGACACATGTCTCTCCCACAAACATTACTTATAACTAGATTAACTACCATCGACACATGTCAAGACATGAGAGATATAACACTTACTTTAAAAATATTCCAACATTATTTCTGTTTGGACTCGTTTTTTTTAACCAGCAGTCTGATTGAGGTTGTTATAAAATCCTAGTTTTGCCTATATATATTGGAATTTTGTACTCCCAAAATATCTGAATACAATCTGATCTCCTCTTTATTCGTAGACGTAGCCAAATTGATAAATCACGCACGTTAAAATCTGTGTGCAGATTTATCTCTACTTTATGTATCTTTCTTGCCTCCGTTATACATATAAACATTATGGGCGATTGGATATATATAAATGGGTGTCTTCTAGTTTCTTTTGTCTCTAAACTTATTCTCATATATTTGTTCTTCATTGAAATTTACCATTAAGTGGAATATTTACACAAGATAAAAGATCAGAGGCTATGTATTATCTACGTAGAGAGGCTATTATATGTATTATCGATCTACGTAGCACAACTATCCAAAACTAACCTAGCTACCTCTATAAATGAAGCTGCCTTATCAATATATATATGTATAATTGAGTTCTCACTAAGATGGCATTAAATAGATAATAAATAGTCATAAATGCATGGGTGATTAAAAAGAAATCAAATATATTTTTATTTTATTTTAATAAAAAAGTAACATAAGTATTACATTTAATATACTAAAAAAAGTATATTATTTTTTCTTTCTTAAATGTGTAAAAACGATTATTATTGTTCCTTGATACTCATATTATTCTAACTTTATATATTGATATGATTACAAAATTTTATTATATTGATTCTAATAACAGAGGATGATGAACAAGAACCCGTGCATCGCACGGGCACGAAATCTAGTGTATATATATCTTCAAACACTGTTATTATCACCCTCCTCATAATTTCATTTGCCATTAGTCTTCAAACATGGGGACCCTTAAAGCTTTCATTCTTCTCTGTATTTTCATGCTTATTGCACAACAAGAACCAGCACAAGCGGCCTTTCCCAGAAGAATCCAGCATCTTGTTAATGTAGCTAACACAAACGGCCCTTACATTGGCATTGTCATCCCCAATCTCTTTGAGCTCAACCCGCTTCTCGAGTCTCCTAGCTTCACCGCTAGCCGCTTCAGCATTGATTTTGATGGTATGTCTAATGACTAGCTAGTAGGAATGGTAGTGGGGTGGGTATAGGTGGGTTCTACTTCGATCCGCCTCAATTGGGGTGGGATGATTTTGAAGAAGCAAAACCGCCATGGAGATGAGGCGAGAATGGTTTGTGTTGTTCCCCATAGATATTTGTGTTGTTTCCCAGTTGGATTCCCGACTCATTCCCACCAAAAAATAAAAGAGTGTAAAAATTCTAAATATAAAATATATTGACACAATTTATTCAAATGCTTAAAATTTTCATATTTGTAATAGTGACACAATTTGCATGTTTAGTGGCTTTGTTTGTTAAATATATTATAATTGTTTTTTGGGGGTATTATGTGGATTTAAGGCGGGTACCACGTGGGTTTGGGGCGGATATTAAGTGGGTATGGGTATGGATACCAGTTGGATAATTAAGATGGGTATTGTTCTCATCTCAAATCCATTGGGATGGGGATGGTTTTGGAAATCTTATTCACTGCTAGAAATAGAGCCTTTTACGACGGGATTTCCCGTCGTAAAAGATCAACCATGTCGGTATATATTGTCGCCCCCTGTCGTAGAAGGGGGCCTTCGTTATTGGTCTTTACGACGGTATTTTGAGTCCCGTCGCGAATGACCATTTACGACGGCATATTCTCCAGTCGTAAGTATCTTGCAACTACGACGGGCTACCCCGTTGTAATTGGTAATTACCCATGATGGGATGGGGTGAGTGGCAGATTAACCTTAACCAAGCGGGTATGGATATAAATATGGATATACCTATATCCATCATCGCTCTGCTCCAGTTTCATCCGGCTACTAGCTAGTACAGTACCATGCCTGAGGTTACCATGTACTACACTAGCTAGCTAGCAAGTTTTTTTTTTTTATATTTTTTAAATTACAAGGAACTCGATCACCCTCTTTGCGTATAATAGCTAGACCTGACTTGGTTTTATTTTCTCTTTTTAAAGGCAGGCGATTCAGGTTTGGAACCATTGGTGGGAAGAAAGTGATATTGGTCATGACAGGGCTTGGCATGGTATTTATTTATTTATTTCTACCGAAAAAGAAAAAGAAAAGTACAAAAGAAAAATGGCTTGCTCAACTCTATCATTATTTTACAGGTAAATTCAGCCGTAACAACTCAGTTGTTGTTGAGCATATTCAGAGTGAAAGGAGTTGTTCATTATGGTATAGCTGGTAATGCAAACCCTTCCCTCCACATTGGAGATGTTACCATCCCTCGTTATTGGGCCCATCTAGGTCTTTGGAACTGGCAGGTACTTCAATTCCATAAATATCATCTTAAAATCATTATATTTTTCGACTTAGGCTCTGTTTGGTTGGGATCGGAAAATCTTTTTCAACTGAAAATCATGCATTTTCAGTGTAAAGTGTATTTCCATTCACATTTTAATTTCCGTTGTTTGGTTACAATGAAAATTAAATTTCCTAAAAAACTGTTTTTCCTAAAAAAAAAAATGAAATTTGCTAACATAGTTGAGTAAATCTCGAAAAGTTAGGTGGATTCAAAAAAAATCACATCATCGGCATATCCGAATCAAAAGTTATACTTATTTGAAGAAAAAAAACAAAATTGTGAAAGTGGCCCTAAGTTCAGACTGAGGCCCAATCAAGTCGGGTGCAGGTTAGATTTTATGTCCCGAAGTCCCGATAACCAAACTCGATGATCAATTGCACTGCTAGTGCTCTGGGGATATAGTATCCCACCAACTAACGGAAAATTGTTTTCCCTTCTTTTTGAAGGGAAAACATTTAAACCTATATAGGTTAAAATGTTTTCCTCCTGAAAAATCATTTTTCTTCTCATGGTAAACCAAACAACTAACTGAAAATGAGAAAACTATTTTCCTGAAAAACCGTTTTCACCCCAACCAAATGGAGCCTTAGGATGATTGATTAGAATAAGCAAATGTTCACGACTAGCTATTTCCTCTTTTTCGAAATGAGCTTTCCACTTGACTTTGTAGAGTCTTTACTTTCCATGACAACACTTTGATTATTAATAAACAGTAATTAGATAAATAAAATAATTAAATTGTGAAAGTAGTGTAAAAAAAAAAAGATTCTAAAACGTATTTTGTTCTTACAAATTTCCATATTTCAACCAAATCAATGGTTAATTTTTGTAAATTTTGATTTAGAAAGTCAAACAAAAAGCTCATTTTAGAGTGAGGGACTATAGTAGATTTTTTGATCTTTTCTTATTTAATTATTAGAGTAGTTCAATTGAAACAACTTCTCTAGTAATCTTGAAAGGAGAACTTAATATATTCCTAATGCCCTTTCTTACTTCCTCTAATTAGAGAGCTATATACCAAGTTATTAAGCAAAATTTTAAAATGAGTGCAGAGGTATGGGCAAGGGCCAGAGGATCCCTTAGCTTTAGAAGCAGCTGGAGATTACTCGAGAAAATATGGACACATAAAATTTGCTGATTACACAACAAATGTCAGTCACAAAATGCAACCTGACAACCTTTTGAACAACGTCTGGTATCAAGCAGAAGAGGTTTTTCCAGTAGATGGAATTCCTGAGCAAAGGCAGCATGCGTTTTGGATTCCTGTTGATTCTCACTACTTCGAACTTTCCAAGAAACTTGAGGTAACCTTTTGATTTTCTGTAATCCTTTCAATATAAAAAAACTTGTGTAAGACGATTTTACCGTAACTTTTGGTGAAATGAGAGTTAATTTTTAGTGAAACAATGGTCAGCATACCGTTCATAATAAGTGATCCATATATTTCTAAATAGTAATCCAGACCAATTTTATTGTGAATTGATATCATACGAGACTTGCTCAGAGCCAAACCGTTAAACCTTCTTTATGATGAGCTAAAGTAGTTTTGTTTTGGTTCTTTAAATGGTTCAGAACATGAAGCTGACGGCATGCGTAAATGCAACCACATGCTTACCTACAAAACCAAAGGTGAGCTTAGTGGCGAGAGGAGCAAGTGCAAGTATTTTTGTAGACAATGCTGCCTATAGAGAAGCCATCTATAAGCTGTTCGATGTAAGCCCAGTAGAGATGGAAAGTGCTGGGGTTGCACTCATATGCCACCAGCAAAAGGTCCCTTTCATCACAATCAGAGCTCTCTCGGACTTGGCCGGCGGTGGCTCTGCGGAATCCAATGAAGCCGATGTCTTCTTACCCGTCGCTGCCACAAATTCTGTGCTCGCCCTGGTCGAATTCGTGAAACTAATACCCTAGGAATTAGCACAAACATGACACAACACGATGCTTATTAGTCTTTTCAACCGCTATAATAAGTGATGCTTATTAGCTTCCCCATGTTTATGGCATTGTTTATTCCTGTATGTTCCTGTGCATCAAAGCATTTTCAGCTTCCAAGTAGAGGAAGATTAATTAGCTTTTATCTAGCTTCTTGTGTGTGTCTATCTAGATTGGGGCAAAATTAGAGGATTGGGGCTAATTAGTGGATTGGGGTAAAATTAGTAGATTGGGGCCAATTAGAGGATTTGACTAGCGAATTCGCTAATTTAAGGTGTTTGGTTAATAGCGGATTCGATTAGCGGATTGGGTTGAATCCGCTAATTTCGAATCCGCTAAAAAAGTAGGGGATTCAAGTTAGAGGTTTGTAATTTATTAACGAAATGACATGATTATCTACAAGTTGACATAAATTACAAGGGTTACCACTATTTAAATAAAAGCCCTTCACATTACAAACCCTTTTTTGTTCATCTGCCTTTTTTTTTTATAGTAGGTTCTTTCTTCTCTTTTATTCAACTTCTTCTTCTTCCTTCACTCTTCCTTCCATTTTCTCTTATTTTCTTTAATTTCTTCATGTATACAAAGCACTTAGGAGGCATCAAGCAGTAGTAGAAGATGATGATGATGATGATGATAATAAAAAATAAATAAATAAATAAATAAATAAATAAATAAATAATAATAATAATAATAATAATAATAATAATAATAATAATAATAATAATAATAATAATAATAATAATAATAATAATAATAATAATAATAATAATAATAATAATAATAATAATAATAATAATATCCTTTTTAGCCATTATACATTTTTAACTAACTAACCGCTAAATCTCACCAGCTAATTTACCAAATACATTTTTACAAATCAGCTAATACAATCCTTTGATCAAATCAGCTAATACAATCCTCTGGTCAAATTTGCTAATGCAATCCGCTATTCATTATCCGCTGATTGCCAAACAAGGCCATATGTCAAATTTCACTTTGTATTTGTACTCAATTTTCCTATTCAATAATAATGATAACTTTCTGACCCTTTATGTATAGATGCCTATTTTTTTAGGCACTATATCATCCTTGAAAATTCGCTTCCGTACAAGAGTTTTGGTAAATCTTTTACTTTTTTTGGATAGAAGTAATCCTTAAATCAGAGGTGATAAGTTAGTTAAAGGGGAACCGAGAATGACATGAGTAATCCTCTTTGTTTTTCTTTTTCCGGCAGACCAACCTGATTAATTACGAGGGCTACAATATGGTTATGTACACGTTTCAAATTGTTGGATATGAGAATCGAATTCCGGTTCCACAGGTAAAAGTTGAGAAAGGAAGTTACTTTTCAAGTCCTAGAGCTAATCATCGGGCCGACCCGTTGGTTTTACGGGCCAGAATTTCATGTCCATACCCTGCCCTATTGGGTTTCGGGCGGGCCAACGGCTTTTCCGGCCAAATTGTGATATCAAAAATCAACGGCTGTGATTGCAGAGGGGAGAGAGAGATGCTGAACTTTCAGATGAGCAGCACAGAGCACACAACATCAGCATGAGTAGAATCTGTTAGAAAATGACACAAAAAATCATCATGTTGCACATTGCAAAACCTTCAAAGTTTCTGTTTTTATCAAAATCGTTGAAGATGGTGAATACTTGGGAGAATTAAATAGTTTTTTCAACTATTTTCATCTACATTGCCATTTGAGGTAAAATTTACTCAAACCCTATAACTACATGATTCAAAACTTGAACCTTGAGATACATCTTACATTGTGGGTCATTTTCTGAGCTTGTGATTTGAATAGCAAAAAATACAGTAATTAAGAGTGTTTGTTGACATTAATCTTTGTTCATTAACGTTATTGAATTATTGGTAGGTTCTGATTTGGTCGAGAACATGGAGGTGGAATTTCTGATTGCCTGTATTTTGTTTATTTGAGTATCTATGGAGAGCTCGTTTAGTTGGCAAAATTAAAATGAGTAAATTCATTTGTGACATTTTTTATTGATTAAGTCGATCATTCTTCTAACTTTTATTAAATGGTTGTTTGTCATTGTGTGTTCTTTTTAACTTACTAAATTAGATTTCATAGTTCAATTCAATTCAGTTCAATGTGGGCGTGGCCGGGAAGAAAACACTGAAAGCAGATCCTTTGTTGTTGTAAAATTAATAGCACAGTGTTGTTCTCCAAACTTACACCCTTGGATTAGAAGGGGTGGATTTTTAATCCTTCGATCGAGGGGGTAGGTTTTTCAAATTAAAAAACATAGAAGAGAGAGATAGAGAGAGAAAGGAACAACAAGGATCCATACACGAAAACACTGAGATCTGAGTAAATTAGTGTAGTGAATTAGTGTTTTCTTTAGATAATAAAAGTTTCACTATTGTGAAACAAGTAACTACAAACTATGAGCACAAAAAATCCTCAAAGAGCAAAACTGGTTACAAATTCCCCCAATGCCGCTGAACATCAATGAGGGGCACTCCATTAAAATCCGCTACTGCTTTGGCCCCAAACAACCCCGGGGGGCTGTCCGACGGTCCGACCCCAGGCCAGCAATAACCTTGCACAATGCATCCTTTTTAACCAGGCACCAAAGAACTGCCAAAATAGTGCACCCCCTCAACTTGTTCTCAATTCCCCTTCCCAAACCAGTACTCCATATTAGCGTTAGTAAGGTTGGTGTAGTAGTTATATTTAGTGGCCAATTCTGTTCATCCTCGTGGGATCAACCCGTACTCACCAGATATACTACTTGTCTACTTTGTATTTTGTGCGCCGTGTGATAACACTGATTGTTTTGATCATACAATAAAGTTATGAGTCTTAATAATCCAACACTTACCCTTGTACTTTATCTTTGCCATAGTTTTGGAAGAGAAACTAAAATGAGGGCCAAAGCTTTCATGCTTCTATACATTTGATGCTTGCTCAACAAGAAGAAGCACAAGCTGCCATTCCCCAAAGAACCCTGCATCTTATTAATCGAGCTAACAACAAAGGCCCTTACATTGGCATTGGCATTGTCATCCCCAACCAATTTGAGCTCAACCCGCTTCTTCAATCTCCGAGCTTCACTGCTAGCTGCCTCACCATTGATGTTGCAGGTATACACTATGATCATAGCACTAGCAAAGTTCATACTATGCTACTCTTAAAGCTTGGTTCATTTCAGTTGTGGGTTTTATGTTTTCCACTAAAATCTAAACAAGCATTTCAGAAACAATTGTTCTTTTTGGAAAATATTCTTGATTCTTACTTTCTTTTCCATGCATTTATCAGCCAGGCGTGATCCTTTCTTTTCTTTTGTCTTTGTGAATTCTTTCTTAAGGTAAGAGATTCCGGTTTGGGGACATTGCGGGGAAGAAGGTGATATTGGTCATGACAGGGCTTGGCATGGTACCATTCCATTCCCAAATAGGAAAACATAGAGCACAAACAGCAAAAAACTAACATGTCTTACTAGGAATTATTTGTCATTCTGTTTACAGGTAAATGCAGGCATAACTACCGAGTTGCTGTTGAGCTTATTCGAAGTGAACGGAGTTGTTCATTATGGCACAGCTGGTAATGCAAACCCTTCCCTGCATTTAGGAGATGTTATCATTCCTCAATATTGGGCTCATCTTGGTCTTTGGAACTGGCAGGTACTTTTAATTCTCAACGAACTTGCTCTCTTATTAATCGTTAATATAGGAGATCAATTGATCATACTTTAGTATAAACAACCTCTCTAAGGAAGCAATCCGTTAGCGACTGACCAAGTAAATCGAAAGCTTATTGCATCGAGAATTGGTCACTAAAGACCAACAACAACCAATATAAGGGGATCACTATAACCCCTGGCCGAAGTTCTGATGATGTATTAGGAATAGGAAAGAGTATTGAAAAGATATTTCCCCCTTAGTCTTTCCCTTGCTTTCGTTTTAGAGGTATACTAAGTTATGAAGCAAAATTCTGAATTGAGTGCAGAAATATGGGCAAGGGCCAGAGGATGAACTAGCCCTTGAAGCACAAGGAGATTACTCGAGGGAATATGGATACATAAAACTTGCTGATTATACAACAAATGTCAGTAACAAAAGCGCGCGTGACAACCTCTTGAACAATGTTTGGTATCAAGCAGAATAGGTTTTCCCTGTAGATGGAACTCCTGAAGAAAGGCAGCATATTTTTTGGATTCCTGTTGATGCTCACTACTTCAATCTTTCCAAGAAACTTGAGGTGACTTTTTTATTCTGTTATCCTTTGTTTCTTTCCTGGTTGCTCTTGTTGATTTCTTTTTCGCGCTTTTTCTTTTTTTTCTTCATCACAATCTTTTGTTCCTGTTCTAATAGTGTCAGTATTTTAGTTAGCTTGCATATGAATCATAGGAACATGAAGTCTGTTTTAGTTTTTTCTTACTGTAATTTTATTTTCAAAAATGGTTCAGAACATGAAACTGGTGAGATGTGTGAATGCAACCACATGCTTACCAACAAGACCAAAAGTGAGCAGAGTGTTGAGAGGAGCAAGTGCAAGCATTTTTGTAGCTAATGCTGCCTATAGAGATGCCCTTTATGACCTGTTCAAAGTAAGCCCGATAGAGATGGAGAGTGCCTGGGTGGCACTCATTTGCCACCAGCAAAGGGTCCCTTTCATCACCATCAGAGCTCTCTCCGGTGGTGGACCTAGTAGCTCTGCAGCACACATTGAAGCCAGCACCTTCTTGCCTCTTGCTTCCACAAATTCTGTGCTCACCGTGCTCGAATTCATCAAGCTCTTACCCCTCTTACGTTAATAAGTTAACGATCAAGAAAACCTCTAGTATCCCTAAGGGCTGAGGAGACTCGTACTTGGGACCAAGGTAGCACACTAGCACAGAAACGGGAACGCAAACGCAGACACGGGAAACACGAGCTGAGTGTCGTGTCCGTGCTTGGGACCTTTGAACGATAAAATGTGGAGAATGTTGACGTGCTATGCATAGAATCAAAAGGTATGTCTATAACTAAGCAAGTTAAGCCTGGATTAGTGCTCTTAATCATAATAGTATTGAATTCCTAAATTCTTCACTACCAGCTGATGTCAAATGATGTTATCATATTATAATTGCCTGATTGTTATTACATGACTTTCATATGTAAGTCACAAAACAGGATTCTAAATATATGTACAGTCCTAGCTGTCCCCAAACCAGCAATTTGAGACCATTCATTCATCAGTAATCTCCTTTGTGCCATGGCTGGCCTTTTCCCTTTGCCCATATGCCCTGCTACAAATTAGAAAATACATGTAATTTAACAAGCTCAAACCAGCTAGGAGCCAATAGTAATAATCATAGTGACCCTTATTAAGATCACCAGACACCCAACTTTCCTTCCCACCTCCTCCAGTAACACGGTTCACAATACTCATGATAAAACTCGCCGTTAGACTCGCAATGCCCATGCCTAGTCCAAAGAGATTTGCTGCAATGCAGGACATGCTCTTAGGAAGTTCAGAGTAGAAGAATTCAATTTGCGCGATTGCAGTGAAAGTTTCGGCTAGACCTAATAGGCAAACTTGTGGCGCTAGCCACAATGCTGACATACTCCCCGAGGATGAGGGGCTGTTGGGTAAGTGCGCTCCTGTAGTTGCCATATCCCACCGCACACTCTCCACAAATCCGGATATCAGCATGGACACAAAAGAGATAACTAACCCAGTTCCCATTCTAGTTCTAACATCTAAACGAACGGGTTTCCCCAATGCCTTTGACGCCAATGGGAAGATTACTCGATATACAAGAAGAGCCATAAGATTACTGTAATTAAGGCAAAGGTACCAAGTGAGGCAGCTGGATATTCGAAGCTTGGAGAGAGGACATGTCGGTCCATAGAGTTGACTTGAAGGACTCGAAATGATGTCTGACTCGCGTTCACACCCAATAAAATCCCTGTTGACCATATTGGGATTATGCTGATGACAGATTTGAACTCTTCCACTTGATCTATTGTACATAAATGCCACGGATCTCTAGCCATTCCATCAGGGGTGAGTTCTTGTCCGGGATCCTTCACAATGCATCCCTTGTTTAAAAACCTGAAAACAATTTAAACCAATTTAGAAAACTTTATGAAGTGAAAACTGCCACATCAAATAAACACTTAGAACATGGTAATAGATAGATTTGGACAGCCCTTTTTTGTAGTCTAGTAAAAACAAGTTAGTAGAAAAAAATTGCTGAGTATGTTTGGCACGAGCAACGAACCAGATCACTTGCAGGGTCTTAATACTGTTTTACATGTCAAAGAGCATTAGTACGTTGAGAACCTTGCAGATTATTAAGGAATATGTTCTTATAAACTGAGTTTTTATAAGAACTTCTGAGAAATTCAGGGGGAGTTGGAATTTCCGAGAAATTCAGGGTTTCTGTCACACAACATCTAGTTACATCAAATGCAGCAAACAAAGGAAGAAAATGAAATGAAATTATATGTTTTATGGTACGTTAAAGTCCTTACCTTAGTTTCTGACTTGGCAATTGTAACGTTGATCCTTTTGCAACATGATAAACTTGCTCTATACTCTGTCGGCTTGAAAAGTTATAATGCCTATTTCTCCAAGAGGCTACAAGGACTTGAGCAAATCCGGTAAGCAAGCTAGCCTCAGGATTCATCTTGACATAGAATGAAGAAGCCGAAAAGAAAGAAAAGGCCGAAATGAACATAAGCAATACAGGCACTCCAAAGCCAACTTTCCACCCCATATGATCTTGGATGTACACAAGACAAGTAAGGGCGATGAGGATGGAAAGTGAGATCACAAAGTTGAACCAGCTAAAGAAGCTCTCCATTTCTCCACTTTGATTTGGTGTCGCTTTTTCCTCTCCATCATTCCTTATTTGATCTGTCCCGAAGGCCATGGATGAAGACCTAATTCCACCAGCACCAATTGACATTAAGCTGAAAGAGCTGAAGAGGAGGATGAGAAGCGCATGTATTCGAGGCTATGTTATCACATGACGGCTTTGCTCCTGGGAATATTGCTGTTGACCACAGCAATATCATTCCCTGTACAAAAAATTCCAATTTCAATAAGCACATTTAGTAAATTGGCTAATCTGCTCATTTTAAGGTTCATTAATTGGATGCAAACTTTCTTGTGAAGTTATGTAGTCTAATCATCATATACAAACCAAGGATGTCTTGGCTTATTGGTTAAGATTGAGGTGCTGGGTACATTAGGTCCCAGATCCGAATTCCCCTCCCCCATGTATATGTATCTTGTACGGGCCTTTGTGCCTCATCTATACCATCATATATTACACAAAATGACAATAGTACAAGGATAATTGGCAGCTTTATACGTTACGTTTAGTAGATGATATTGGTGCATATTACTCTATGCATGCTACCTTCTCCGTTGATCACATTTCTTTCTTTCGTACATCGATCCTTTATTCGTTTACTACGAAGTACCTCTCTCATTGGTATTTCATTTTCAAATGAAAAGGCAAATAACTGAAAATGCACTAGGAACTAATCAACAAGTAAAGAGTTACGTACCATGAGGCTCAAAATGGATCCAAACCTCCCATCAGATATATTATCATGTTGGGCTCTAGCCCAGAAAGTGCAGCTCTTTCAAATCCCTCATTTGCTGCATTAGTCAATAACAAATTGATTTGACTAGCAAAAAAAAAAAAAAATAACAAATTGATTTAAACTCTTTTTTCAATCCACAACCTTTTTTTTCTTCTTGCTAATTATCCAACATTCTCATCAAAATTAATAAACCATACTTTATCAAAAAAAAAAATCAATAAGCCATAAACAGGGGAAACAGACTTCCTCAAAATACAGCAGTAGAAAATAGAAATCCAAGTGGGTATAACATCAAGGGAAACATGGCCTTCAAAACCTGATATCAATCAACAACTTAGTTATGCAGTTTAATGTCGTTACACTACTTGTTTCCTAATTTCGCCCCTCGAACAATTATTATTATTATTATTATTATTATTATTATTATTATTATTATTATTATTATTATTATTATTATTATTATTATTATTATTATTATTATTATTATTATTATTATTATTATTATTATCCTCACTAGTTTATAAAATATTGAAATGATTCAAGTTTTTTAAAAAAACTCAAGGATCTCGTTCCCAAAATTTAAATTTATGGGTTTTAAAAAATTAATGAGATATTTACTACAATAATCACTAGTGCAACACCCAAGGAAAAAAATAATTCTACGATACAAGCCAAAACGCATCTCATAGAGGGCGGCGGGGGATGTAGGGGTATAGATCAGAGTACTTTTTACTTTTAAGGGTAACTACTACTCCCTCTGTTTCTCTTTAAACTTCTTACTTGTTTTTTTTAGGTCAAACTTTGTAAACTTTCACCGTATATATATAAAAAAAAATCTCTATGAATTATGATTTGAAAATATATGCATTTGATTCCTTTAAAAATGTACTTTCAATATCTGTATTCCATTGCCACATTTTTGAATCCGTCATGGATAGAGGGATTGATGCTAAAATATTAAGGTCTACTTCATGCATCTTTTACTTTTCTCTTTGGGAAACAACTTTCTGCAACTTATATATATACTCTCTCCGTTCCAAGTTAATTTTTATATTAGATTTTTCATGGTCTACAAGACACTACTTTGACCATGAATATTTATGATTTCATAATTTTAGAACTTATAATAAGATGATATTTTGAAAATACTATTTAAAATGAATCTAGCACTACTATTTTTACATTGTAAAAAATTGTAATTTTTCATAAACAAATGGTCAAAGCTCACAAACTTTGACCTTAAAAAGTCCAATGTAAAGATAAACCTGTGATAGAGGGAGTATCTAAGAATAAAAGGCACCGTCTAATGTTTTTTTTTTTCTTTTGAAATGTCTCTTATGAGGTTGCTTCAATATAAGGTCACCTCTAAAACTAAACATGACATCGATCAGTATGACGTCATGATTATATAAGGCGCTTGACGTGATGCTTGTATAAGGCGCCTCACATTGGAACCGTCTCATTTGAATTTTTTTGTTTTTCTATTTTATGGAAAAGGCATGCCTAATATTGCATGAAAGCTTTTAGAAATATGATAAATAAAAAACTTTATATGCTTGTGTTGTATGAGTCAACAAAACAACTACTCTAAATAAGTTGGCTGATGGGGTCATGCCCCCCCTCCCCCCCAGGCACTAGGCGCACTACCACTACCAGGCACTTGCGTCTTTCTAGCTTTTTGGTTTTTTTTTTTTTTTTTTGAATAGGCAAGGAAGCCGGCCTCTTTGGCTCATTACATCATTTGGAGAGGGGGATGGCCTAAGGCCTATACCACAAATACCACCTTCAACTCTAAAGTTGAGGAGAATGAGACTTGAACCCCCAACCTCTAGGTTGGAGATGTGAGAACTTAACCAAGTGAGCTCCCCACTTTTGCTCCTTGCGTCTTTCTAGCTAAAGGTACCACTGTAACCTTTTACAATAAACGATAAATCAAATGAAGTATTCATTTTCTCTATTGTTTAGGAAATATAAGTTTTTTTCCAAATTATCATACAAAAAATGGGCATTTCTAAAGTGGTATCATAAGTTGTGGGTGTTTTTTGTTTCGAAAAAGGTATTGTGTGTTACAATTTGCATTATACAAGAATGCCAGAAATGGTTCAATTTACTATAAAAGGCCCGAAATATTTTCAAAAGTAGCTCATCCATATTCCATAGCGAAAACGTTATTGTAGACAAATTTAACCAATAGTTACAAAAAGAAACAGGAGTAGTAGTATAAATGTTCATAATATCTATAAAGAATTTCTAGAGTTTTACATTGGCAACTCATTGCTCTTTTTTTTAAAAAAAATCGTTTTTTAGTAGGCACAATCTAAGAGGATGATTGACCCTTTTAATTGTGAGCTGAAATTAGTCGTGAGAACTCAGTAGTTGGCTTCGTTCTTAGGCTATGTTTGTCTCCAATTGTTAGCTTTCAATAAAAGTTATAGCTTACAACTTACAGTTAGTGTTTTCAACTCTTAACTACGAGACAGTTTACCATATTTTATTCAATTTGCAGCTATAAGTATAGGTAATTTTGTGAAACTATCTATATTAGCTTTCACCTGCAGCTACAAGTAATTTATTTCCTTTTCATAGCAAGTTTTAACCATTTTATACTAATTTCTTTGATCTATTAACATTTCATAGCTACAACTACAATTAATTTTGCCAAACATAACCTTAGTTTTGGAGATTCTCATTTGTTGATTATTGGTACCAATTATGAGTTCTAAAAAAGAAAAAAAAAAACTCACGTAGTACTATAGTAGTCTATTATACTGACAAGTGAGGATTATCACTAGTACTGCAGAGTTCCTCTAAATTTCACTACATTATTGGAGGGAGGATTTTGGAACCATTAGTGTTAGAGTCGCAGCGGAATTTTCGGGTTTCTTGTAGACGCAAAGTATTATGTAATTGGATCCTCCTCACGATATTGCAATAGGTAGCTATCAATAAGAGAAAATAACCAATATGAAGGAAGAAAGTTAACTTAAGAAATATAACTCTCTTAATATATACTGATTCTCTGATGATGAATTACAAAACTGGTGTATATGTTTAAATTACAATTATTGGAGATATTTATACAAGAAGAAGATAAAACAACGAATAGCGAAACATCTCTCCCTAAAAATAACTATGAATAAATTCCACAAATTATTTTATGTCATTTCGACATTCTCTCTCAACCTCATTTTATCCCTCTTCTCTCTCTCTCTCTCCTTCTATTTTTATTCCATATCGCCTTTTAATCCCACAATTCTCCACCTCGTTCATAATTTGATAATATTCAAATTTTGGACGAACGAATTGTATTATCCGGTTGCACCATTGTGTCAATGGTTGCCTACGTACCCTGTGACTGGGATCAAACCATACGTAGTTCCATTATTACTCCATGTAGTTCCTAACATGGAATAACCTTAAGCAATTCCAAGCAATGTTGGAACTTGCACCCTGACACCACTTTTGTTAACATGTCTGATGGGTTATCATCTGTGTGGACCTTTTTAAGAAAAATATCACTATCCTCTATAACATCTCGCACAAAATGATATCTTACATCTATGTGCTTGGTGCGAGCATGATGTACTTGATTCTTTGCTAAATGAATAGCACTTTGGCTATCACAACTCAATTTTACGCAGTCTTGTTGTAAGCCCAAGTCATTTAGAAGACCCCGCAACCACAATGCTTCCTTTACACCTTCTGCTACAGCCATGTATTCGGCCTCTGTAGTAGAAAGAGCCACTGTAGCTTGCAACATTGATCGCCAACTAACTGGAGCACCATGTATCTTAAATACATAACCAGTAGTAGATCGTCTTCTATCTAGATCACCAGCATAATCTGAATCAACGAAACCGCTTATTTGACATGTATCTCCACCAAAGCATAACCCGGTGTCAATGGTACCTTTTAAGTACCGAAGTATCCATTTCACAGCTTCCCAATGTGTCTTTCCTGGATTCGCCATGAATCTGCTGACGACACTTACCGCTTGTGAAATATCAAGGCGTGTACAAACCATTGCATACATTAGGCTACCAACCGCACTTGCGTAAGGAACATTTCCCATGTAAGCCTTATCTTCTGCTGTTGTGGGAGATTGTTTACAAGAGAGCCTGAAATGTGGAGCCAATGGAGTTACCACTGATTTAGCACTTTTCATCCCAAACCTTTCAATGACCCGTTTGATATAACCTTTCTGGCTCAAGAATAATTTCCGGTTTGTTCTCTCTCTCTTAATCTCCATGCCTAATATTTTCTTTGCAGCACCCAAGTCCTTTGTCTCAAACTCTTTACCAAGTTTAAACTTTAACCTATCTATCTCCACCTTGCTTTTAGAAGCAATAAGCATGTCATCCACATAAAATAGAAGATATATATATTCACCTCCATGAAGCTTACGAATGTATACACAACAATCATAATTACTTCTGGAGAAACCTTGCTTTAACATAAAGAAATCAAATCGCTTGTACCACTGCCGAGGAGATTGTTTTAATCCATAAAGCGATTTCCTCAAGCGACATACCTGACTTTCTTTACCATCAACCTTAAATCCCTCAGGTTGATACATGTAAATTTCCTCCTCTAAATCACCGTGCAAGAACGCTGTCTTGACGTCTAATTGTTCCAGCTCAAGATCACCATGAGCTACAAGACTTAATAGCACCCTAATAGAAGTGTGCTTCACTACAGGAGAAAAAATCTCATTATAATCAACACCTTCCTTTTGTGCGTAACCCTTAGCCACTAATCTGGCTTTAAACCTAAAACCACGTGGCTCGGAAGGGTCCTCCTTTCTTTTATACACCCACTTACATCCTATCGCAGTCTTACCTATGGGCAACGGGAGTACATCCCACGTCTTGTTTTTATGAAGAGATTGCATCTCTTCTTCCATGGCAACCAGCCAACTCTGACTATCTTTGTCATTGATAGCTTGTTTGAAGGTGATCGGCTCATCATCCTCCACCGATAGTGCATACTCTACTAAGTTTAACTGTCCATAATGCCTCAGAGGTTTGTCTGACCCAAACTTCTGAACTACTTTATAATTTCTCTTTGGCTTACTTGATGCCAAAAAATCTTCATGTTGTTGTTCTATGACATGTGCATTTTCTTGCTCGATCTCATCACGATCAAGTCCATCGTCTTCCTCCTCATCTTGGATAACATTAGGATGCTCCACCTGAACATGATTGGAATCTATTGGTTGATTTATAGATTCTATCTCCACCACTTGAGTATTTGAAGTTCTTTCAACATCACCACTATCCGGCACCATAGCTTTTGACAAAGCTATTATAGATCTTTCATCAAAGGTCACATCCCGGCTGATTACAAACTTACAATCCTGTAAACTCCAAAGACGGTAGCCTTGAACCCCTTTTGGATATCCCAGAAAGATTGCTTTCTTAGCTCTTTCATCAAGTTTATTATCTTTAACATGATAATAAGCCGTGCATCCGAAAATTCTGAGTTTCCCGTAATCTGCGTGTTCCCCTGACCATACCCTATAAGGTGTTTCTCCATCTAGAGAAGAATGTGGGGATCGATTCACTATATAACAAGCTGTAGCAACCGACTCTGCCCACCATTCTCTACCTAACCCAGAATTGGAGCGCATACACCTTGCCTTCTCAAGTAGTGTACGATTCAGTCTTTCCGCGACTCCATTTTGTTGTGGTGTGTCTCTAACTGTCCAGTGCCTCACAATACCTTCTTGATCACAAGATTCCTTGAAAGCTCCATCCGTGTACTCTGTGCCATTGTCAGACCGCAGAGTTTTAAGCTTTCTATCTGTCCTATTTTCGACCATTGCTCTCCACCGCTTGAAATTGTCGAATACCTCATTCTTATGCTTAAGAAAGTAAACCCAAGCATACCTAGAATAATCATCAACAAATGTAACAAAATATCTGGAACCACCTTTGGAAGTAACTTTAGCCGGACCCCAAACATCTGTATGCACATAGTCTAACAACCCCTTGCTTTTGTGCTTGCTTGTAGAGAACTTCATTCTGTGTGCCTTTCCATACACACAATGCTCACAAAATTCCATTTGTGGTTTCTTCATGTTCTTCAACAAACCCTGTCCACTAAGCAATGATAGACCTTTTTCCGACATA
This sequence comes from Tetragonia tetragonoides, assembly GCA_038025085.1. Taxonomy (NCBI): domain Eukaryota; kingdom Viridiplantae; phylum Streptophyta; class Magnoliopsida; order Caryophyllales; family Aizoaceae; genus Tetragonia; species Tetragonia tetragonoides. Next base: position 13,607,696 of record CM076153.1, on the reverse strand, counting down.
TGCCCAAGCCGCATGTGCCATATTTTTGTGCACTCTGTCGGGTTTTTACTTCCACCAATTCCAACTGCTAACTCACCTGTAACAGTAGTCCCCAAAAGAGGATAAAGATTACTGTGACGAATCCCCTTCATCACTACCAAGGAACCACGAACAACTTTTAGAACCCCGTTTTCCATAACTATTTTACAACCATTTTTCTCTAATAAACCTATAGAGATTAGGTTCTTTCTCAAATCTGGTATATGTCTCACATCCTTTAAGGTTCTCACGACTCCATCATGCATCTTGATTCTTATTGTACCGAGACCCACAGTTTTACAAGCATGATCATTGCCCATTAAAACTGTACCACCATTCATGCTTTGATAAGTAGTAAACCACTTTCTATTTGGGCACATATGATGGGAGGCTCCTGAATCAAGCATCCACTTATCAGAAATATCATACGATTGTTCGGTAACTGAGTAACAATCTTCCTCGTCATTTGAGACATAACTCGCCTCTTGTTTTTCCTGCCTTTTTTCTTTCGGGTAGTCGTTGTGTTTCTTGAATGTTACCCTCTTGTTTGGGCAATTTGCTTTAAAATGCCCAGGCTCACCACATTTAAAGCATAATCTCTCAGCAGGAGGTCTAGATTTAGGCCTAGACTTTCCTCGCTTACTTTTTCCCTTTTCATTGGTCCTTCCTCTAGTTGCAAATAATCCTTGTGCCTGATCTTTGTAGTCTCGTCCATTTGAAGAGGACATTACACTTGTAGTGACCTTGCGTAGATCATCTGCTAGAAGTGATGCTCTCGTCTCATCCATGGTGAGAGTGTCACCCACAAGCATCAAAGTTTGCACTAGATTTTCATAGGATTTGGGCAATGAAAGTAACAGTATTAGTGCCTGGTCCTCATCATCTATCTTCACATCTATGTCTTTTAGGTTTGATATGATCCTATCAAACTTGTTGACATAATCATGGATTGAGGTGCCTTCCTCAATCTTGCATGTATACAATTTGGATTTTAAGTAGATCCTGTTAGTTAGAGTCTTCGTCATGAAGTTATCCTCTAATTTCTTCCACACAGCTGCTACAGTTGCTTCTTCATTTACCAAGAAAGCAACATCCCTCTCAAGACATAAGATTATGGCAGCCCGCGCCTCAAGATCTAGTTCTTCCCAATCCGCATCCTCCATATCTGCTGGCTTTTTCTCTTTTCCCGCTAGCGCCTTATGCAATTTCTGTGATATTAGCAGATTTTTCATCTGCATCCTCCAATAGGAAAAATCATTTTTCCCATTGAATTTCTCGATTTCATATTTTCCTACTTTGACATTTACCCTACTAGAAGCCATTACTTTTCTAAAGGAAAAATAATTAGATTTGACCACTTAAATTTTGGTGTTGGCTCTGATACCAATTGTTAGAGTCGCAGCGGAATTTTCGGGTTTCTTGTAGACGCAAAGTATTATGTAATTGGATCCTCCTCACGATATTGCAATAGGTAGCTATCAATAAGAGAAAATAACCAATATGAAGGAAGAAAGTTAACTTAAGAAATATAACTCTCTTAATATATACTGATTCTCTGATGATGAATTACAAAACTGGTGTATATGTTTAAATTACAATTATTGGAGATATTTATACAAGAAGAAGATAAAACAACGAATGGCGAAACATCTCTCCCTAAAAATAACTATGAATAAATTCCACAAATTATTTTATGTCATTTCGACATTCTCTCTCAACCTCATTTTATCCCTCTTCTCTCTCTCTCTCCTTCTATTTTTATTCCATATCGCCTTTTAATCCCACAATTAGCTAGATAGGTACTTGGATAGAATTGATATAATATACAAGCTTGAGTTGGACACAAGCCGAGCCTTAAATGGGAAAAAAAACCTTGAACTCGTCCGCCATTAAGTATCAAAATTGCTACCATTGTATGCCCATCTAGTAGGTAGGGGTCGTTATACCCATCGGCTAACAAATCATTTCATTTCCAGTAAAATTTCAAAAGTTTTTTTAGGGTTACAATGATTATTCGTACTATTAATATGCAATTTTCATACCAATAATTAATCATTCTACTCCACACCATCATTGTTTTGATGTTTAAGTTTTAGCAAGCTTAAAGTTAGTGGTTTTTAACTCTCGACTACGAAATAGTTTACCATATTTTATTCAATTTGTAGATACAAGTATAGGTAATTTTGCGAAGCTATTCATATATTAGCTTTCATCTGCACTTACAAGTAGTTTATTTTCTTTTCATAGCAAGTTTTAACCATTATATACTAATTTCTTTAATCTATTAACATTTCATAGCTATAACTACAACTAATTTTGCCAAACATAGCCTAAGTCTCGGAGAATCTCATTGGTTGATTATTGGTACCAATTATGAGATAGAAGAAGAAGAAGAAAAAACTCACATAGTACTATAGTAGTTTATCATACTGAGCGAGTGAGGATTATTATCATCACCAGTACTGCAGAGTTCCTCTACATCTCACCACATGATTGGAGGGAGGATTATGGAACCATTAGCTAGGTAGTTGGATAGAGTTGATATAATCTGCAAGCTTGAGTTGGACACAGGCGAGCCTCAAATGGGAAAAAAAGTTGTCCTTATCCGCCATTAAGGATCAAAATTGCTACCATTTTATGCCCATCTAGTAGGTAGGGGTCGTTGCACTCATCGACTA